>OX336389.2:1140446708-1141046708 GCA_946902985.2 Meconema thalassinum
GTTACATAAGTCGTTATTACACGTGCCGCCGGGGTGTTGTGGGGGAGTCTCATAAGTCCTTATTTAAGGTGCCGGGGGTGGAGGTGTGGGGGAGTCTCATAAGTCCTTATTTAAGGTCGCGGGGGGGTGGTGTGGGGGAGTCTCGTAAGTCCTTATTTCAGGTGCCGCGGGGGTGGTGTGAGGGGGTCTCATAAGTCCTTATTTCAGGTGTCGCGGGGGTGTTGTGGGGGAGTCTCATATGTCCTTGTTTAAGGAGCCGGGGTAGTGGTGTGGTGGAGGTCTCATAAGTCCTTATTTCATGTGCCGCGGGGCTGGTATGGGGAGTCTCATAAATCCTCATTTTAAGTACCACAGGGGTGGTGTGGGGGAGTCTCATAAGTCCCTTATTTAAGGTGCCGGGGTGGTGGTGTGGGGGAGTCTCATAAGACTTTATTTCAGGTGTCGCGGGCGTGGTGAGTGGAAGTCTCATAAGTCCTTATTTCACATGCCGCGGGCGTGGTGTGGGGAGTCTCATAAGTCCTTATTTCAGGTGCTGCGGGTGTGGTGTGGGGGAGTCTCATAAGTCCTAATTTCAAAAGCCGCGGGGGTTAGTGTGGGATAGCCTCATAAGTCCTTAATTCAGGTGCCATGGGGGTGGTGTGGGGGAGTCTCATAAGTCCTCATTTCAAGTACCGCGGGGGTGGTGTTGAGGGGAATCTCATATGTCCTTATTTCACGTGCCGCGGGATTGGTGTAGGGAAACTCATAAGTCCTTACTTCAGGTACCGCGGGGGTGGTGTGGGGGAGTCTCATAAATCCTTATTTCACGTGCCGCGGGGGAGGTGTCGGGGAGTCTCATAAGTCCTTATTTCACGTGCCGCGGTGTTGGGAGTCTCATAAGTCCTTATTTCTGGTGCCGCGGGTGTGGTGTGGGGGAGTCTCATAAGTCCTTATTTCATGTGCCGCGGGGCTGGTATGGGGAGTCTCATAAATCCTCATTTTAAGTACCGCGGGGGTGGTGTGTGGGGAGTCTCATAAGTCCTTATTTCAGGTGACGTGGGGGTGTTGTGGGGAGTCTAATGAGTCCTCATTTTAAGTACCGCGGGGGTGGTGTGGGGGAGTCTCATATGTCCTTATTTCAAGTGCCGCGGGGGTGTTGTGGGGAGACTCATATGTCCTTATTACAGGTGTCGCGGGGGTGGTTGGGGAGTCTCATAAGTCCTTATTTCAGGTGTCTCGGGGGTGTTGTGGGGGAGTCTCATAAGTCCTTATTTAAGGTGCCGGGGTGGTGGTGTTGGGGAGTCTCATAAGTCCTTGTTTCAGTGCCGCGGTGGTGGTGTGGGGGAGTCTCATATGTCCTTATTTCAGGTGCCGCGAGGTTGTGTGGGAGAGTCTCATATGTCATATTTTCAATTGCCGCAGGGGTGTTGTGGGGGAGTCTCATATGTCCTTATTTCAGGTGCAGCGGGGGTGGGGTGGGGAGTCTCATAAGTCCTTATTTCAGGTGCCGCGGGGGTGTTGTTGGGGAGTCTCATATGTCCTTATTTCAGGTGCCGCGGGGGTGGTGTGGAGGAGACTCATAAGACCTTGTTTCAGGTACCGCGGGGGTGGTGTCGGGGAGTCTCATATATCCTGATTTCAGGTGCCGCGTGGGTGGTGTTGGGAGTCTCATATGTCCTTATTTCAATTGCCGCTGAGGTTTTGTGGGGGAGTCTCATATGTCCTTATTTCAAGTGCCGAGGGGGTGTTGTGGGGGAGTCTCATATGTCCTTATTTCAGGTGCCGCGGGAGTGGTGTGGGGGAGACTCATAAGTCCTTATTTAAGGTGCCGGGGCTGGTGGGGGAGATTCGTAAGTCCTTATTTCAGGTACCGCGGGGTGGTGTGGGGGAGTCTCATAAGTCCTAATTTGAAGTGCCACGGGGGTAGTGTGGGGGAGTCTCATAAGTCCTTATTTCAGTTGCCGCGGGGGTGGTGTGGGGAGCCTCATAAGTCCTCATTTCCGTGCCGTGGTGGTGGTGTGGGGGAGTCTTATAAGTCCTTATTTCACGGGCCGCGGGGTTGATGTGGGGGAGTCCCATCAGTCCTCATTTCAGGTACCGTGGTGGTTGTGTGGGGGAGTATCATAAGTCCTTATTTCACGTGCCACGGTGTTGGTGTTGGGAGTCTCATAAGTCCTTATTTCTGGTGCCGCGGGTGTGGTGTGGGGGAGTTACCTAATTCTTTATTTCACGTGCCGCCGGGGTGTTGTGGATGAGTCTTATATGTCCTTATTTATACAGCCGGTGTAGTGGTGTGTGGGAGCCTCATAAGTCCTTATTTCAGGTGCCGCGTGGTGGTGTGGGGAGTCTCATAAGTCCTCATTTTAAGTACCGCGGGGTTGGTGTGGGGGAGTCTCATAAGTCCTTATTTCAGGTGTCATGGGGTTTGTTTGGGGGAGTCTCATAAGTCCTTATTTCAGGTGTCATGGGGGTGTTGTGGGAGAGCCTCATAAGTCCTTATTTAAGGTGCCGGGGTGGTGGTGTGGGGGAGTCTCGTAAGTCGACGCGGTGGTGGGGTGGTGGAGTCTCATATGTCCTTATTTCAGGTGCTGCGTGGGTGATGTGGGGGGTCTCATATGTCCTCATTTCACGTGGCGTGTTGGTGGTGTGGGGGAGTCTCATAAGTCCTTATTTAAGGGGCCGGGGTGGTGGTGTGGGGGAGTCTCATAAGTCCTTATTTCAGGTGTCGCGGGCTCGGTGTGGGGGAGTCTCATATGTCCTTTATTCAGGTGTCACGGGGGTGTTGTGGGGGAGTCTCATAAGTCCTTATTTAAGGTGCCGGGGTGGTGGTGTTGGGGAGTCTCAAAAGTCCTTGTTTCAGGTGCCGCGCTGGTGGTATGGGGGAGTCTCATATGTCTTTATTTCAGGTGCCGCGGGGTGGTGTGGTTGAGTCTCATATGTCCTTATTTCAAGTGCCGCGGGGGTGTTGTGGGGAGTCTCATATGTCCTAATTTCAGGTGCCGCGGGGTTGTGGTGGGGGAGTCTCATAAGTCCTTATTTCATATGCCGCGGGGGTGTTGTTGGGGAGTCTCATATGTCCCTTATTTCTTGTGCCGCGGGAGTGGTATGGAGGAGACTCATAAGACCTTGTTTCAGGTACCGCGGTGGTGGTGTGGGGGGAGTCTAATATGTCCTTATTGCAGGTGCCGCGTGGGTGGTGTTGGGAGTCTCATAAGTCTTTATTTCTGATGCCGCGGGGTGGTGTGGGGGAGTTACATAAGTCCTTATTACACGTGCCGCCGGGGTGTTGTGGGGGAGTCTCATAAGTCCTTATTTAAGGTGCCGGGTTAGAGGTGTGGGGAGTCTCATAAGACTTTATTTCAGGTGTCGCGGGCGTGGTGTGTGGAAGTCTCATAAGTCCTTATTTCACATGCCGCGGGGTGGTGTGGGGAGTCTCATAAGTCCTTATTTCAGGTGCTGCGGGGGTGGTGTGGGGGAGTCTCATAAGTCCTAATTTCAAAAGCCGCGGGGGTAGTGTAGGGGAGCCCTCATAAGTCCCTTAATTCAGGTGCCATGGGGGTGGTGTGGGGAGTCTCATAAGTCCTCATTTCAAGTACCGCGGAGGTGGTGTGAGGGAATCTCATATGTCCTTATTTCACGTGCCGCGGGGTGGTGTAGGGAAAACTCATAAGTCCTTATTTCAGGTGCCGCGGGGGTGGTGTGGGGGGAGTCTCATAAATCCTTATTTCACGTGCCGCGGGTGTTGCTGTGGGGGAGTCTCATAAGTCCTTATTTCACGTGCCGCGGTGTTGGTGTTGGGAGTCTCATAAGTCCTTATTTCTGGTGCCGCGGGTGTGGTGTGGGGGGAGTTACATAAGTCCTAATTTCACGTGCCGCCGGGGCGTTGTGGGGGAGTCTCATATGTCCTTATTTAAGGAGCCGGGGTAGTGGTGTGTGGGAGTCTCATAGGTCCTTATTTCAGGTGCCGCAGGTGTGTTGCGGGGAGTTTAATGAGTCCTCATTTTAAGTACCGCGGGGGTGGTGTGGGGGAGTCTCATAAGTCCTTATTTAAGGTGCCGGAGTGGTGGTGGTGGGAGTCTCATAAGACTTTATATCAGGTGTCGCGGGCGTGGTGTGGGGGAGTCTCATAAGTCCTTATTTCAGGTGTCGCGGGTGTGGTGTGGGGGAGTCTCATAAGTCCTTATTTCAGGTGTCGCGGGGGTGTTGTGGGGGAGTTTCATATGTCCTTATTTAAGGTGCCGAGGTAGTGATGTGGGGGAATCTCATAAGTCCTTATTTCAAGTGTCATGGGGGTGTTGTGGGGGAGTCTCATAAGTCCTTATTAAAGGTGCCGGGTGGTGGTGTGGTGGAGTCTCATAAATCGACGCGGTGGTGGGGGTGGTGGAGTCTCATATGTTTTTATATCAGGTGCCGCGTGGGTGGTGTGGGGGAGTCTCATATGTCTTCATTTCAAGAGCCGTGGTGGTGGTGTGGGGGAGTCTCATAAGTCCTTATTTAAGGGGCCGGGGTGGTGGTGTTTGCGAGTCTCATAAGTCCATATTTCAGGTGTCGCGGGGGTGTTGTGGGGGAGTCTCATAAGTCCTTATTTAAGGTGCCGGGGTGGTGGTGTGTGGGAGTCTCATAAGACTTTATTTCATATGTCGCGGGCATGGTGTGGGGGAGTCTCATAATTCCTTATTTGAGGTGTCGCGGGGGTGGTGTGGGGGAGTCTCATAAGACCTTAATTCAGGTGTCGCGGGGTGTTGTGGGGGAGTTTCATATGTCCTTATTTAAGGTGCCAAGGTAGTGGTGTGGGGGGAGTCTCATAAGTCCTTATTTCAGGTGTCGCGGGGGTGTTGTGGGGGAGTCTCATAAGTCCTTATTTAAGGTGCCGCGGTGTGGTATGGGGGAGTCTCATAAGTCGATGCGGTGGTGGGGTGGTTGAGTCTCATATGTCCTTACTTCAGGTGCCGCGTGGGTGATGTAAGGGAGTCTCATATGTCCTCATTTCATGTGCCGTGGTGGTGGTGTGGGGGAGTCTCATAAGTCCTTATTTAAGGGGCCGGGGGTGGTGGTGTTGGGGAGTCTCATAAGTCTTTGTTTCAGGTGTCACGGGGGGTGGTGTGTGGGAGTCTCATAAGTCCTTATTTCAGGTGTCGCGGGGTGTTGTGGGGGAGTCTCATATGTCCTCATTGAAGGTGCCGGGGTAGTGGTGTGGGGAGTCTCATAAGTTCGTATTTCAGGTGCCGTGGGGTAGGTGTGGGGAGTCTCATTGGTCTTTATTTCAGGTGTTGCGGGGGTGGTGTGGGGGAGTCTCATAAGTCCTTATTTCAGGTGTCGCGGGGGTGGTGTGGGGGGAGTCTCATAAGTCCTTATTTCAGGTGTCGCGGGGGTGTTGTGGGGGAGTCTCATAAGTCCTTATTTAAGGTGCCGGGGGTGGTGGTTTTGGGGAGTCTCATAAGTCCTTTTTTCAGGTGCCGCGTTGGTGGTGTGGGGGAGTCTCATATGTCCTTATTTCAGGTGCCAAGAGGTGGTGTGGGGGATTCTCATATGTCCTTATTTCAAGTGCCGCGGGGGTGTTGTGGGGGAGTGTCATATGTCCTTATTTCAGGTGCCGCGGGGGTGTTGTTGGGGAGTCTCATATGTCCTTATTTCAGGTGCCGCGGAGTGGTATGGAGGGGACTCATAAGACCTTGTCCTTATTTCAGGTGCCGCGTGGGTGGTGTTGGGAGTCTCATATGTCCTTATTTCAAGTGCCGCTTAGGTGTTGTGGGGAAGTCTCATTAGTCCTTATTTCAAGTGCCGCGGGGGTGTTGTGGGGGAGTCTCAGATGTCCTTATTTCAGGTGCCACGGGGTTGTTGTGGGGGAGACTCATAAGTCCTTATTTAAGGTGCAGGGGGTGGTGTGGGGGAATCTCATAAGCCCTTATTTCAGGTGCCACGGGGTGGTGTGGGGGAGTCTAATAAGTCCTTATTTCATTTGTCGCGGGGGTGTTGTGGGGAGTCTCATATATCCTTGTTTAAGGAGCCGGGGTAGTGGTGTGGGGGAGTCTCATAAGTCCTTATTTATGGTGCCGCGGGGGTGGTTTGGGGAGTCTGATAAGTCCTCATTTTAAGTACCGCCGGGGTGGTGTGGGGGAGTCTCATAAGTCCATATTTTAGGTGCCAGGGTGGTGGTGTGGGGGAGTCTCATAAGACTTTATTTCAGGTGTCGCGGGCATGGTGAGGGGGAGTCTCATAAATCCTTATTTCAGTTTTCGCGGGGGTGGTGTGAAGGAGTCTCATAAGTCCTTATTTCAGGTGTCGCGGGGGTGTTATGGGGGAGTTTCATATGTCCTTATTTAAGGTGCCGATGTAGTGGTGTGGGGGAGTCTCATAAGTCCTTATTTCAGGTGCCGGGGTGTGGTGTAGGGGAGTCTCATATGTCCTTATTTCAGGTGCCGCGGGGTGCTGCGGGGAGTCTCATTTTTCCTTATTTCATGTGCCGCGCGGGTGTTGTGGGGGAGTTTCATATGTCCTTATTTCAAGTGCCGCGGGGGTGGGGTTGTGGAGTCTCATAAGTCCTTATTTCAGGTGCCGCGGGGGTGTTGTTGGGGAGTCTCATATGTCGTAATTTCAGGTGCCGCGGGGGTGGTATGTTGGAGACTCATAAGACCTTGTTTCAGGTACCGCGGGGGTGGTGTGGGGGAGTCTCATAAGTCCTTATTTCAGGTGCCGCGTGGGTGGTGTTGGGAGTCTCATATGTCCTTATTTCAAGTGCCGCTGAGGTGTTGTGGGGGAGTCTCATATGTCCTTATTTCAAGTGCCGCGGGGGTGTTGTGGGGGAGTCTCAGATGTCCTTATTTCAGGTGCCGTGGGGTGGTGTGGGGGAGACTCTTAAGTCCTTATTTAAGGTGCCGGGGTGGTGGTGTGTGGGAGTCTCATAAGACTTTATTTCATATGTCGCGGGCATGGTGTGGGGGAGTCTCATAATTCCTTATTTGAGGTGTCGCGGGGGGTGGTGTGGGCGAGTCTCATAAGACCTTAATTCAGGTGTCGCGGGGTGTTGTGGGGGAGTTTCATATGTCCTTATTTAAGGTGCCAAGGTAGTGGTGTGGGGGAGTCTCATAAGTCCTTATTTCAGGTGTCGCGGGGGTGTTGTGGGGGAGTCTCATAAGTCCTTATTTAAGGTGCCGCGGTGTGGTATGGGGGAGTCTCATAAGTCGATGCGGTGGTGGGGTGGTTGAGTCTCATATGTCCTTAATTCAGGTGCCGCGTGGGTGATGTAAGGGAGTCTCATATGTCCTCATTTCATGTGCCGTGGTGGTGGTGTGGGGGAGTCTCATAAGTCCTTATTTAAGGGGCCGGGGTGGTGGTGTTGGGGAGTCTCATAAGTCTTTGTTTCAGGTGTCACGGGGGTGGTGTGTGGGAGTCTCATAAGTCCTTATTTCAGGTGTCGCGGGGTGTTGTGGGGAAGTCTCATATGTCCTCATTGAAGGTGCCGGGGGTAGTGGTGTGGGGAGTCTCATAAGTTCGTATTTCAGGTGCCGTGGGGTAGGTGTGGGGAGTCTCATTGGTCTTTATTTCAGGTGTTGCGGGGGTGGTGTGGGGGAGTCTCATAAGTCCTTATTTCAGGTGTCGCGGGGGTGGTGTGGGGGAGTCTCATAAGTCCTTATTTCAGGTGTCGCGGGGGTGTTGTGGGGGAGTCTCATAAGTCCTTATTTAAGGTGCCGGGGTGGTGGTGTTGGGGAGTCTCATAAGTCCTTTTTTCAGGTGCCGCGTTGGTGGTGTGGGGGAGTCTCATATGTCCTTATTTCAGGTGCCGAGGGGTGGTGTGGGGGATTCTCATATGTCCTTATTTCAAGTGCCGCGGGGGTGTTGTGGGGGGAGTGTCATATGTCCTTATTTCAGGTGCCGCGGGGGTGTTGTTGGGGAGTCTCATATGTCCTTATTTCAGGTGCCGCGGAGTGGTATGGAGGAGACTCATAAGACCTTGTCCTTATGTCAGGTGCCGCGTGGGTGGTGTTGGGAGTCTCATATGTCCTTATTTCAAGTGCCGCTTAGGTGTTGTGGGGAAGTCTCATTAGTCCTTATTTCAAGTGCCGCGGGGGTGTTGTGGGGGAGTCTCAGATGTCCTTATTTCAGGTGCCACGGGGTTGTTGTGGGGGAGACTCATAAGTCCTTATTTAAGGTGCAGGGGGTGGTGTGGGGGAATCTCATAAGCCCTTATTTCAGGTGCCACGGGGTGGTGTGGGGGAGTCTAATAAGTCCTTATTTCATTTGTCGCGGGGGTGTTGTGGGGAGTCTCATATATCCTTGTTTAAGGAGCCGGGGTAGTGGTGTGGGGGAGTCTCATAAGTCCTTATTTATGGTGCCGCGGGGGTGGTTTGGGGAGTCTGATAAGTCCTCATTTTAGGTACCGCCGGGGTGGTGTGGGGGAGTCTCATAAGTCCATATTTTAGGTGCCAGGGTGGTGGTGTGGGGGAGTCTCATAAGACTTTATTTCAGGTGTCGCGGGCATGGTGAGGGGGAGTCTCATAAATCCTTATTTCAGTTTTCGCGGGGGTGGTGTGAAGGAGTCTCATAAGTCCTTATTTCAGGTGTCGCGGGGGTGTTATGGGGGAGTTTCATATGTCCTTATTTAAGGTGCCGATGTAGTGGTGTGGGGGAGTCTCATAAGTCCTTATTTCAGGTGCCGGGGTGTGGTGTAGGGGAGTCTCATATGTCCTTATTTCAGGTGCCGCGGGGTGCTGCGGGGAGTCTCATTTTTCCTTATTTCATGTGCCGCGCGGGTGTTGTGGGGGAGTTTCATATGTCCTTATTTCAAGTGCCGCGGGGGTGGGGTTGTGGAGTCTCATAAGTCCTTATTTCAGGTGCCGCGGGGGTGTTGTTGGGGAGTCTCATATGTCGTAATTTCAGGTGCCGCGGGGGTGGTATGGTGGAGACTCATAAGACCTTGTTTCAGGTACCGCGGGGGTGGTGTGGGGGAGTCTCATAAGTCCTTATTTCAGGTGCCGCGTGGGTGGTGTTGGGAGTCTCATATGTCCTTATTTCAAGTGCCGCTGAGGTGTTGTGGGGGAGTCTCATATGTCCTTATTTCAAGTGCCGCGGGGTTGTTGTGGGGGATTCTCAGATGTCCTTATTTCAGGTGCCGTGGGGTGGTGTGGGGGAGACTCTTAAGTCCTTATTTAAGGTGCCGGGGGTGGTGTGGGGGAGTCTCGTAAGTCCTTATTTCAGGTGCCGCGTGTAGGTGTGGGGAGCCTCATAAATCCTCATTTCAGTGCCGTGGTTGAGGCTTGGGGGAGTCTCATAAGTCCTTATTTCACGGGCCGCGAGGTTGATGTGGGGAGTCTCATAATTCCACATTTCAAGTGCGGTGGTGGTGGTGTGGGGGAGTCTCATAAGTCCTTGTTTCACGTTCCACGGGGGTGGTGTGGGGAGTCTCATAAGTCCTTATTTCAGTTGCAGCGGGGGTGGTGTGGGGGAGTCTCATCAGTCCTAATTTCAAAATTTGCAGGGGTAGAGTGGGGGAGCCTCATAAGTCCTTATTTCAGGTGCCGAGGGGGGGTGTGTGGGGAGTCTCAAAAGTCCTCATTTCAAGTACCGCGGGGGTGGTATGAGGGAACCTCATATGTCCTTATTTCACGTGCCGCGGGGGTGGTGTAGGGAAGCTCATAAGTCCTTATTTCAGGTGCCGCGGAGGTGGTGTGGGGGAGTCTCATAAATTCTTATTTCACGTGCCGCGAGGGTGGTGTGGGGTTGTCTCATAAGTCCTTATTTCACGTGCCGTGGGGGTGGTGTGGGGGAGTCTCATTAGTCCTTGTTTCACGTGCCGCGGTGTTGGTGTGGTGAGTGTCATAAATCCTTATTTCTGATGCCGCGGGGGTGATGTGGGGGAGTTACATAAGTTCTTATTTCACGTGCCGCAGGGTGTTGTGGGGGAGTGTCATAAGTCCTTATTTAAGGTTTCGGGGTGGAGGTGTGGGGGAGTCTCATAAGTCCTTATTTCAGGTGCCGCGGGGGTGTTTGGGAGTCTCATAATTCCTTATTTAAGGTGCCGGGGTGGTGGTGTGGGGGAGTCTCATAAGTCCTTGTTTCAAGTGTCGCGGGGGTGGTGTGGGGAGTCTCATAAGTCCTTATTTCAGGTGTCGCGGGGGTGTTGTGGGGGGCCTCATATGTCCTTAATTAAGAAGCCGTGGTAGTGGTGTGGGGGAGTCTCATAAGTCCTTATTTCAGGTGCCGCGGGGGTGGTGTGGGGAGTCTAATAAGTCCTCATATTAAGTACCGCGGGGGTGGTGTGTGGAGTCTCATAAGCCCTTATTTAAGGTGCCGAGGTGGTGGTGTGGTGGAGTATCATAAGACTTTATTTCAGGTGTCGCAGTCGTGGTGTGGGGGAGTCTCAAAAGTCCTTATTCCAGGTGTCGCGGGGGTGGTGTGGGGGAGTCTCTTAAGTGTTTATTTCAGGTGTCACGGGGGTGTTGTGGGGGAGTCTCATATGTCCTTATTTAAGGGGCCGAGGTAGTGGTGTGGGGGAGTCTCATAAGTCCTTATATCAGGTTTCGTGGGGGGTGTTGTGGGGGAGTCTCATAAGTCCTTATTTAAGGTGCCGGGTTGGTGGTGTGGGGATGTCTCATAAGTCGACGCAGTGGTGTGGGGGAGTCTCATATGTCCTTATTTCAGGTCTCGCGGGGGTGGGGTGGCGGAGTCTCATATGTCCTTATTTCAAGTGCCTCGGGTGTGTTGTGGGGGGTCTCATATGTCCTTATTTAAGGTGCCGCGGGGTTGGGGTGGGGGAGTCTCATAAGTCCTTATTTCAGGTTCCGCGGGGGTGTTGTGGGGGAGACTCATATGTCCTTATTTCAGGTGCCGCGGGGGTGGTGTGGAGGAGAGTCATAAGACCTTGTTTCAGGCACCGCGGGGGTGCTGTGGGGGAGCCACATATGTCCTTATTTCAGGTGCCGCGGTGGTGGTATTGGGAGTCTCATATGTCCTTATTTCAAGTTCCGCGGGGTGTTGTGGGGGAGTCTCATATGTCCTTATTTCAAGTGCCGGGGGGGTGTTATGGGGGAGTCTCGTAGGTCCTTATTTCAGGTGCCGCGGGGTGGTGTGGGGGAGTCTCATAAGTCCTAGTTTCAAGTGCCGCGGGGGTAGTGTGGGAGAGTCTACTAAGTCCTTATTTTAGGTGCCGCGGGGATGGTGTGGGGAGCCTCATAAGTCCTCATTTCAGTGTCGTGGTCGTGGTGTGGGGGAGTCTCATAAGTCCTTATTTCACGGGCCGCGGGGTTGGTGTGGGGGAGTCTCATAAGTCCTCATTTCAAGTCCCGTGGTGGTGGTGTGGGGAATCTCATAAGTCCTAATTTCAAGTGCCGCGGGGGTAGTGTGGGGAGTCTCATAAGTCCTTATTTCAGGTGCCGCGGGGGTGGTGTGGGGAGCCTCATAAATCCTCATTTCAGTGCCGTGGTGGTGGTGTGGGGGAGACTCATAAGTCCTTATTTCACGGGCCGCGGGGTTGGTGTGGGGGAGTCTCATAAGTCCTCATTTCAAATACCGTGGTGTTGGTGTGGGGGAGTCTCATAAGTCCTTATTTCACGTGCCGCGGGGGTGGTGTGGGGGAGTCTCATAATTCCACATTTCAAGTGCCGTGGTGGTGGTGTGGGGGAGTCTCATAAGTCCTTATTTCAGGTGCCGCGGGGGTGGTGTGGGGAGTCTCGTAAGTCCTCATTTCAAGTACAGGGGGGTGGTGTGGAGGAATCTCATATGTCTTTATTTCACGTGCCGCGGGGGTGTTGTAGGGAATCTCATAAGTCCTTATTTCAGGTGCCGCGGGGGTTGTATGGGGGAGTCTCATAAATCCTTATTTCACGGGCCGCGGGGTTGGTGTGGGGAGTCTCATAAGTCTTTATTTCTGGTGCCGCGGGGTGGTGTGGGGGTGTTACATAATTCCTTATTTCACGTGCCGCCGGGGTGTTGTGGGGGAGTCTCATACGTCCTTATTTAAGGTGCTGGGGTGGTGGTGTGGGGGAGTCTCATAAGTCCTCATTTCAGGCTTCGCGGGGGGTGTTGTGGGGGAGTCTCATAAGTCCTTATTTAATGTGCCGGGGTGGTGGTGTGGGGGAGTCTCATAAGTCCTTGTTTCAGGTGTCGCGGGGGTGGTGTGGGGGAGTCTCATAAGTCCTTATTTCTGGTGTCGCGGGGGTGTTGTGAGGGAGTTCATATGTCCTTATTTAAGGAGCCGGGTAGTGGTGTGGGGGGGTCCCATAAATCCTTATTACAGGTGCCGCGGGGTTGGTGTGGGGAGTCTATAAGTCCTCATTTTAAGTACCGCGGGGGTGGTGTGGGGGAGTCTCATAAATCCTTATTTAAGGTGGCGGTGTGGTAGTGTGGGGGAGTCTCATAAGACTTTATTTCAGGTGTCGCGGGCGTGGTGTGGGGGAGTCTCATAAGTCTTTATATCAGGTGTCGCGGGGGTGGTGAGGGAGAGTCTCATAAGTCCTTATTTCAGATGTCGCTGGGGTGTTGTGGGGGAGTCCCATATGTCCTTATTTAAGGTGCCGTGGTAATGGTATGGGGGAGTCTCATAAGTCCTTATTTAAGGTGCCGGGGTGGTGGTGTGGGGGAGTCTCATAAGTCGACGTGTTGGTGGTGTGGGGGAGTCTCATATGTCCTTATTTCAGGTGCCGCGGGGCTGTTGTGGGAGAGTCTCATATCTCCTTATTTAAAGAGCCGCGGGGGTGTTGTGGGGGAGTCTCATATGTCCTTATTTCAGGTGCCGCGGGGGTGGGGTGGGGGAGTCTCATAAATCCTTATTTCACGTGCCGCGGGGGTGTTGTGGGGGAGTCTCATATGTCCTTATATCAGGTGCCGCGGGGGGTGTGTGGAGGAGACTCATAAGACCTTGTTTCAGGTACCGCGGGTTTGGTGTGCGGGAGCCACATATGTCGTTATTTCAGGTGCCGCGGTGGTGGTGTTGGGAGTCTCATATGTAAAGGATTACGAGGCACACAGGCAATTGAAATGGAACACACGTTTAATGTACTTGACATTTACTACAACAGAACTGAACGAACAAGGTGATACAACATTCTTTTTATACACACCAAAACAAAAACAAAAGAGAAACATATCTCTATGGACCAGGTTTATAATTAACAGTGTGACCAACACAAACCATGGCCACATATTTCAACACACCTCCTTAAACCTGTGGGAGTAGAGGACATGATTTAAGACCCAAGTCTTTACAAAAATAAATATGCTTAGGCTTAGGAAGAAGCTTTGTTAGGATGTCTGCACACATTTTTGAAGTCTCCTCATATTTGATGCATATGGCTTTAGAATCCAAAGCATCTCTAACATAGTGATATTTAGTGTCAATATGTTTGGTCCTATCATGGTGGACTGGATTTTTTGCCAGTTTTTGAGCTGATTGACTATCACTCAATAATATGATGGGTGACTTGAGATCTATAAAGTTAGACAAAACACGTTTCAACCAAACAGCTTCTCCTACACCTTCACTCAGTGCAACATATTCTGCTTCAGTAGATGATAAGGAAATGCATTTTTGCTTTTGAGCCCCCCATGATACAGCACCACCTGCCATTTTGAACACAAAACCACTGTATGATTTTCGGTCATTGCTATCATTAGCCCAGTCAGCATCAACAAATCCCATGAATTGACCTCCATTCCTGACATACTTAAGTGACAAGTCTTTTGTGCAATTTAAATAACGCAGCACTCGCTTTGCAGCAGACCAGTGAGATTCATTGTAACAATGATTAAATTGACTGAGATATGATATCGCATAGCTTATATCTGGACGCGTGCAAACACTTAAATACATGAGCGAACCTACGAGTTCTCTATAAGGAAGATCACTAGTTTCTGTATTAGAAACACCAAGATTTGGTTTGGTTTCCAAGGGAGTACCAATGGGACGTGCATCGTGCACACCATATTTCTTTGCAATCTCACTGATGTACTGCTCTTGGCTAAGATACCTTGTACCATTCTTCTTATCTTGCATAACTTTAATACCTAAAATATAAGAAATTGGCCCAAGATCTCGTACCTTAAATTCTTTATCAATACAGGTCTTCAATGACTTGATCTCAGACTTATCATTATAAGCCACAATGAAATCATCCACATATAATGCAATAATTACCATACCTTGGACTTGTTTCTTAAAGTACACACAGGGTTCATCAGCACAATTTTTGTAACCCAATTTGACAAGAACAGAGTGAGCTCGCTCATTCCACAAACGGGAAGATTGTTTTAAGCCATAAATAGATTTTTTAACTTGCAAACTTTATGCTCTGAACCTCTCTTGACAAAACTTTCTGGCTGATACATGTAGATCTCTTCATCTAACTTTCCATTGAGGAAAGCAGATTCAGCATCCCAATGTACCACCTTCAGATCTGTTTGGACAGCCAAGTCAAGCAGCATCCTTAACGTGCTGTGTCGAACAACAGGAGAGAAAGTTTCTGTAAAATCTACTCCGTACCTTTGGGTGAAGCCCCTGGCCACAAGTCTGGCTTTATACCTTTGAATGTTACCATTAGAGTCTCTTTTTACTTTGAAAACCCACTTACTACTGACAACATTCTTGCCCTGGGGTTTATCAACTAGATCCCATGTGCCATTTAACTGAAGTATCTCCATTTCTCTTTTCATAGCCTGCTCCCACTTAACCCTATCAGGCATGGACAGTGCCTCCTTAACTGTACTAGGTTCAGAGTCATCAGTGAGAGTCAAGTATGTCACATAGTCTGACATGTCTACAGGCTTTTGTTGGCGCCTAGTATACCTTTGATTACCTTCGGCATCCCCCTCCATTGGCTCACTGACGATGGTGGCAGAGCCCACAGAATCACTGCAGTCTGAATCTGTTCCACTAGGGACATAGCTTAAATCAGCTGAGTCAACAGTCTCAGCCACACCAGCACTGCTAATGGACGATACGCTTTCAAGTTCCGAAATGCACTCTGCCCCATCCCCTGAGTTGTCGGGTTCTGCCTCACTGTCAGTGGGAACTGAGATCTGCAACATTTCAGGTTCATTAATCTGCAAGGATGGACCAACATTACCTGGAGACACATCAGACACCTCCTGGAACACATCTTCAAAGAACTGTGCATCCCTGGACTTAACAAGTTGATGAGTAACAGGATGCATGAATCTATAGGCTTTACTGTCCTCACAATAACCACATAAAATGTGTTTTTCACTTTTAGGATCCAACTTGTTTCTCCTTTGATCAGGGACATGAACTTGTGCTACACAACCAAAAATTCTTAGATGCTCCATATTGACCTTGTTACCAGTCCAGATCTCCTCTGGAACTTTACCTGGAATTTTTCTGGTTGGGGACCTGTTTACAAGATAGGCTGCTGAATTTATTGCTTCAGCCCACATGCGTTTATCTACTTTAGACTCGCTCATCATGGCTCTACATTTATCAAGCAATGTTCCATTCATGCGTTCAGCTACACCATTCTGCTATGGAGAATAGCTAGTTGTAGTTTGATGCTGAATACCTTCTGATTTAAGTAGCCTCTCAAAAGCTTTGCTACAAAATTCACAACCATTATCAGTGCGTAGGACCTTAATAGATCTTTCACACTGATTCTCAACCTGTGCCTTGAAATCAATAAAGAAATCCAAAACATCACTTTTCTTAGCAAGGAAATACACAAAAACCTTTCTAGAATGATCATCAATGAAGGTCAAGAAATAGCGAGCATTGCTCCAAGATGGAACTGGCATAGGCCCACATAAGTCTGAATGAATAAGATCTAGCTTATTTTTACATACAGTTTTACTCTTACTTGACTTAAATGGTTGTCTAGCTTGTTTACCTTCAGCACATGAAAAACAGTTTTTAAAACCATTATCTGAGAAATTAATTCCATGAGTGAGACTATCTCTTAACAACTTCATACTGTGGTTGTTAAGATGGCCTAGTCGTTTATGCCATAAATATTCTGAGTCCTCTGAACAAATATTAGCTTGACCACTGAGAGCATTGACTTGGTAAACACCCCCCACATTACTCGCAGTCAGTGCTACAGTACCTGTAGCAACAAAGTTTTCACTATCATAAACTTCACAAGTATTGTCGGTGAATACCACAGCATAACCCTTTTGAGTAGCAGCAGACACAGATAAAAGATTAGCAGTGAGACCAGGAATATATTCTACATTGGACAAGGTTTGTGAAATACCATTTTCTAATTAAACAGTTACATTACCAGATCCTTGGCCATACAATTTTTGATTGTTTGCTGTACTGATCTCCAGATTAGGACCAGCAGTGAAGTTCACCATCGCAGTCTTGCTTGAACTCATATGTTTAGTAGCACCAGAGTCAACGAACCAGGCCCCTGTAGAGGCCCTTGCACTTAATGCCTGTCCATCGGTCGCCAGCATCATCTTGTCTTTCTTCGACTTCTGTTGAGTTGAGCTCTGCATCTCCTCTTTCCTGCAATCCCGCTTCCAGTGTCCTGGCTTCTTGCATTTCCAGCAGAAGGGCTTCTTCTTCGTCTTGTCTTCTCGTGAAAACAGAACAGAATCCTTGGATGGCTTGGAAGTACTTTTCCCACTCCAAGTAGTATCTTGTAGCAACTTGGTTCGAACTGTGTCTGCAGTAAGGTCTGTTCCGGAACTTTCCAGAGCCATAATCATAGGCTGAAACTCATCTGGTAGACCTTTCAGCATAAGAGCTGCCACAAACTCGTCGTCCAGTGCCTTATTCATAGACGCAAGTTGCTGAGCAAGTCCCATAACCTCACTAACATACTCTTCCATCGTCTTGTAGTGCTTTGCACAATTTCTTCAAGATGACGATCCGCCGCTTCACTCCTTTATCTGAGTAGGCCTTTTCAAGAGCTTCCCAGATTTCCTTCGCGGTCTTACAAGGCATGACGATTGGGAAAATTGATTTATCCACCATGAGGTTAAGTCTGGCCCTAGCCGACTTTCGTCTTTTGCTTTCTTCGCAGATGTTGTAGTATCTCCATCCAGGTAGCCAACTATACAGCTCCACAGATCTTCGAGTCTTAGGACGTTGTCCATCTCGAATCGCCAATCTACGTAATTAAGACTACCTCGCAGCTTATCTATAGCCGGTAACGAGGTGGTGGTTGCAGACATGTTGAATTTCGCTACGTAGCCGAATTCACAGTTCGTAAAACAATCAGTCCATCATACGAACTTTATATTCGCACGGTGGATTCGTGGCTGGGCCCATAACCTAAAGGATTACGAGGCACACAGGCAATTGAAATGGAACACACGTTTAATGTACTTGACATATACTACAACAGAACTGAACGAACAAGGTGATACAACATTCTTTTTATACACACCAAAACAAAAACAAAAGAGAAACATATCTCTATGGACCAGGTTTATAATTAACAGTGTGACCAACACAAACCATGGCCACATATTTCAACAATATGTCCTTATTTCAAGTGCCGCGGGGGTGTTGTGGGAGAGTCTCATATGTCCTTATTTCAAGAGCCGCGGGGGTGTTGTGGGGGAGTCTCAGATGTCCTTATTTCATGTGCCGCGGGGGTGGGTTGGGGGAGACTCATAAGTCCTTATTTAAGTTGCCGGGGTGGTGTGGGGGAGTCTCGTAAGTCCTTATTTCGGGTGCCGCGGGGTGGTGTGGGGGAGTCTCATAAGTCCTAATTTGAAGTGCCGCGGGGGTAGTGTGGGGGAGTCTCATAATTCCTTATTTCAGGTGCCGTGGGAGTGGTGTGGGGAGCCTCATAAGTCCTCATTTCAGTGCCGTGGTCGTGGTGTGGGGGAGTGTCATAAGTCCTTATTCCACGGGACGTGGGGGTGGTGTGGGGGAGCCTCATAAATCCTAATTTCAAGTGCCGCGGGGGTAGTGTGGGGAAGTCTCATATGTCCTTATTTCAGGTGCCGCGGGGGTGGTGTGGGGAGTCTCATAAGTCCTCATTTCAAGTACCGCGGGGGAGGTGAGGGGGAGTCTAATATGTCCTTATTTCACGTGCCGCGTGGTTGGTGTAGGGAGTCTCATAAGTCCTTATTTAAGGTGCCGCGGGGGTGGTGTGGGGGAGTCTCATAAATCCTTATTTCACGTGCCGCGTGGTTGTTGTGGGGAGTCTCATAAGTCCTTATTTTTGGTGCCGCGGGGGTGGTGTGGGGGAGTCACATAAGCCCTTATTTCACGTTTCGCCGGGGTGTTGTGGGGGAGTCCCATAAGTCCTTATTTAAGGTGCCAGGGTGGTGGTGAGGGGGAGTCTCATAAGTCCTTATTTCAGGTTTCGCGGGGGTGTTGTGGGGGGGGTCTCATAAGTCCTTATTTAAGGTGCCGAGGTGGTGGTGTGGTGGAGTCTCATAAGTCCGTTTGTCAGGTGTCGCGGGGAAGGTGTGGGGGAGTCTCATAAGTTCATATTTCAGGTGTCGCGGGGGTGTTGTGGGGGAGTCTTAAATGTCCTTATTTAAGGTGCCGGGGTAGTGGTGTTGGGGAGTCTCATAAGTCCTCATTTCAGGTGCCGCGGGGGTGGTGTGGGGAGACTCATAAGTCCTCATTTCAAGTACCGCGAGGGTGGTGAGGGGGAGCCTCATAAGTTCTTATTTCTGGTTTCGCGGGGGTGGTGTGGGGAATCTCATAAGTCCTTATTTCAGGTGCCGCGGGGGTGTGGAGGGGGAGTCTCATATGTCCTTATTTCAGGTGCCGCAGGGGTGTTTCAGGTACCACGGGGGTTGTGTAGGGGAGTCTCATATGTCCTTATTTCAGGTGCCGCAGGGGTGGTGTTAGTAGTCTCATATGTCCTTATTTCACGTGCCGCGGGGTTGGTGTGGGGAGTCTCATAAGTCCTCATTTCTGGTGCCGCGGGGGTGGTGTGGGGGAGTTACATAAGTCCTTATTTCACGTGCCGCCGGGGTGTTGTGGGGGAGTCTCATAAGTCCTTATTTAATGTGCCGGGGTGGTGGTGTGGGGCAGTCTCATAAGTCCTTATTTCAGGTTTCGCGGGGGTGGTGAGGGTGAGTCTCATAATTCCTTATTTAAGGTGACAGAGTGGTGGTGTGGGGGAGTCTCATAAGTCCTTGTTTCAGGTGTCGCGGGGGTGTAGTGGGGGAGTCCATATGTCCTTATTTAAGGTGCCGGGGTAGTGGTGTGGGGGAGTCTCATAAGTCCTTATTTCAGGTGCCGCGGGTTTGTTGTGGGGGAGTCTCATATGTCCTTATTTCAGGTGCCGCGGGGTTGGTGTGGAGAAGACTCATAAGACCATGTTTCAGGTACCGCGGGGGTGGTGTGGGGGAGCCACATATGTCCTTATTTCAGGTGCCGCGGTGGTGGTGTTGGAAGTCTCGTATGTCCTTATTTCAAGTGCCGCGGGGGTGTTGTGGGTGAGTCTCATATGTCCTTATTTCAGGTGCCTCGGGGGTGGGGTGGGGGAGTCTCATAAGTGTTTATTTCAGGTGCCGAGAGGGTGTTGTGGGGGAGTCTCATATGTCCTTATTTCAGGTGCCGCGGGGGTGGTGTGGAGGAGACTCATAAGACCTTGTTTCAGGTACCGCTGTGGTGGTGTGGTCGAGCCACATATTTCCTTATTTCAGGTGCCGCGGTGGTGATGTTGGGAGTCCCATATGTCCTTATTTCAAATGCCCCGGGGGTGTTGTGGGGGAGTCTCATATGTCCTTATATCAAGTGCCGCGGGAGTGTTGTGGAGGAGTCTCAGATGTCCTTATTTCAGGTGCCGCGGGGGTGGTGTGGGGGAGACTCATAAGTCCTTATTAAAGGTGCCGGGGTGGTGTGGGGGATCTCGTAAGTCCTTATTTCAAGTGCCGCGGGGTGGTGTGGGTGAGTCTCATAAGTCCTAATTTCAAGTGCCGCGGGGGTAGTGTGGGGGAGTCTCATAAGTCCATATTTCAGGTGCCGCGCGGGTGGTGTGGGGAGCCTCATGAGTCCTCATTTCAGTGCCGTGGTCATGGCGTGGGGGAGTCTCATTAGTCCTTATTTCACGGGCCGCGGGGGTGGTGTGTGGGAGTCTCATAATTCCTCATTTCAAGTGCCGTGGTGGTGGTGTGGGGGAGTCTCATAAGTCCTTATTTCACGTGCCGCGGGGGTGGTGTGGTGAGTCTCATAAGTCCTTATTTCAGGTGCCGCGGGGGTGGTGTGTGGGAGTCGCATAATTCCTCATTTCAAGTGCCGTGGTGGTGGCGTGGGGGAGTCTCATAAGTCCTTATTTCACGGGCCGCGGGTTTGGTGTGTGGGAGTCTCATAATTCCTCATTTCAAGTGCCGTGGTGGTGGTGTGGGGGAGTCTCATAAGTCCTTATTTCACGTGCCGCGGGGGTGGTGTTGGGAGTCCCATAAGTCCTTATTTCAGGTGCCGCGGGGGTGGTGTGGGGGAGTCTCATAAGTCCTTATTTCACGTGCCGCGGGGGTGGTGTGTGGGAGTCTCATAATTCCTCATTTCAAGTGCCGTGGTGGTGGTGTGGGGGAGTCTCATAAGTCCTTAATTCAGGTGCCACGGGGGTGGTGTTGGGGAGCCTCATAAATCCTAATTTCAAGTGCCGCGGGGGTAGTGTGGGGGAGTCTCATAATTCCTTATTTCAGGTGCCGCGGGGGTGGTGTGGGGAGTCTCATAAGTCCTCATTTCAAGTACTGCGGGGTTGGTGTGCGGGAGTCTAATATGTCCTTATTTCACGTGCCGCGTGGTTAGTGTAGGGAGTCTCATAAGTCCTTATTTAAGGTGCCGCGGGATGGTGTGGGGGAGTCTCATAAATCCTTATTTCACGTGCCGCGGGGGTGGTGTGGGGGAGTCTCATAAGTCCTTATTTCAGGTGCCGCGGGGGTAGTGTGGGGGTGTCTCATAAGTCCGTATTTCAAGTGCCGTGGTGGTGGCGTGGGGGAGTCCCAAGTCCTTATTTCACGTGCCGCGTGGGTGGTGTGGGGAGTCTCATAAGTCCTTATTTCAGGTGCCGCGGGGGTGGTGTGGGGGAGCCTCATAAATCCTAATTTCAAGTGCCGAGGGGGTAGTGTGGGGAAGTCTCATAATTGCTTATTTCAGGTGCCGCGGAATGGTGTGGGGAGTCTCATAAGTCCTCATTTCAAGTACTGCGGGGGTGGTGTGCGGGAGTCTAATATGTCCTTATTTCACGTGCCGCGTGGTTAGTGCAGGGAGTCTCATAAGTCCTTATTTAAGCTGCCGCGGGAAGGTGTGGGGGAGTCTCATTAATCCTTATTTCACGTGCCGCGGGGGTGGTGTGGGGGAGTTTCATTAGTCCTTATTTCAAGTGCCGCGTGGTTGGTGTGGGGAGTCTCATAAGTCCTTATTTCTGGTGCCGCGGGGGTAGTGTGTGGGAGTCACATAAGCCCTTATTTCACGTGCCGTCGGGGTGTTGTGGGGAGTCCCATAAGTCCTTATTTAAGGTGCCGCGGGGGTAGTGTGGGGAGTCTCATAAGTCCTTATTTCAGGTTTTGCGGGGGTGTTGTGGGCGAGTCTCATAAGTCCTTATTTAAGGCGCCGGGGTGGTGGTGTGGGGGAGTCTCATAAGTCCTTATTTCAGGTGTCGCGGGGGTGGTGTGGGGGAGTCTCATAAGTCCTTATTTCAGGTGTTGCGGGGGTGTTGTGGGGGAGTCTCATAAGTCCTTAGGTAAGGTGCCAGGGTGGTGGTGTGGGGGAGTCTTATAAGTCCTTGTTTCAGGTGCCGTGTTGGTGGTGTGGGGGAGTCTCATAAGACCCTATTTAAGGTGCCGCGGGCGTGGTGTGGGGAGTCTCATATGTTCTTATTTCAAGTGCCGCAGGGGTGTTATGGGGGAGTCTCATATGTCCTTATTTCAAGTGCCGCGGGGGTGTTGTGGGGGAGTCTCAGATGTCCTTGTTTCAGGTGCCGCGGTGGTGGTGTGGGGGAGTCTCATAAGTCCTTCTTTCAGGTGCCTCGGTGGTGGTGTGGGGGTCTCATAAGTCCTTATTTACGGTCCCGCGGGGGTGGTGTGGGGGAGTCTCATATGTCCTTATTTCAGGTGCCGCATGGGTGGTGTTGGTAGTCTCATATGTCCTTATTTCAAGTGCCGCAGGGGTGTTATGGGGGAGTCTCATATGTCCTTATTTCAAGTGCCGCGGTGGTGTTGTGGGGGAGTCTCAGATGTCCTTGTTTCAGGTGCCGCGTTGGTGGTGTGGGGGAGTCTCATAAGTCCTTCTTTCAGGTGCCTCGGTGGTGGTGTGGGGGTCTCATAAGTCCTTATTTACGGTCCCGCGGGGGTGGTGTGGGGGAGTCTCATATGTCCTTATTTCAGGTTCCGCGGGGGTGGTGTGGGGGAGTCTCATTAGTCCTTATTTCAGGTGCCCCGGGGGTTGTGTGGGGGAGTCACATAAGTCCTTATTTCAGGTGCCGCGGGGGTGGTGTGGGGAGTCTCATATGTCCTCATTTCAAGTTCCGCGGGGGTGGTGTGGGGGAGTCTCTTTAGTCCTTATTTCAGGTGCCGCGGGTGAGGTGTGGGGGAGTCAAATAAGTCCTTGTTTCAGGTGCCGCGGGGGTGGTGTGGGGAGTCTCATATGTCCTTATTTAAGGTGCCGGGGGTGGTGTGGGGGAGTCTCATAAGTCCTTATTTCAGGTGTCGCTGGGGTGTTGTGGGGGAGTCTCATATGTCCTTATTTCAGGTGCCAAGGGGGTGTTGTGGGGGAGTCTCATATGTCCTTATTTCATGTGCCGTGGGGGAGGTGTGGAGGAGACTCAGAAGACCTTGTTTCAGGTGCCCGGGTTGGTGTGGGGGAGTCTCATAAGTCCCTATTTCAGGTGCCGCGGGGTAGTGTGGGGAGTCTCATAAGTCCTCATTTCAAGTACCGCGGGGGTGGTGTGGGGAGTCTCATAAGTCCTTATTTCAGGTTTCGCGGGGGTGGTGTGGGGAGTCTCATAAGTCCTTATTTAAGGTGCCGAGGTGGTGGTGTGAGGGAGTCTCATAAGTCCTTATTTCATGTGTCGCGGGTGTGGTGTGCGGAAGTCTCATAAGTCCTTATTTCAGGTGTCGCGGGGGTGGTGTGAGGGAGTCTCATAAGTCCTTATTTCAGGTGTGGCGGGGGTATTTTGGGGGAGTCTCATATGTCCTTATTTACGGTGCCGGGGTAGTGGTGTGGGGGAGTTTCATAAGTCCTTTATTCAGGTTTCGCGGGGGTGGTGTGGGGAGTCTCATAAGTCCTTATTTAAGGTGTCGAGGTGGTGGTGTGAGGGAGTCTCATAAGTCCTTATTTCAGGTGTTGCGGGGGTGTTGTGGGGGAGACTCATAAGTCCTTAGATAAGGTGCCAGGGTGGTGGTGTGGGGGAGTCTTTTAAGTCCTTGTTTCAGGTGCCGTGTTGGTGGTGTGGGGGAGTCTCATAAGACCTTATTTAAGGTGCCGCGGACGTGGTGTGGGGAGCCTCATATGTTCTTATTTCAGGTGCCGCGGGGGTGTTGTGGGGAGTCCCATATGTCCTTATTTCAGGAGCCGCGGGGGTGGGGTGATGGAGTCTCATAAGTCCTTATTTGAGGTGCCGCGGTGGTGTTGTGGGGGAGTCTTATATGTCCTTATTTCAGGTGCCGCGGTGGGGGGGGGTGTGGAGGATACTCATAAGACCTTGTTTCAGGTACCGCGGGGGTGGTGTGGGGGAGTCTCATATGTCCTTATTTCAGGTGCCGCGGGGGTGGTGTTGGTTGTCTCATATGTCCTTATTTCAAGTGTCGCGGGGGTGTTGTGGGGGAGTCTCATATGTCCTTATTTCAAGTGCCACGGGGGTGTTGTGGGGGAGTCTCAGATGTCCTTATTTCAGGTGCCGCGGGGGTGGTGTGGGGGAGTCTCATAAGTCCTTCTTTCAGGTGTCTCGGGGGTGGTGTTTGGGAGTCTCATAAGTCCTTATTTAAGGTGCCGCGGGGGTGCTGGTGGGAAGTCTCATATGTCCTTATTTCAGTTACCGCGTGGGTGGTGTGGGGGAGTCTCATAAGTCCTTATTTCAGGTGCCGCGGGTGTGGCGTGGGGGTGTCTCATAAATCCTTATTTCAGGTTCCGCGCGGGTGGTGCGGGGAGTCGCATATGTCCTCATTTCAAGTGCCGCGGGGGTGGAGTGGGGGAGTCTCATATGTCCTCATTTCATGTTCCGCGGGGGTGGTGCGGGGGAGTCTCATATGTCCTTATTTCAGGCGCCACGGGGGAGGTGTGCTTGAGTCTCACAAGTCCTTATTTCAGGTGCCGCGGGGGGTGTGGGGGAGTCTCATATGTCCTTATTTGAGGTGCAGGGGTTGGTGTGGGGGAGTCTCATAAGTCCTTATTTCAGGTGCCACGGGGGTGGTGTGGGGAGTCTCGTAAGTCCTCATTTCAAGTGCCGCGGGGGTGGTTTGGGGGAGTCTCATATGTCCTCATTTCACGTGCCGCGGGGGTGGTGTGGGGGAGTCTCATGTGTCCTCATTTCAAGAGCCGCGGGGGTGGTGTGGGGAATCTGATAAGTCCTTTTCCTTATTTCAGGTGCCTAGAAAATGATATATTCACATTTCTCTCTACGTGTTACCGTCACTGAGATATAGGCTATGACCGCCATGTTTTTTTTTCGGCTAAACAGAAACTTAAACAGATAGTTTTGTTTAATGTCCATGTCAATTCGTCATTAACTTTCCTTTCATAGCACTAATCACAATCAGGGCTGCCAACCTTTCCACCACCGATGTATCACAGGCTGTCAACACTGTTTAGCTTTTTTCAATAATACTTTATTAGCCACACGCCGTAATTCAGGTTCACTATGGTGAAGAGAAATGTCTTGTTCTTTGCAAGCATGATCCAAAAGATTTATAGGTAAATCACCCCGTTGCAAACGTTGATAGACTGCTGCACCCGAGGTTTTAACTCGATTCCCAGCTCTGTGGGCTAAAACACAGCACTTTATAGAAAGAAAAAGCTGTAGGCTATATCTCTTACCGCAAAGGCTTGAGTTTGATTTTTAGCTGAGTCGAGAAACAATGTACACTCAACCTTGAGAGGTAAAACAAAAAAGAGACCTTAAAGTGCTCTTAGGGCGATACCTTTTGACAGGCCACGGCAGCCTCATTTCCAATCTCATATCCTTGCATAGTGGCTAACACTTTGACTCTTGTACTAAAGGCCTGGGTTTGATTGTTGGCTTGGTCAAGAAATTTATTTTTGGTTATAGAACATTAACGATGTATACCTAGTCTCGTGCGACTTACTTGACTTAGTTCCTATTGTCCCTCGTGGAACATAGGGCATCAGTGAAGCATCTCCATCTGGTCCGGTTAGCCGACAACCTCTTCACCTCGCAGCAGTACTTACCCTCCTCTGTAGTTTCCTAGTGTACAGATCTGCGGCACGTTTGTTTGGGTCTCCCTCTCCTCCCCGTACCCTGTGGGTTCCAATCCAGTGACTCTCTCTCTCTCAATGGCTTTATTTCCTTTCCTCAGGGTATGTCCGATCCATTTCCATTTTCGTCGCTTTGTTTCAATTGCCATCTCAGTTTCACCCGTCCTTCTCCAAAGTTCTGGGTTGGAGATTACATCCGGCCAGTAGATGTTTATGATCTTCCTTAAGCAGCGGTTGATAAAGGAGGTGCTATCTTTAGGTACCTTCCAAGTCTCAGACCCATATATCAGATCGGGCCTGACATTACTCCGGAAGATACGAAGTTTGGTCTTCATGGATATTTTGCTGTTCTTCTACACCGGATAGAGCCGTACAAAGGCACCATTTGCTTTTTGGATACGTTGGGAGACAACCTTTGCCGCTCCTCTATCGTAGGTCACCACACTGACCAGGTAAGTAAAGCTATCCACATCCTCTATAGGTTCATCCTCGAGGACAACTGGGTCAATTTTGTTGGTGTTAGTTCTTAGTGCCTTGGTCTTTTTTGAGTTTATAGTTAGCCCCAACTTTTTCCCTTCTACAACTAGTTATTCAAGCTTTGCTTGCATTTCACCATGTGCCTCAGACAGGAGACACAAATCGTCAGCAAAATCCAGATCTTCCAGCCAATTGGTGAATCCCCATTGGATACCACGTTTCGCATTTCTAGTCACATTCCGCATCACCGCATCAATCACGATCAAGAACATGGTTGGCGACAGGATACAACCTTGGCGTACTCCTGAACATACAGATATAGGCTCGGATACACGACCCTCATGAATGACTCTGCATGTGTACTTCCGATATTTTTCTTGAATGAGACTAATAATCTGCGATAGAACTTCATAGCGCTTCACTTCCTTCCACATGGCTTCTCTATTGAACCTGCCTGTTCTCGTCGGAGCCTTCGGTCAACATATTCTCATTTCCAATCATATTTCCTTGCATTGAGGCTAACACCCTTGACTCTTGTACTAAAGGCTGGGTTTGATTGTTGGCTTGGTCAAGAAATTTATTTTTGGTATTAGAACAGGAACAATATATAATACTTAGTCTCGTGCGACCGTACTAAAACACATGGGTTTGAAATCCTTACCTGACATAACTATTACCTCAACATTGGTTGGCGACATTGTATTATTATGGTACTTATTACAAAAAACCGCAAATAAAATGCATTATTTAAGGCAACACTATACGAACTTTGAAGGAGATTGTCCATGGTTAAAGTGTGCATTAGAATTGAGAGGTGGGGATAGCAATTAAGAAAAACAAGAGATATACATAAAACATTTTTATTAATTTAATTTAAATATTTTTACAATATATGCACACAGAATACAACTCTCTATCTCTTTACGATTGTTTGCTGTAGTTTTAAAAGAATTACTATAAAAGTATTGGTAAAATCCATAGAATGTATGTTAAGACTCACTCTAAGCGGTTACGTGGACCCATTTCACAATAATTTTGGCACGACGAAGTTCATTTTCTTTATCCAATTGTTCTTCCTCATATCCAGTATAACCAGCCTGTTTAGAGGCATGCAATTGCTGAAGCCATCGGATTAGCTTACTGGGATTCTTCCAGTAGACAAATTTAACAAATTGTTTTAGGTGTAAACAGAGCATTACTATTATTATTATCATCTTCATTATCATCATTATCATCATTATCATTATCATCATAATCATTATCATTATCATCATCATTATAATCATTATCACTATTACTATCTAGTCCTTTTTTATCTTCTTGCAATACTACCTCTTGCATAGTCTGTGTTGCCTTTGATAGTGTTGATGGCTTTTCAGACGTTGAAGATGGATTAAACATAGCTTTTAGAGGACATGATAAATGCTTTTTAACAAACGAGGCACTATCTTGAGTAGAAATATCTTTTTCTCGGCCTAGCGTTTTATCATTTTGATAATTTTTTGTCAACAGCAACCGTGTTTCGTTCGGAGCGCTACATTGATGATCACTCACACTTAAAACCGCACCATTTCTACTTTTCAGATTGCCTCGTCATTTTCTTGACCTCTCTTTTGAGCATCACCAGAATAGTATTCCATCCACATTCTGACGATTATAGTTATAAGAGTATCCTTGATAAAGTGAACGTAGTTTACGTTTGTTAGTTGTAGTAAGCTCCATAGTAGTAACTAACCTGTCAGTATGATTTGCATACTACAAAAGTTACAACTGTTCTGATGATAGAGTGACTTACCATAAGCTTTATGTTGGCTTATGTGTTGGATTATCATCTTGGCATATGTATTTTCTTATGTATTGACTTATATAGTGGCTTATGTGTGTTTGCTTATGTATTGGCGTATGTATTGGCTTATATATTGGATTATGTATTGGCTTATGTATTGGCTTATATAGTGGCTTATGTGTGTTTGCTTATGTATTGGCGTATGTATTGGCTTGTTTGACGAGATATTATTGTCAATTTATATAGTGGCTTATTCCCTTGGTCTTGGACAGTATCAATGCCCTTGTTTGTAAGCAAGCAACAACAACAACACACCAAGATTTCAAAAATCTAGAATACTTCAAGGTTAAACATTAACTCTCAACTCCTACTCTTACCTCTATCCCACGCCTAGTCAAATACTTTATATTTTGAAAAAATGTCTAAAAAATATTTTGAAAATTAGGCTATATGTTTAAACTAAAACATCCTAGAAAGTCATATGTTTTCTCTTACTGTTACCTCTATCCCAAGTCGATTCAGGATTCTCGCGGTTGTTAATAAACACGTTCATCACATAACGTCATACGTCTGCAAGAAAAATGTTTCGCACGCTTGCTATTTTGTAACGCTGCACCTCGCATCTGGTTGTAACACTTGCATCACGTGACGTCATACGCTGGAAGATTTTGCTTGTTTCTGCAAGAATCTTGTTTCGCACACTTGATTTTTGTAACGCTGCACCTTGCATTCGGTTGTAACACCTGCATCGCATGTCGTCATACGCTGCAAGATTCTGCTTGTTTTAAATCACAGACCATTTGTGGTAGAGGTAGAGTGGTAGGGGTAGAGCTGTAGAGGTAGAGCGGTGGTGGTAGAGTGGTAAATGTAGAACAGTGGTGGGTAAACTTTAAACGATGGTTCACGATATATTGGGTATTTTAAGAAATCCCACGCAGATGATCTAGTAGGTTAGGTTAGGTTAAGCTATGGCCGCCATGTTGCTTTTCTGGCTATCCTCCACCACCCCTCTCTAGCCATCTTTGCTCGATCAAATAAAGATACTCCCAGCTTGGCTACCCTTATAAATAAATAAGTAATAACTAATCAAATAAATAATACTACCCTCACCGTCCCCTCTCTAGTCACCACCATCAGTGGTAAAGGTAGAGCGGTAGAGGTAGAGCAGTAGAGGTAGAGCAGCGATGCAAGTGTGTGAGTGAGATCATAGGTGATTATTATTCTACGATTATGATTCATATGACACCTTACTTGTTCAAATCCGATTATTGGTTCACGAGATATTAAAAAGCCGATGACCGTTTAGTTTTGCGTATTTGGGGTAAATTCATGGGCCGTAGGAAAGTGGATTTTGCCCCAAATCCTATGGCACATCACGTGTCAAATACTGATCATTGGTTAACGAGATATTAAAAAGCCGATGACCTTTTAGTTTCGGGATATTTAGGTAAATTAGGGGGCTATAGGAAAAGAGAGTGGGTCATGGCGAGTAATTTGACAACTCGCGTGTCTATATCCGATCAATGGTTAGTGAGATTTTGAAAAGTCTTTTAGTTTCAGGTATTTTCGGTAAATGAATGAACCATAGGAAAAGAGGGGGGGGGGTCATTCCGCGTAATTTGACACCTCGCGTGTCCAAATCCAATCATCGGGTAGTGGATATTAAAAAGACGATGACCTTTTAGTTTTGGGTTCTTTGGTTAAATTAGAGGGCTTTCGAAATGGGGAGGCATCACCCCGAGTCCTAGGACACCTCATATGTCCACATCCGTTCATTGGTTAGCGAGATATTAAAAAGCCGATGACCTTTTAGTTTTGGGTTCTTTGTTTAAATTAGGGGGGGGGCTATAGGTAGAGAGGGGGCATCACCCCAAGTCAATGGGCACCTCAAACGTCCAAATCCGATGATTGGTTCACGAAATATTAAAAAGCCGATGGCCTTTTAGTTTTGGGATATTTGGGTAAGTGCATGGACCATACGAAAGGGGGCGTCTCCCCGAGGCCTATGACACCTGATGTGACCCTCTTCGATTATTGGTTTATGAGATATCGATTAATTAAACATGGACGTCCAGCCTCGCTTTTATGGGCGCAGCCACGTCGGGTGACGCTGACCCAGACTTGTCGCTGGCCCGGCCGTAGACCACTACTAGAGAGGTCTATGAAGTGTCCTTTTCGCAGGCTTCAACATGTCTACATTTCAACTGTATGAATATGAGAAAACATACAATTCGCAAAAAGTTGACATGTTCCCTTTTCAAAATGACCGATTCAATCACACAATGGCTCGCCCACTGGCGACCGTTTTCCAAATAGCCTACTCTCTCGAGACAGATGACTGACCATCAGCTCCAGCTGTGACACAACTACTCGTGGTATTCCAAGTGGTAAATATTAATTTCTGTTGGCCAATCTCGGCGGGAAGAGAGCCAGTGCTTCTTCTTTGGAGACCCTGAAAACACATAGGCCTATAACGAATCGCATGCGTGTGTGTCAAACATCTACATTCTCTGGTATGAGGCAAACCCTCTCATTCAGAGTATCTAAAGCTTGTACTATCATGTGCATACACTCATAAACACCTTGGATCGACCATCTAGCACTAACCTCGCACATGGCACACATAACATCGGCTTATCTTGTCGGGAACATCACTCACAGATCACACATCACACACACTCATGCGGAAATAAACCTCGCAGAAATCTCACCATCACATTTTCGTACCAACTCGCAGGCCACTGGTTCTTTTCCCACCGGTCTGACGGAAATGGAATGGGACATGCCTCCTTAAGTGGCGTAAATCTTTCCTCACTGGAATTTATGAATATCACGTATTTACTAATTAAATAACCCGAATAAGTGCAGAGTTTGGATTGAACATAATGCATGAAGTTGTGCTTAGATGGTGGGGCCATGTGGTGTGGGAGGATGAAGTACTCAAATGTGGACAAACCTAAAAGTATGTTTTTCACGAACCAGTGATGGGGCATTGCAGGAAATAAGTTGTTCTATTCGGGAATGAGTAAATAGTGTGGCAATAGACATTTCCTTGTTTCTCAATAAGAAAATTCAAGAAAATGAAAATACACCACTACAGACAAAAAAATGTAAATAATTTTCTTTTGCCAGGATGTGCAGTACTGTGGTCTTCCGTAAGTCCAACCCCTCGTCCACATCGTGGGAGACTGGCAACGTCATGAAGTAAGGGATTGCCTGGTGGGGTGATGTACAGTGGGGACTGTGTGTGCCCCGTGACCGCTTCGGTTGCAGGAACCCAGAAAAGTGGCGGCTAACGGGGTTCTGGTGAAGATGCTGCTGCTTTGTAGTATGTGGGGTTAGTTCCCCAAAGATTAAGGGAAGAAAACCCTGATTAAAAATTACACGTCCTCCGGAAGAGGTTGGACGTAGGGCTGACACCCCCCTCTGTAAAAAAAAAAGGTCAAGTTGCGAAACTTCAACGAATGAAAGCCGGACTGATTAATGGAGACAAACTTGGCGTGGAAAAGGACAGTGATAATGGACCATCAGTGCATGAAAGAAAGAAAGAAAGAAAGAAAGAAAGAAAGAAAGAAAGAAAGAAAGAAAGAAAGAAAGAAAGAAAAGAATTATAAAGCGTAAGTCAGATTTATATATTGGAACCTGGAATGTGAGATCTTTGTATCGCCCAGGAGCCCTGAAAGTACTGCTGAACCAAACAATGAAGCTGAAACAGAGGATCATAGCTGTACAAGAAGTAAGGTGGAGCGGAAGTGGAATTCTAGAAAAGCGAGAAGCTAGTAAATTCTATAGATGCAGCGAGGAGAAGCACGAGTTCGGCACAGGATTTGTGGTACAACACCAGCTAAAGCACGTTGTAATTGTGTTTACACCTTATTAATCGAAGAATGGTCGCCTCCGTAGCGTAGCGGTCAGCATGGTTAGCTGCCGTCCCGGAGGTCCTGGGTTCGATTCCCGGCTCTGCCACGAAATTTGAAAAGTGGTATGAGGACTGGGACGGGGTCTACTCAGCCTAGGGTGGTCCAAATGAGTCGAGGGTTTCGATTCCCATCTCAGCCATCCTCGAAGTGGTTTTCCGTGGTTTCCCACTTCGTCTTCGGGCAAATGTCAGGATGGAACCTACCGTAAGGCCACGGCCGCCTTCTTTCCGCTTCCTTGCCTAACCGTCTCACTTTTCCCATCCCTTCATCAGGCCCCATGTTCGCTTTGCAGGCGAGGCCACCTGGGCGTAGTGCTGGTCACACACCCCAGTTGTATCCTCGACTCAGAGTCTCAAGCTGCAGGACACTGCCGTCAGTGGTGGTAGAGGTTGGATCCCTCTCTTAGTCCGTGGGAAAAGCCGAACCTGGAGGGTAAAACGCTTGCGAAAAAAATCCACGACTGTCAGTACTCAGAATAAAGGGTATTTCTTTAATTCCTCTATAATTAACACCCACGCTCCGACAGAATAATCTGAGGAAGAAGAGAATGAATCGTTCTATGAACTTTTGGAAAGAACATATGATGGTTGCCCAGGACATGACATTAAAATAGTAGCTGGTGATCTAAATGCTCAGGTGGGAAGGGAACAGATACACAGTATAAGCCAACAATTGGACCCCAAAGCAAGCATACTGTAAGCAATGATAATGGAACGAGACTTATATTATTTGCAGCATCTAGAAATATGGTTGTGGGTTCCTCATTGTTCCAACACAAAGACATACATAAAGGAACGTGGACATCGTCGGATGGAAACATAGTTAACCAAATCGATCATGTGTTGATAGATGCAAGGCACAAATCAGATCTCTTGGTTGTGAGGAGCCTCAGATATCCAAATATAAACTCAGACCACTTCCTGGTACGGGTGCGAATTAGGGCTAGGATCTCTAGTGCATTCAAAGGAATCCGACCCAACAATCCTAAATATAACATAACAGCCCTAGAATCCTCTGAAGTCAAAAATCAGTACCAGGAGAGGATAATACAGATTCTTGAAAATATTGATGATTGCAACGACATCGAGTATCAGTGGGAAATGATTAAAATTGCATTGGAGACGTCAGCGAATGGAACACTGGGAATTGAAACAGGGTATAAAAGATCTCCTTGGTTTGAAACTGAGTGTGAAATAGCAACAGAAGAGAAGAACACAGCATACAGAAGGACATTACAATCAAATTGAACAAGAAGGACGAATGATCTCTCTAAAGAAAAACGGAAGATTGAAAAGAAGAGCAGACTTTCCTAAAATAGCTACTTCAATATGGGATGAGGAGAGAATGCCTCAGCAATGGGAGGAAGGAATTATGTCCTGTATATAAAAAATGAGGAAAGCAATAGCAAACTACCTCACTCCTCTTCTTGCTTAGTACGCCTCAATATAGCGCTGCCTTGGGTTTTTGAGGGTATCTACCCACATAACCTAACGGCGGTACTATTTGAGGATCCAACCAGCCTTCGGGCTGACTATCTAACAGAAATATAAGAAAGGAGATCAACTTGAGTGTGATAGCTATAGAGGAATTACGTTACTTAATTTGAGATACAAAGTATTCTCCAACATTCTATTTGACCGTCTTCTCCCAATTGTTCAGAGAGAGACTGGGTCATATCAGTGTGGATTTATCCCAGGAAAGTCCAATATAGATCAGATTTTCACCTTAAGGAAAATTTTTGAGAAGACAATCGAATATGGGATTGGCACGCATCACCTCTTCATTGATTACAAAGGAGCAATGACAGTATAGACAGAGAGCAATTGTACCATGCTATGATTGAATTGGGAATTCCTGGAAAATTGGTAAGGTTGGTGAGGGCGACAATGAGTGGGACACGAAGTAGTATAAGAATGGGAGGAATGATGTCTGAGACATTAAATATTCAGAATGGGGTACGGCAGGGTGACGCGCTGGCATGCCTCCTGTTTAATGTTGCCTTGGAGAAGGTGATGAGAGATGCAAAACTCCTGCATAGGGGAACAAATTCCTATAAATCAGTGCGGATACTTGCTTATGCCGATGATATAGATATAGTGGCAAGAACTCGAAAGGCACTGGAAGAGACATTCATCACCCTTGAACAGGCCAGTAGGAAAATTGGACTGAACATCAACCAGCAGAAAACTAAATATATTGCTGCTGGGAAAGCACGTAAGGAGAACATGCCACCCTCAATAACCGTGGGCAATTACACCTTTGAGAGAGTTGAGCAGTTTAAATATCAGGGATCAACAGTCACCTACCCAAATGACACCTCTTATGAAATTAAACAGAGATTAATATCAGCCAACAGAGCCTATTTTGCTCTAACAAGGCTACTCTCCTCAAGGCTCTTGACCCATACCACTAAATTAACCATCTATAAAACACTAATAAGACCTGTGCTTATACAGTATATGCCTCGGAAACTAGGCCACTAACAGCAAACGATACTGGAATGCTGGATGCCTTCGAAAGAACGATTCGTAATTCGAAGAATCATCGGCCCAGTCTGTGAAAGAGAAACATGGAGAAGGAGGTACAATCATGAATTGTACAGCATTTATAAAGATCCACCTATTAGAAGAATAGTGAGATCAGCCAGATTGAGGTGGGCCGGGCATGTAGCACGGATGAGGGATACGGAAGTACCTAAAAGTTATTAAATGGAAATCCAGGGGGACAGAGAGGACCAGGTCGACCGAGAACCAGATGGATGGATGGAGTTATCGAAGATCTTCGGGAAATGGGCTATAGGAATTGGAAAGCTTTAGCGTTGGAATGAGATAAATGGCGGAAGATTGTTGAAGAGGCCAAGGTTTACAATGAACTGTAGAGCCATAGAAGAAGAAGTGCGGTACTGTATGTAGTAAATATTGTGACATTTCTTATGTTCTCTACACATGCCCCTCTCCATACTCGACTTTGAAATTATAAGACATCACATAACATTTCAAAGGTACTGGTATAACAAAATTTCGGCGGAGGAAGCGATCACCTCTTGTCAAACAAATAGTAATAGAGCTAAATGGAAATTCGTGGGAGATATTCGGGAAAGAAATTGAAACGTTAGTAAACAAGAGTTTTGTGCTTTTCAGTCGGTCAACACGAATGTACACAAAAGAGCTGGGTTATGCCCTAATCCTGAAATAAATTACATGAGATTAATAAATACACTGGGATGACCAGTTTCGATCGATGATCGCTTGACGATCGAAACTGGTCATCCTAGTGTATTTATGATCGCTTGACGATCGAAACTGGTCATCCTAGTGTATTTATTAATCTCATGTAATTTGTTTCAGGATTAGGGCATAACCCATCTCTTTTGGGTACACTCGTGTTGACCGACTGAAAAGCACTAAACTCTTGTTTACTAAGGTAACACTGAAAAATGGCTTCAAACCCCACAATGAAACGTTAGTTGTCAGTGTACTAAAGTCGTTAAGGGGGTTATCTTAGAGCGATAGAGAGAATACGTATGTATGTATAATTTGTTCCTCCTTTTAAGGTTTAAACTTTGTGGTCATCAGCCCCATGCGATTAGGTGTGTGTAAAATTTGTCTGATATCGTGTATTACTGCAACATACTTCGTAGTTTGTATATACGGTATAAGATGCAGCCTTGGCTTTAGATCTCGACTTGAGATTTATAGCAATTAGAATCCCCAGTCCGTTTGACAAATTGAGTATGTTTTATTATCAAGTTTAGGGAAGTTTTTATCTAAGTGTTCAGCAATACTACTGTGGCTATTTTGTTCAGAATAAATTACATTATCAGAGCCACGATCTTTACCTAACTGCATTCACTTAATGTATATCTGTGATTGGTGTATTTTAATGCCGTGCTGATATTTTCTGGAATATTAGAATAGGGATGTCCGTGACTGGTACAGTCCTCGAGAAGGTTGTTACACAATCTCCCCATTATATACGTATGGAATGTTGATAATGGACACAAAGGCCATTGTTACCCTGCAGTGCTGTTAGGCACGATCAGACCTCATGTTTCACAGCAATCACAGTTTATTGGTGATTAAGGAAGCATAGCATTGTGATCACCTACTTGAAACAAATACCTCCCTGCTATTGTACTTTCCGTGAGCGGCACTTCTATCGCGGATGGCTGGCGTCGCTGAAGCTGACGACATATCCGGTATGTTACCTGGAGAAACCATTCCAACTCTGCATTTGTAGTTGTAATTATATTAGCCTACTATTATACAAATTTAATAGGTTTATGAGTTCAATCAAGGTCAGTATGTGTGACCGTCTGTTTTTCAATCTATCAGTCTGTCTATTTCTCTGTGCATCTGTCCGTGTGCTTGTCAATCAGTTTATTTGATTGTGTGCTAGACAGTCTGTCCGTGTGTCAGTCAGTCTGTCTATTTATCATCGTATCTGACCATGTGCTAGTCAGTCTGTCTTTTTGTCTGTATGTCTGTCTGTCTATCTGTCTGTGTGTCCGTCTGTCCTAAACGCCTGAAGTGAATTGCTACAGAGGTAGCCATCTTCCCGTGCACCTTACCTGCACGCTTACATTACAAACGTTTTATTGAAATCAAAATGGTGGCCACGTGAATTTCAAGTGCCCAAGGCAGTTGTCGGACATACCAATCAACACATTCGTATTAAATTCGATATTCACGCAGTATCCTATACGGGGATTTGGACTCCCTAAGTTACAAATAGCTCGTCTAAGTAAATACAGGGTAATTTATAAGTAGGCCTATTACAAATGATGGCTACGTTCCAATTCATCAATTCACCATAATTGGCATTCAGGAAGCTTCACTTGACGGAGATAGATTGCCCGAGATATAACGTAATCATGTTGAATATTACGTGCATTCTGTGGATGATTGAGTTTCCAGTTATTATACTGCCCTGATACAGCTTCCCAAGCCCTCTCCTGAGCTAATATTTCCATCTCTATACAGCTACCAAGCTGTTAAATCTGCTAAACATATTTTAAACTTATCCTACCCCTTCAGATCTTGTCCTCCATCCTTTATTCCATAACCAAGCTTGCTATTCTTGGGGACCTTAGTACTGTGCCCGTTTCTCCAATGGGACAGGCGATCACCCGGCTAGCATCCCGGCCCCATCAGAAGAAACAGCCAAGGGAATGGGTACAAAAAAAATTAGGGCATGAATCTTGGTTCATACAGACAAGACTAAAAGAAAAGCTCCAGCGAGCTAGAGACAACGGGTCCCGGGTCGTTTACGGGTTGGGATGGCAAATAGACCGAACCAGGATTCACAAGCAAAACCCTAACTTGAATTGACAAACAGGAAAGAAAGGAAAAGCCCTCGTAAAATCACATCTGCTCCTTTATTGGCCAAAGGATAAATAAATATGCAACCTGCCTATCACGCACGAGTATAGTGTCAGGGTGGGACAAAGTCCGAGAAAAAAATAAAGTTCATAGTCCCTAAACAAACAAAAAAATTATACTTATTCAAACTCGTGGGTGTCCTCTCTTAAAGTTTCGACAAGGAGATCGCCTTTCAAAAGCTAAATTAACCATAATTTATCGGTGCACACGCATGTAAACATCACTAGCCACTTATCACAAAGTTCACCTGCGGCAAAAAAAAACTCTAAGAAAATATCGAATATCTATGTAAATTACAACTGTCTACCCTTATACAGCAATGGACGGATCTCCTCTATCGAATTGCAAATTAATAATTAAAGAGCATCATGTTACATCAAATAGCACTCAAACATCGACTCAGCTTCACATAATATGACATTTCAACAATTAATTATAACCTATCATAAATTATTAACACACCCAGATTGTGCTTACAAGTTTACACTACTAATTCTTATTATTATTATTATTATTAATGATGTATCTCCGCCTTTCCAACAACCTTGATCCACACTGTCATATTTGTCATTGTAATTAAATTATAGCATTGTCTAATGTTTATGAAAGGTTAAGAACCTCGCAATAAGAAGCCCTAGCGTATTTCATACTCACAACAAACATTTAATCGTAACCCTTCCGCCGAACACTCTGTGTGAAGATCCAAACAACCTGACTGTCGAGCGCACCATCAATTACACACCTGCGCTATTCAATACAACTCATCAATGAACGTAGCACGTTCGTCAAGAGGACCCTGTCCTTACAAATTCAATTCAACGGACATCCGTCGCCCCGTGAATAACCTCGTCACATTTTGACGGAATAATACCATATCTAATCACCACATAATTATCACATAAACTTTACACAACATCATTACAAAATAAATCATGCTTTATTAGCATGTCTCAAGAACCCACACTAACAGAGCGTATCAACTTTATCGGGACCACGAGGTCGTATGATAATATGGCATCCTATCCAAGGAACCTTATCCGACAATCTTCAACCATATTCATTTGCTATAAAAATCTATGCATTCCGTGACAAACCTTTCAGAATAAAATTCGAATAATGACCTCTGAAATCGACATGCTAGAATCTCCCAGCAAAATGGGCATCTCCTATTATCGTTACCCAATTTCAAATTATTATTATTATTATTATGTCTCAGAGAAGAAATACATGTCTTACTCCTACCATTGATGCTGTAAATTTATGTAGGTCAAATGACCCGAAAAGGAAGACAAAAAAACATCTGCACGACCCTATGGAAAAAAAATGATGCTCTTATTCAACCTGGAATAAATGATTATAAAGGGCGTTAAGTTACACGATCTCAGGTTATCTCATGGCATGGCTATCCGAGGTAGAAGTTCTCTTCTTTCTGATGAACAAGGATGGAAATGAAACTTCTTACTTTATATCCGGTGTCCTCGGAAATCCATGGCGTCGGTGTCGTCATCGTCTGCGGCATCAGGGCGGCATCGTTCCTCCAGTGTCTCCGCGATGTGGTCTCCCAGCGTACTGGTAGAGGTATCCGCCCCTGGCACCTCTCGATCTCCTGGCGACGCCCATGTCTGCCCACAGGTTGTCCCCGGTCACTTTCAGCAGCGGCGTCTCCTGACGTCCCAACCATGGTCCACTCGTCCATCTCGTTGCGACCGTTCACCCCATTATGGCCCCTTTAGAAGTTCAGTGCTGCATAATTTGCGTGTTAATATGCATGTTGATTCCCAGAGTATTTGAGTCCATGGTTATTAAGTTCATGCTGCCGTGTGGCAATATTACATCTCACTATATCAGAGCACATTCACGTTCGCGCACTATAGCGTCTAGTTCCTGGTTCACTTGAGTTATATGTCTTCACTTTCCTTTAACCCAGTGACACACTTCCTTCCACGAGGAGCTATTTCGAGCTGGCCTTGACCGACATATCAAGTTGCCTGCGGCCTACAGTCTTCCAACACAAGCTTAAAGTAGATGTAGCCTTCCCCGTTGTATTCTCACTGCGTCTCTTAAAATGCCACACTGCTATGCTATTTCCGAATGGATGTCTGTTACACTATAGGGCCTCGCGATAATGCTTCGCCTCGACTATCGTTATTATAGTTCTTCCCCTGATACTCGTGATTTTAAACACCTCCTGGTATTCATCTTTAATGAACATAAATTGTCGGCATAAACGGACCTTCCTTTATCAGTTCTGACTATTTCCTCACATACTAGCGAGTCCGATATCGTCTTGAAATTCACACTGTTCGACAAACAAACTGACATACTTCATTGAAAAAAAAAACTCACTGGCAATACATGCACGCTAGTTTCAGGCTTCATGGCCTGCTGGTCACTCACGAAAACCATTCAAGTTCCCGATGTAAAATCACCGTCTACATGACATGGGCTACTCTTCCGTGCTCCGCTGTATAACATACTCGTCCACGCACTGTTGACTCACACACTGCTGACTCACATACTGCTGACTCACATACTGAACATTCCGGAACTGCGTCCTTCTTCGAGAAAAAAAAAGTGGGAGGGGTTGGAACCTTCTGGAGCATTCCCCTACTCTCGCGGTTACCTCGCCGCGTCATGCCATGACGTCATACTGACTCTCCGGTCTCCTTCCGATCTTCTGTCATCCGGGGCCGGTAATTGACCCTGACTTGATCGGTCACATCTCTCCCGCGGCCTTCAAAATATAAGCGGTGGGAACATAGCTTATGTTTTTCCTCAAGTGATGCATGTGAACGATCTTTTCAGTCATCTCCTCAATGCTGACTAACCGGCTTGCCTGTGATACTTCCGCTGATTCGCAGCATTGAAATTCCCAACAAGTGCATTCGTGACGTTGGCAACCACCCTATAGCAATTGTTGTCCATCACTCTGGCAATCCTATGGGGTCCCGAAAATGGGCGCGCAAATTTCCCATACACTCTGAGTGGTAAGTTTGATGACATAGGTTTCCGAATCAGCACCAGGTCATTGACTCGAAGTGGCTCGCGAAAACGGCGGCCAGCCTTCCTTCTCTCCCGTTTCTGCGCCTGTAGCTGCATCCTCTCCCGAGCCAGTTCGTTTCTCCTTTGCACCGACGGCTCAATCTCTGGGGGTGCCTGTATAACAGCATGCCAAGGTCTACTCGGTTTTCGTCCATGGTGCAGAAGACAAGGAATTTGTCTGGTACTCTCATGTGTTGTAGAATTCAAGCAACGTTCAATTTTGGGTACCACTTCCATCCATCGATGATGCTGTTCATGACAGCAAATCCGGCAGTATTTTCCAATCTCCGCATTTACTCTTTCAACAGGATTTCCTTCTGGGTATCTTATGGAGCTCAAGATATGCCTTATGCCGAGTCGTGCCATAGCTTCTTGAAATTCGGCGCTCGTGAACTGCGTTCCGTGATCGCTCAGAAGGAACTCTGGCTTCCCTGCAGTTGGAATCACGCCGGTTTCGATCCTGCGAATCACGTATCGGGATGTTGCCTTCTGGATAGGGTGCAACATGACTAATTTGGTAAACACATCCATCGTCACCAAGATGTATTGGTTACCCCTGGTGGACCTCGGAAGGGGGCCATACAGGTCCGTAGCCATTAATTCATTCGGACGAGTCGGTATAATAGCCCTAGGCTTCTCCTTAGATACGTCCGATGGGAATTTGCACCTCTGACAGATGTCGCATGTCCTGATTACCGCTCGTATGGTTTTTCCCATATACTCCCAGGTAAATGTTTCCCGTATGGCATGTAAGGTTTTATCACATCCTCCGTGCCCAATAGATCGGTGAGCCAACCAAACCACTGCTGAAATCAACTTCGGCGGTATTACAATACGTAGCCTTGTGTGGTCTTTATCGACAAACTTGTGAATCACGTCACCAACAATGTGATAAAAGTGAGCAATCTTCGCCGTTCCAGCATAATCGGGATCATCTGCACCCATGCAATTCTTCAAATACCGGTATATCCGTCTTAACGGAGTATATCGCCGTTGCGCCTGGCTCAGGCGTTTCAAACGTTCCACCGTTTCCTGATCGTCCGGTATTAGCTCTACCTGGTGCAAAACAGCCTCCTCACTTGGGTTTCTGCTCAAAACATCCGCTAGAAAGTTTTGCTTTCCGGGCCTATAAATAACTTCTGCATCGAATTGCTGCAGGAACAGGGTCCAGCGCTTGACTCTTTCGCTTGAAATGTCAGACTTTAACATAAACTGTAACGCGCGATGGTCCGTCACAATCACGACCTTATGCCCTAGAAGAATCTTCTTCCACATCTTTAGAGCATAAATTATAGCCAGCGCCTCCAATTCCGTGGCAAAGTAATTAAGCTCAGGCTGTCGCAATTTCCTACTGGTAAATGCCAGATAATGTTGTTTCTTCTCGTCATCCAACTGGTACAACACAGCGCTCACTCCTACCTTTGAAGCATCGGTGTCAATATAAAATGTTTTGGAGAAGTCTGGGTACTCCAGTTTAACGTTGTTTAGCTTGCGTGAAGGCCTCTTCACACGCCTGATCCCACTTCCACCGATTGTTTTTCCTGAGCATGCTCTGCAGAGGGGCAACTACATCCGTGTAACGGGGACAATGACTAGAAAAGAATAAAGTCATTCCCAGGAACTGCCTCACTTGTTTCACCCTTTCTGGTCTGGGAAACTCAGCTATCGCTTCAATTTTCTCCGGGTTCGGCCGATATCCATGTTCGTCAATGAGATGTCCCAAAAATCGAATTTCTCGATGAAAGAAATTGCATTTCTCCAAGTTTGCCTTGAATCCGGCCGTAAGCAAGTTCTCAAACAACAATCTCAAGTGTTTCAGGTGCTCCTCTACTGACGTGGATGCCAAGATCAAATCGTCCACATAACATAGTACGTGTTTCTTGACCTCTTCACTCAAGTTGCTGTCCAGCGCTCGAATCAGCACAGGGCCACTGTTTTTCAAACCAAAGGGAAGGCGGTTAAAGACGTGGGTCTTCTGCTCATGCAGGAAGCCAGTGTATTGCCTGCTGTTCTCGGTTAATTCGACATGATAATAGGAATTTGTGAGATCTACGGTTGAGAAATATTTATTTCCTTTAAAGCGCCTCAGCAGCTCTCTAATTTGTGGTGGGCGGTCGTACTCTGGCAAAATGCGTGCATTTATTCCACGTGCATCCAGACAAATCCTCAGGCGACCATTTGGCTTCCTTACAACCGCTAAAGGGTTTAGGAAAGAAGTCGGAGCCTTCTTTATTATGCCATCCTTCTCCATGGCGTTTATCATGGCCTTTACCTCCTCCTTCCATTTCTCTGGGACTGGATATATGTGTTTCCTGTATGGTGAGTCATCACTCAACTTGATATCGTACTGAAAGTTCTTGATAACTCCAGGTTTGTCGCTAAATACATCCCGAAACTCCTGTATTAGGTCATCAAACTGTTTCTGGACGGTTGGATCCAAAATTTCCTTTACACCAACGGGCATGTGGGTGATCGTCTCTTCCTCACGTTCCACGATATTCTCAAGTGTGTTCTCCAAGAAGGGCGTGCTCGAGTTGGCATTGATATGATCTTTCGATCCTCTGCTCGGCGATTCGTTTCCGACATACATAACACCCTCTTGCATATTTATAATCCAGCCGTACTCCGAAATGAAGTCAACACCCAGAATTATTTGAAAATTGATGTTGGAGATGGCCACGAACACGTGTTCATAAAACCTCCCCGCAATCTTGATCATCAACAGGGCCTGCAGCTTGCATCTCACTGAGCGATCGGGAATTACACCTCTAACCTTTACATTCGCTACAGGTAGAGTATGTACGGGTCCTGCCTCCATTATCTCGTCCAAACATGACTGAGACACCACACTAATCATCGCTCCGGTGTCAACCAGGGTTTTTATTTGTTTACCGAGCACCTCTACTGTTATGATTGGCAAAGGATACACTTTCCCGCGGCGGATAACGTCTTCCTCATGAATCAAGTCTTCGTCGGTAGCCTGAAATATCTCTTGAATTTCAATCAGTTCGGGAGGACCAAGGTTTGAGGAATTTCTTAATTTGAAGTTTTTTTGTTGATCTGACCGACTTGTGTCAGGTGGTCGGTCAGCTTCCCCCGGTGGTGCGGATGGATTACTCCGTAATTGTTGTAAATATTCCTGGCTCTCTCGATGTCTTTCCGTATAGCTCGGCCGCGACCCCTGCGAACGAGAATCCCCATAGGCATTCTGTCTCTGATAATATTGATTTGACTGCCTTCGCTGATATTCACCATATCGTCCCTTCGTATTGTTGAATCGGGATCTCCTACGTTCTTCGTACGGTTTATTCCTCCATCTGGGTCGCTCGTCTGTTCCACCGTAGCTCCTATCTCGGCTCCGATAGTACCGCGTGTCTCTTGGCCTGTCCGTCTCCCGCGGCGTTCGCTCTTCCGTCTGCGCAATTTTGTCAATCACGACCGTGTTTACATCTCTATTTTCCTGTCGTCCGGACCTCGCCTGTAACTGTGCGCTAGTGTGGTCAAGTTTTCGAAGAATCTCTTCACATCCCTCTAAAGTCTCGGCTCCTGACGCTATTACACTCTTCTGGACCTCTACAGGTAACTGTCGTATAATGGCTTGGACCAATTCGTCCTCCGGCACTGGTGGAGTCAAATACTGCAGCCTGGCGAGTTGCGATGCGAAGTACCCCGCATATCTAGTCGGATTGGACGTCGCATACCGTTTAGCGTATAGTTCCACCCGTATGTTCAATTGTTCTTCAGGGCTCCAAAAACGTTTGATTAATAATCGTTCGAACTCATCCGTGCTCGTGAACGTGTATCGAAATGCGCGAAACCAAGTTAATGCCGTGGATTCCAGGGACCTCTCAATAACTCTTAGTTCCCTATCACGTGGTATCTTATTCTCCGCCATGTATTCACGGACCTCCCTCATAAATTCGATAGGTGTGACGTTATTAGTCCCATTGTTCCCCGAGAATTTCCTCGGCTGGTGGTCTATACTTCTAATGATAGTCAGGTGTCCCGCGGGATTTGTACTCCGTATTCTCGGCGTTGCAACTACCTCACCCGCCTTTCTAGAAGATGGGGCGTTTTCACTTTCCGTCCCGTTAAGAGGTGGCGTGTTTTCAATTTCGGACCATCTAACCCTTTCTGACTCCGATTTGTCTTTTATCTGCGTCATTTCCCCCTCTATATTGCCTAATCGAGTGAGTTGCCTTCCCTGTTGAATAATGATCTTCTCCTCCAACTCAACAATGGAAGTGTGGATAGATTCTCTCACATGTTCGAGTAATGTCGTTTGTGAATGAGTGATTTTCCTGTCATACGTGTCCTGGAATGATTCAACCTGTATCTGCATGTTTTTCACGTCCTTCGCAACCTCTTCTTTCCAACCTGACACGTCCTGTTTCAACTTATCCAGGGTTTCCTCGTTAGACTGACCAATTTGCTCAATTTTTGCCGTCAAATCTTGTCCCATGCCTTTAATATTACTGTTCAACTTCTCCTCAAGTCCTTCAATATTCCCCCGAAGCGAACTCTGAGTATCCCTGATTTGCCGTGCCATAGAATCTTTGAGCTCCGCGGTGAGCACTTGGAATGTAGTTTCTACCCTTTTATCGAGTAGATTAATCTTATTATCTATAGCCTTTCCTGATAGCCTAAGATTACGTTCTACAGCATCAATGTTTTTCTGCAAATGAGATTCTAAACTCTTAAGATTAGATCCCATGACTTCTAATAAGTCGGTTCTGAGACCATCAACTTTATCACTAACATCATTTTTTATTCCTGCTATTTGAGTGCCGACACCCTCTTGTGTCCTCTGTACCTCTGCTACCTGAATACCGACACCCTCTTGTGCCGTCCATAAGCGATCCATATCGCTCTTCATGTTTGTTTTAATTGACCCAACACTATCCTTAACATTATTCATTTCAGTGGTTAGACCATTTAATCCAACTTGGATTTGTTTTAATATATCAGCAATATTTTCTGCGGTTACTACTTGTGACATCTTACAATACAACTTAAATATAGGGGCCTACATGGGAAGGTAGGTCGTCGAGTATAGCCATAACCTGAGATCGTGTACCAACCCTGTCAAATGGTTCACTAAAGGCTCAGTGTGATACGAGGTTAACTTTACACAATAATTACACATGGCAAGCATCGCGCTCCCATCAAGGCACGAATCTGACCACACAGTATACTCCCATCACCACAACAAATGATTGAGTAAAAAAAAACATGCCCATGACGGAAACGAAACACACCATCGTCATCGAGCCTAACACGTTGGCGGCGCCACTTCCCCCCCCCCTGTGCCCGTTTCTCCAATGGGACAGGTGATGACCCGGCTAGCATCCCGGCCCCATCAGAAGAAACAGCCAAGGGAGTGGGTACAAAAAAAATTAGGGCATGAATCATGGTTCATACAGACAAGACTAAAAGAAAAGCTCCAGCGAGCTAGAGACAAAGGGTCTCGGGTCGTTTACGGGTTGGGATGGCAAATAGACCTAACCAGGATTCACAAGCAAAACCCTAACTTGAATTGACAAACAGGAAAGAAAGGAAAAGCCCTCGTAAAATCACATCTGCTCCTTTATTGGCCAAAGGATAAATAAATATGCAACCTGCCTATCACGCACGAGTATAGTGTTAGGGTGGGACAAAGCCCGAGAAAAAAATATAAAGTTCATAGTCCCTAAACAAACAAAAAAATTATACTTATTCAAACTCGTGGGTGTCCTCTCTTAAAGTTCCGACAAGGAGATCGCCTTTCAAAAGCTAAATTAACCATAATTTATCGGTGCACACGCATGTAAACATCACTAGCCACTTATCACAAAGTTCACCTGCGGCAAAAAAAACTCTAAGAAAATATCGAATATCTATGTAAATTACAACTGTCTACCCTTATACAGCAATGGACGGATCTCCTCTATCGAATTGCAAATTAATAATTAAAGAGCATCATGTTACATCAAATAGCACTCAAACATCGACTCAGCTTCACATAATATGACATTTCAACAATTAATTATAACCTATCATAAATTATTAACACACCCAGATTGTGCTTACAAGTTTACACTACTAATTCTTATTATTATTATTATTATTATTATTAATGATGTATCTCCGCCTTTCCAACAACCTTGATCCACACTGTCATATTTGTCATTGTAATTAAATTATAGCATTGTCTAATGTTTATGAAAGGTTAAGAACCTCGCAATAAGGCGCCCTAGCGTATTTCATACTCACAACAAACATTTAATCGTAACCCTTCCGCCGAACACTCTGTGTGAAGATCCAAACAATCTGACTGTCGAGCGCACCATCAATTACACACCTGCGCTACTCAATACAACTCATCAATGAACGTAGCACGTTCGTCAAGAGGACCCTGTCCTTACAAATTCAATTCAACGGACATCCGTCGCCCCGTGAATAACCTCGTCACATTTTGACGGAATAATACCATATCTAATCACCACATAATTATCACATAAACTTTACACAACATCGTTACAAAATAAATCATGCATTATTAGCATGTCTCAAGAACCCACACTAACAGAGCGTATCAACTTTATCGGGACCACGAGGTCGTATGATAATATGGCATTGTATCCAAGGAACCTTATCCGACAATCTTCAACCATATTCATTTGCTATAAAAATCTATGCAATCCGTGACAAACCTTTCAGAATAAAATTCGAATAATGACCTCTGAAATCGACATGCTAGAATCTCCCAGCAAAATGGGCATCTCCTATTATCGTTACCCAATTTCAAATTATTATTATTATTATTATGTCTCAGAGAAGAAATACATGTCTTACTCCTACCATTGATGCTGTAAATTTATGTAGGTCAAATGACCCGAAAAGGAAGACAAAAAAACATCTGCACGACCCTATGAAAAAAAAATGATGCTCTTATTCAACCTGGAATAAATGATTATAAAGGGCGTTAAGTTACACGATCTCAGGTTATCTCATGGCATGGCTATCCGAGGTAGAAGTTCTCTTCTTTCTGATGAACAAGGATGGAAATGAAACTTCTTACTTTATATCCGGTGTCCTCGGAAATCCATGGCGTCGGTGTCGTCATCGTCTGCGGCATCAGGGCGGCATCGTTCCTCCAGTGTCTCCGCGATGTGGTCTCCCAGCGTACTGGTAGAGGTATCCGCCCCTGGCACCTCTCGATCTCCTGGCGACGCCCATGTCTGCCCACAGGTTGTCCCCGGTCACCTTCAGCAGCGGCGTCTCCTGACGTCCCAACCATGGTCCACTCGTCCATCTCGTTGCGACCGTTCACCCCATTATGGCCCCTTTAGAAGTTCAGTGCTGCATAATTTGCGTGTTAATATGCATGTTGATTCCCAGAGTATTTGAGTCCATGGTTATTAAGTTCATGCTGCCGTGTGGCAATATTACATCTCACTATATCAGAGCACTTTCACGCTCGCGCACTATAGCGTCTAGTTCCTGGTTCACTTGAGTTATATGTCTTCACTTTCCTTTAACCCAGTGACACACTTCCTTCCACGAGGAGCTATTTCGAGCTGGCCTTGACCGACATATCAAGTTGCCTGCGGCCTACAGTCTTCCAACACAAGCTTAAAGTATATGTAGCCTTCCCCGTTGCATTCTCACTGCGTCTCTTAAAATGCCACACTGCTATGCTATTTCCGAATGGATGTCTGTTACACTATAGGGCCTCGCGATAATGCTTCGCCTCGACTATCGTTATTATAGTTCTTCCCCTGATACTCGTGATTTTAAACACCTCCTGGTATTCATCTTTAATGAACATAAATTGTCGGCATAAACGGACCTTCCTTTATCAGTTCTGACTATTTCCTCACATACTAGCGAGTCCGATATCGTCTTGAAATTCACACTGTTCAACACACAAACTGACATACTTCATGAAAAAAAAAAACTCACTGGCAATACATGCACGCTAGTTTCAGGCTTCATGGCCTGCTGGTCACTCACGAAAACCATTCAAGTTCCCGATGTAAAATCACCGTCTACATGACATGGGCTACTCTTCCGTGCTCCGCTGTATAACATACTCGTCCACGCACTATTGACTCACACACTGCTGACTCACATACTGCTGACTCACATACTGAACATTCCGGAACTGCGTCCTTCTTCGAGAAAGAAAAGTAGGAGGGGTTGGAACCTTCTGGAGCATTCCCCTACTCTCGCGGTTACCTCGCCGCGTCATGCCATGACGTCATACTGACTCTCCGGTCTCCTTCCTATCTTCTGTCATCCGGGGCCGGTAATTGACCCTGACTGGATCGGTCACAGTACGTGCCCGAACAACTATAATAATAATAATAATAATATCGTATGGCCTCGGGTGCCTGGTGCAAGCTTTGCTATTTGACACCCAGAGGGTAGCTTGCATGTCGAATTTCGTAGTTCCTTGACTATGAAAGTCAAGGAGGTTAGATGTTAGATATCTAATCTCCTTGAACACAATAGCGCTTTCTAGTAGACAAATGAGGAACTTTGTGCTGGCGGAAACTCCCGAGATTAATTTTGCCATTATGAACTCGGCCTACTGAATTCAAATGGGTTCTTTGACATGCCAACATCGTATGACATGCGTATCGTATTTTTGCCGCCTTTCAAAAATCACTTACCACGGTCAGGGGCGAACCTGCAATCTTGGGGTTAGTAGACCGACACGCTATCCACTCACCCACCGTGGCAAGCTAACCCGAACAACTTATTCCTTATTTTACTAATACAGCCATCACAATAATACAGGTTATCAGACAAAAAATCCAAACACACCCAAGCACGTGGGATAAATGACCACGATATCCGACACCCTCAAATGAAACACCAACATACCTGTTATTTTCATAGACACTAACTAGAAATATCTTACCACCCCACTGGTCTTTCTTCCTACCAGTCTATTCTTCATCATTCTCCGGAAACACATTTCCAAACTCAATTGCGTCTATTCTCCTCTTATTTGATGCTAGTGCAGTCCAACTTTCACTTCCATACAGTTTCACGCTCCAGACAAAGTTCTTAAAAATGACTTTCTAATACCTAAATCTATATTTGATACCAACAGATTCAATTTTTGTAGAAAAGCAACCCTTCCGGTGCTAAACCGCTTCCTATTGAACCCTTGCAAAGAAGCTTATGAGACTCAGTTTCGGGGGGTGTAACAGTCCATTTCGAAAGTTGTTGTTAAAGCGCTTCATTAACATGCAGGGTAACATATAACAAAATAACATGCAGGAAAAAGTGAAGCCAGGGTTATAACAAATGAAGTTAATGACAGATCAGCTATTTACAAATGAATTAAACAAACAAAACTCCCATAATGACTCCCACTGAATAAATTAAATTTGCCAAAATCTAGGCCTAATCTCAGGAGAGATTATTACTCGGACCAAATGTCCCAAAAATCAACAATAATGACAATGTATGCGTGTGTGCTGTTCTACATGCTTAACGATGAGTACAATTGAATGCATGATTCGTCATCATCCGGATAAACTTTCAGAAGACGAATCCGCATTACTTAGAGCTAGACAGACGCGGGGAACAACTATACACATCTTAAAACTAAACCGACACTTCCTATGCTAAAATAAACAACAAAATAATTTCCGCATGAAATTGGAATCCAAACTGCCGTAGCAAAACATTACTGCCTAAAAATTAGGATTTCTCACAAATCAACACAAGTAAGTTAACACGTGACCAACAAATTAAATACACATATGACCGCCGTCATTTTTACAAGTAAATACGACTACACCACACAGGTGTCACACACTAACTTACATGAACTGAGTCATAAACAAATCACTAGGCTCAAAGCCAACATTTACATCATTAACACAATATTCCATCCATACGACATGCAATAATCCGTCGCAAACGTGGCGAACTCCCCAATTAAATTATGGTTCAAAATAACCATCATAAAAAGAACAGGTTTGCTAATGATAGCGTAAAGGGGCCAGTCGGACAACAGGACTGAAGCGTGCCCCAAAGCACAATATATACGTGTGTGTGTGTCAGAACAAAATATCTCAGCATTTCCCCTAGGAAATCCAAGAATCAGCATTGGACAAGGTACAGTGGTCTCCTCGGAGCACCCTGCCTTTCCATCAAAATACAACAACAACAAATATGAGGGCGGTAGGACCTCTACCCCTCTTCACGTAGAATAAAAACACACACCTGACACGAGAACACACACAGAATCACACGTATGGGTTTGACAGACCCTGAAATAAAATGACATAAATATTTTCCACCAGCTGGCGCCTCCGTTCTAGGCCGTGACTATCGAACCTGAAAAGGACTCAAAAAAATCTAAAAAAAATTAGAACTAAGGTGTTCTACAATTACATCTTAATTTGTTGCGCTCGGCAACCCTAATATGAGTAATAACCTGTTCAGCAAACATCTTACATAATTACCTCCCTTTCCAATCAAAAATATGAACTTTAATAAAGCACCACTTATCGAATGTAACGGGTTTCGCATTCGCATGGATAACATCTGGTACACGCGCCGTGTACACTAAATATGACTCCAAAGAAAAATACACAACAAACAACTTTGGCCACGCGCCAACGTACATTTAAAACATTAGTGTCGGTGCAAGAAAAACAATCTAAACAAGGAAAAGAAATAAAATGAACTATTTACAAAGTTCCCCCGCCATATCTAACTACATATTGAGTAAATCAATTTTTGTACATCACCGTATCAGCTTGTAGAACATATAACTTCCATCTCGGCCCATTTCCCTACGGGAAATTAGTCCTCCATCGTCGACTCCATAGAAGCGTTGGACATCACTCCGGCTCCTGACCAAACGTCGGACATCTTGGCGTAGTCTCTTGGACAGAAATGTTCAATGTTAATATAAATTGCCTGGCTATAATCGCTGTGAGTTACTACTTTCACCCACGATTGTCCTATGCGATTAATCAACGAAGACTTTCCCTAGCTTAGCATTCGCTTACACACGCACAATATATCACTTGAAAAATACAATAAATATTTACATGAATTATACACTTCAAACACATCGTCACTGGCTTGAAAAACAAGTTTTAAATATGACTGTCTCGCAGTCCTTATCTCGCTAGATAATCTCTACTGCTCTTGTGAACCTTTGCTCGTGTTGAGCACTAATTGGAATGTTACTTAAAGTCTTGCCCATAAGAGCTGAAAATAGTTGTCTTTAGAATAATTATTAAGAGCGTAAAATCACCACGCAAACTGGCGTGAACCTAGCTCACCAGAGCTCAAAACGGTTGTCTTCGAAACAGCGTCCCCTCGATCAATTTATTGGAAACGGACAGAGTGAGGTGGAGTGGGGAGAATTAAGAAAAATTTTCCAGAGTTTTTATCTCACACATGGGACTAGTGTCAATCTTCATCATTTAATTCAAACGTCTCAGCGCACTTATGCGGAGATATTTCGGATCGGCGGTTCTTTAGATAATCAATTCCGCGCGCTTTTTACCAGGGACGCGACCCATCGCGTGGTTTTGGCGTGGTCTCATCTGATTGGGTGATTCAATCGTAGGTCGGTTGCAACTAACTCGTGACCCTCCCCTCATGACTCCAATTTTGGTGCATGTTGTTACACAATTTGGCCTTGAACTCGGCTTACCCGGTCGTCTTCAAGAATAGCTGCCAAGCTCTGCTTCTGTGGTAATCATTGCAACACACTAACTTGCCTTCCTCTTTGTCAATTTCCACATGTACTGCCTGGGCCGCAGTAATAATAATAATAAATCATGAATACTTATTCATCGCAGATTAATAAGGGTTCACTATATTGCCTTTGCTTCCTCCATCACTGCCTATTTTGTTTCCCAAGAATGAGAATTCTTTTACTCCTTTATCTTTTCCCATGCCAATATGACATCCGTTGAAATTTTCCAATTTCATCCGGCTGTATTTCATTATTCTTGTCTTAAATTTCTTCCCCAAGATAGAGCACATACCATTCAGAAACTCTTTCAAATCCTCTAGTATAATAATAATATCGTATGGTCTTAGGTGCCGGGTGCAAGCATTGCTATTTGACGCCCATGGGGCAGCTTGCACGTCGAATTTTGTCGTTCCTTGGAGCACTATGAAAGTCAAGTAGGTTAGATATCTAAGCTTCTTGACACTATAGCGCTTTCTAGTAGAGAAAGGTGGAACTTTTGTGTTGGCGGAAAACCCGAGATTTATTTTGCCATTATGAACACGACCTACTGAATTCAAATGGGTTCTTCAACATGCCAACAACGTATAACATGCGTGCCGCGATTTTTGTCGCCTTTCAAAAATCACTTACCGTGGCCAGGAGCGAACCTGCAAGCTTGGGGTTGGTAATTTGACACAGTAACCACTCACCGACCGTGGCAAGCTTAATCCTCTAGTGCTTCGGCTAAGATATCAATGCCATCAGGAAAGCTCAAAGTTGTAGTAATTTTATTTTGATCCTGTACTCATACTTTTAATTCCTCTCTAAATTCCTTCATCATCTATTCAATACACAGATTTATAAGTATATGCCTCACACCTTTTTAAATTTATTTAATTGTCCAGAAGAATATTCCCGAGAGCAGAACTATGTCGTGGGGAACAGTACATAGTGCATTACACAGATGACGGTTTAACTTACATAGACTAAATTATAATACCGGTATATTTAGAAGACAGTATACGAATATTTTGTGTTTAGTAAAATTTAGTATTTTGTCGTTATAAGGATTTTAGGATTTATTTGTTAGTAAAATGTTAGTGCTTTTGTTAGTAGAATTGCTTTATTACTTTATTCTGAAGAGGAGTAGCAGTCTTTCAGAATAAATCAATTATTTATTTGTCTTATAGACCGTAAAGATATTGATAATATTAGCCAACTTGTGGTTACACTGCGTTCTTCTGCACGGCTGAAAGCAACGGGAAACTACAGCCGCATTGCTCTTCATGAGGATATTCACCTATCTATGCATAATTACATGTGATAATGGCCTCCTCTCTTGTAAAATTTCAATCCGGAGGTAAAGTAGTCCCCCGTTCGGATCTCTTAGTGGGAACTACTCAAGAGGGGGTTAAAATCACAGAAGTGACAAAGAGGAAATCTGATATTCTAGAGATCAGAGCGTAGAATGTTAGAAGTCTGATAGGCAATGGAAGGTTAGAAAACTTAGAAAGTGAAATGGATACGTTGAGGTTAGATTTGGTTGAGATTAGTGAAATGCGCTGGCAGGAAGATCACGACTTTTGTTCAGGAGACTATAGGATCATTAGTACTAACTCAAGCAATGGCCAAGCAGTGGTATGTCTCATATTGACTAGGAAACTCGAGCAGCGTGTAGAATATTATGAGCAATATAGTGAACGGATTATTGTTGCTAAAATCAATACAAAACCTAAGTGCACCACAGTTGTACCAGTCTATATACCCACCAGACAAGGTATACGAACCAAAAAGATGAAATTCTGAGGTATGTCAATGTTTATAAGAATGTTATAGTAATCGGAAAATCGAATACTGTGGTAGGAAAAGGAATAGAAGAGAAGATAGTAGGAGAATTCGGATTAGGTGAAAGGAATGCTCGAGGAAGCTGACTGACGGAATTCAGCAACGAGCTTGAGTTGGTCGTAGCTAACTCCGTATGCATTAACCACTATGGAAGACTATACACATAAATAAGACCAGACCAAATCGACTTCATTATGGTCAAGCAAAGATTTCGAAACAATATTTTGGATTCCAAACCATATCCCGGTGCTGAGATAAACTCTGACCTTAATCTGGTTCTTATGAAATGCAGACTTAAGTTGAAGAAATTGAAGAAAAGTCAAAAGACAAAAAGATGGACAATTGCAGACTGCAAGAGTAGGACGAGAACACACGCTTGAAGACGTGTATAAAGGAAGGACTACTTAAAAACCCTGAACAAGCTTCAATTGCACAGGAATGGGCCATTTTTGAAGAATGAAATAACACAATCCGCAGATGAAAATATTTTTTGGAAATAGAGAATAGGTAGAAAACCGTCGATCACGTAGGATATAATAGATTTGATGGACAAAACGCGGAAGCACAAGAATGTAAGAGGTGAAAGGGGAAAAGCAAAATACAGACGTCTGAGAAATGAGGATAACAAGAAGTGCCAGAGAGCAAAAGAAGAATGGTTGAAAATGAAATGTGAAGGTATAGCAAATTGTCTGAATTTAGGAAAAGTAGATTCAGCTCAACGAAGGATTCAGAGTACTTTTGGGAAAAGGAAGACTAATTGCTGTAATATTAAGGACTAGATGGAATACCTCTTACAGATAGGGAAGAAAAGGTTGAGAGATGGAATGCTTACATAGAATGTTTGTATAAGGGAATCATGTAATGGAAAGAGAAGAGGAAATTAATTAGGATGAGAAAGAGTACTTCCGAGTACTCGCGGACTTTTTTGTAGAACTTTTCATGCTGAACAATTCTTACACTCATAGTATACAGATATTTTTAACCGTTTGCCCTGCGTAAGTTTAAAAAGCGCACGGCCGCCAGCATTTTGTTGACCTTTTCACTGAAATCGTTAGTCCTTGGCTTCCTTTGGTCATAAATAAATTATTTCCTACAGAAACCTTCCTAGAGATATCCTTTACAGAATGGTGAAAACCACATCAAAATCCATGCAGTGGTTCTCGAGATTACCCGTGACATCCAAGAACCGGGGAATATTTTTATACTAAATTGAGATTATACGCCAATCAGTATAATTTAATACAATATAATCCACCTTCCGTCCAATCTCAAATTGACTGTGAATTTTGCGGGACGAAAAGTTCACAGGCGAAATGAGAGTTGCACTTCCAGGGAACGGCGAGGTGAATGAAACTCAAATCCCCCTTCCGTCCAATCTTAACTTGACTGTGTTTCACAGGTGAAATGAGGAAAACCCTAGTTGCACTTCTAGGGAAACTCCAAACACAACCACCCTTCTCAGAAGTCTTAACTCAACATGACTAAACGGTTTGCTGCTGGCTGTATCTGGGGCAATAGGTTCGCCCGCTAGCTAGGCAGTAACAGGGATGATAGACTCGCCCTTATCTTGCTCGTAAACTGTCGCCTCAGTAGTTGAATGGACATGGGTTGGAAGAAATTAAAACGTAAAAACACTTATAGTGGGTGATGTATTGAAGATAGACATATGCTCTCACGGAACAATTCTTACACTCATAGTATTTAGATATGTTTAACGGTTTGCCCAGCGTAAGCTTACAAAGCGCTCGGACGCCAGGTTCTTTTTCGACTTTTCCACTGAAATCGTTACTGCTCGGCTTCCTTTGATCATAAATAAATTATTTTCTACAGAAATCATCCCCGAGATATAATTTACAGAACGGTGAAAACCGCATCAAAATCCATCCAGCGGTTCTCAAGTTTACCCGTAACATCCAAGAATCGGGGACTTTGTCTGATACTAAGTAGAGAGTAGAGATATCAGAGGTTGCATTTGAGGGTTTATTTAAAATTTATGATTTGCCAAGTACATTTTGAATTGTGTATGTTACTTTGAAATTTATTATCATAATATATATTTTTCGGTGCTCTTCTCAATGCTCTCATTCTATTATCGTAAACCCTGTACTCTTCTTTTATTACGATATTATCGGGGATCTTAATTTGCTGTAACTGGGCCTATTTGCTTTTTAAAAACTCAGCAATATTTCTAGGTTTATGCCGTGTCTTGTGTGGATTTTCGCTTAGGAACACCAAGCTGGCTCATCAGCGGGCTCTTGATGCTCGCCATCCTTTTGGAAGCCCTTATAGGGACGTGAAAGGCTGCTGGAGCTTTTGGCCCTCGCAGTTAGAGGCGCACATGCGCTTCATAAGAAGGGAGGTAGTGCACAGTTCGCTACTTTTTGGGAGGTCCGGGCGGGGACACCAAGAGCCCGCTGATGAGCCAGCTTGGTGTTCCTAGGCGAAACCCCACACAAGACACGGCACAATCTGAGAAAAATTGCTGAGTTTTATTTTACTGGCCGTGAAATACCATCTGTTATTCTGTTTGTTAGCAAGTTATATTTAAATTATGAAATATCAGGATGGACGCGATATTCAATGTGATGGATTTACACTACTGACGTCTCTTACACAATACTCCTCTTTTACCAAGTTTTGCCTCAATTGTGCAATAACATCCTGAATTACAAAATGTACTTTAATAGTACGCCTATTCGCCATCAAGAATCTATGGAGTCAATGTTCTTTTTATAGACACTAGTATGTAATAAATTGGCCCTTAAAACACAGAAAATTATTTAGTGCAGTGAGGAGTTATGAAACAGATCGGGCCTTTACACCATATGAAAATGTGTGGAATAACCTGTCACGGAAATAATACTTTAATTTTGATATTTAGGTTCGAAATAGGATAACACAACTTTGTGTCCAAACATGTTTTTTTGGTGTGGCGTAAGATGATTTTGCGTGTCTCTGCTATACTTCCGTATCCACCATTAGCTTCCCGAATGATCTTACTTTGAAAGTGACGGCGAGTTTTGATTACAGTCTGAAAGTCTCAGGAAATCTCATTTCTTCCTAATATACTGCAGTATATTGAGTTTTAACTTCCTCTATCCTCACAGGTTCGTTAACTTGAATTTTAACAACCTGCTCGTCGATCCATGCGACTCAAAGTTAGCTCCAATACATTATGAGAGAACATACAGTGTTAGGTTGTTCCGCAGTTTCTGAAGCCGTGGACTGAGCTGTAATACTCTGTCCTACTCTACGACGTCGTGGTGAGTATTGAGTGCTAGAGATTAAATTTTTAGGGCATATTCCAGTATCAGGTTACCGACAGTAGTGGCTACGCTGGCTAACGCGCAGCATTAGGTCATGGGGCCAAGCTCTCTGCTGACTCGGTAGACGCGTGGGTTCGAGCCCCACCGTCGGCCGTCCTTGAAATGGTTTTCCGTGGTTTCCCATTTTCATCACCAAGCAAATGCCGGGACGGTACCTTCTGACAGGCCACGGCCGCTTCCTTCCACATCCTTGCCCAGTTTCATTCACCATCATTCATTTCATCTCTCATTAACTCCTCTCATGAGGTTGGCGTCAGGAAGGGCATCCGGCCGTAAAAACCATCGCTACAAATACTTCCATCGCATCTCATCCCCGACCCCGTTGGAAAACGGGAATAATAAGGAGTAGACACACACAACAATTCCAGTATCAGGTTGTAAATCTAATGCTGAGATACTCTTCATTGTCCTAATTCCCCTCTCTGAAATGGATAGTTTGCAGCAGCTCTGTATGCCTTACTAACAATATAGGCCTATGCATGTTGAGGTATCAGCATTGGATTGGATATACATTATCATTCCCCAGACATCAACCTTTGCATATTGTTCCTTTCCAGAATATGTATTGTTAAGAGAGACCTGTTTGTGGTTTACAACCCCCTTAAGTGGGTCTTAGCTTTCCATCTCCAAACACGTTCCTTGCCTTTCGGCAATAGGATGCTAAACCATGTGTTTTGGAGTTCACTTATTGGGATATTCCAATCAGTTTTGTTGGTCTGAAGCTATTTAGCTTCCATGCACCTACAAATACGTCGTGTATCCTCTCACGTTAAAATTCTTCCATGTCATATGATAACAGTTCAAATGTTCAAAGATCATGTCATTTGATATTATCAGAAAAACAATTAATTCCGTTAGGAACTAAGTAGCCTCTTTTCGTATATTCGACTGTTTATACTTAACAAGTGACAGATTTATTTCCAAAGGGATTCATCTCCAAGAAATACAATTCTTCAGGAAACACGTTTCTTTGATACATGGATTGATAATAAGATATAATCTTCATTTTCTCAATGGAGCTAGATAACTTTTAAAAATCTGCTTGTTGTGCCTAAAATTTTAGAACAAAGAAAAATACAATAAAAGAGCGGGTGGGGGTTTTCTTGAATTTACGACACTTTGGAACAAAAAGGGGATTGAAATGCGAATTATATCGATGGTGTAGGATAGTTTTTTTTGTAGATGCTAAGTCTTTCAAGTATAAAGCTTAATGATATATTTAATCAAATTCTTCACTAATTCAAGTAGTTAAGTAGTGGCAGTTCTGACGGTTTTTGGGCAGCTCCATGCATTCCATGCACTCTCAAAATTTCCAAGATGGTGGCCGCTACCCTACCCCCTCCCCAAGCCCTACTCCAACCCACAACCACCCCCACCCCAAGAATTCCCCTAAATGTCCATTCAGTTCCCCAAACTTTCTCAAATTTCCTACTGTTCCTCAAATCCTCAAATTTCCGCAGATTTTCCTTACACCAATTCCCTACATTCCCCAGATTTACCTCAAATTCCCACAAATTTCCACAGTTTCCCTAAATTTCCCCAGATTTACACCAAATTTCTCAACAATTTCCCCAATTGTTTCTTATTCCAATTTCCTCTAGATTTCCCCCAAATTCCCTAATATTCACTCAAGATTCTCCAAGATATCCCAGATGTACCTGAAATTCCCCAGATATAACCCAAATTCCCAATAATTCCCCCAAGAATTCCCGAAAACTCCCTAAACGTCCCTAGATTTACCCCTAATTCCAATATTTCCCCATACGCCCTCCAGATTCTCCAAAATTCCACCAAGAATCCCCTAAAAATCCCCAAATTCTCAACATTATTCGCCAAATTTTCAGAAATTCCTCCCAGGTTTCCCCCAAATTCCCTAAAATTCACAACAGATTTCCCCCAATTCCCTAGATTTCTCCCCAAATTCCCCATATTTCCCTAAAATTCCCCAAATTTCCTCAAAACCCCCAAATGTATCAAAATTCTCCCATAATTTCCCATTTTCGCCATCAAGCAAAATTCGAGATGTACCGAGGTAGACCACAACCGCTACCTTCCTAGCTGGGTTTCATTCGCCACCATTTATTTCATATGAGCTAAGCATTGGGAAGGGTATCCTACTGTAAAACCACTCGTCATATAGAAACTTACCTTACATCATCGCCACCCGACCCTGTTGAAAACTGCAAGAGATCTGGGAAGCAGGCTAGTCAAGCAAGAGGTGTGGGTTGGCAGGACAAACTAAATCCTGAAGTAAGACAGTAAGGTTCCGGCTTCAATTTTCAATCAGCAATCGCCATTCACTCATTCCACAGACAGCCGATCGATTGACTGAATATCAATTTATTGATTATTGGTTATTGATTGACTACAGATTTATCGATTATTGATCATCTACTAGGACGTCGACCCGAGAGTTCCAAAATATGAAACGATAACACCCGAACGAGTAATCGGAGAAAGTCGTGTGATGGTTCAAACGAGAGGAGGCCACGCCAGGACAGGTCATTTCATCTCTAAGATTTAATCTACCCCCAATCACAGGAAGAATAGGTTTCTAACGCCTTTATGTGCACTCGAGGCTCCGTCCCGATGCCACTCAAGGGATGCCCATAGCCCACCCACCTTTTCTCCCACCCTACCCCCTTCCCATCTCTCCCCACACCACCACCAATTAATAATAAAGAAAAGAATAAATAAAATTTATTAATAATTTAAGTAAGCCCTGCATGATTTCTGCCGCCCAATGTTTCCCCCCAGACTTCTCCCAACTACACCAGGGATATTTAGGGAATTTGAGGGAATTTTGGGATAAATCTGGTGTGGTTGAGGGAAGTTATTATTAATTGGGGTAGGGGTGGGGTAGGAGGGTTGGGGGTAGGGTGGGAGGAAAGATGGCTGCGGTATGGGCATCCCTTGACAGGCATCGGGAAGGAGCTTCAAGTGCCCATAAAGGCGTAAAAAGCCTATTTTCGCTGTGGTAGGGGTAGGTGTAATCTTTGAGCGGAAATGCCCTGTCCTGGCGTGGCCCCCTATCGTCTGAGCCAGCACACGGCTTTCTCTGATTACTCGTTCGGGAGTAATTTACGATTTTCAGAAATCTCGGGTCAAAATAGGCAAAATCGATAAATCTATAGTCAATAATCGATAAATGGATATTCAGTCAATCGATCGGCCGCCTGGGTGATTTTGTTTGTGTCGTGTGGCCTCCTGAGAGGCCGAGTGCAGTTCTTTCTAGTCGACGCCTGTGGGTGACCTGCGCGCCAGGATGAGGGATGGAATGCTGAAGATCAATAAAACTGGGCAAGGATGTGGAAGAATGTGACCGTGGTCTGTCAGAAGGTACCGCCCCAGCATTTGCCTAGTGTTGAAAATGGCAAAACATGGAAAACTATTTCAATGACGGCCAACGGTGGTGATCGAACCCACGCGCCTACCGAGTCAACAGAGAGCTAGGCCCCACGACCTAACGCTGCGCTTAAGTGAGCGTAGCCACTGCTGTCGGTTCCTGGGGGATGAAAGAATGCCTATTGGTGATTGAAAATTTCAGCCGGAACCTTACTGTCTAACTACAGGAGTTAGCTTGTCCTGCCAACCCACTCATCATGCTTCACTGGACTGTTTCCCGGATTTCTTCCAGTTTTCAACAGGGTCGCGCGGGGATGATGTAAGGTAAGTATCTATGAGCGAGTGGTTTTACAGCAGGATACCCTTCCCAATGCTTAGCTAATGAGAAATGAATGGTGGCGAACGAAACTTGGCTAGGAAAGTAGCGATTGTGGTCTACGTCCCGGTGGGGAAAATGGGAAATTATGGGAGAATTTTGACAAATTTGGGGGATTTTAGGAAATTTCGGGGATTTCAGGGAATTTGGGGTAGGGAATCTGGGGAATTTTAGGGAATTTCGGTGAAATATACAGTGAATTTGGGTGAATTTAAGGAAGTTTAGGTAATTTGAGGGAAGTCTGGGGAATTGGGGGGGGGGGGGAAATATGCGGTAAAGTTTAGGAAAATCTGGGGAATGTGGGGTAAATTTTACGGAATTTGGGAGAAATACGGAAGGAATTTCGAATATCTGGGGTATTCAGTGGGAAATGTGGGGATTGTTGGAGGAAATCTTGGTGGAATTTGGGAGAATCTGAAGGGAGTTTGGGGAAATTTTGGAATTTGGGGTAAATCTGGGGAAGTTTAGGGACTTTCGTGGAAATCTATGGTGAATTTAAGGGGATTTGAGGGAAATCTGGGGGGAATTTGGTTGGAAATTAGGGACGTTTTGGGGGATTGTTGCGGGAATTTTCGGGAATTTGGGTTAAATCTGGAGAATTTCGGGTAAATCTGGGGCATCTTAGGGATTCTTGGGTGAATTTCAGGGAATTGGGGGTAAATCTGGAGGGAATTGGGTTAAGGATAATCTGGGGAATTTGTTGGGAAATTTGGGAAATTTGGGGTAAATTTGTGTAATTGTAAGGGATCTGTCGAATTCTGGGAAATTTTAGGGGATTTAGGGTAAATCTGTGAAATTTAAGGAATTGGGGTAGGGAATGATATTGGGAAATTTGAGGAATTGTAGAGAATTAATGAAATTTGGGGAATATGATGGACATTTAGGGGATTTCTGGGGGTGGGGGGTGGTGGAGGTTAGGGGTGGGGAGGGGGTAGGGTAGTGGCCGCTATCTTAGTAATTCAGAAAGTGAGGAATGATTGGAGCTGTCCAAAATCCGTCAGAACTACAACTAATGCAGTATATATTCGCAATTTAAAATTTTCAATACGCATAATATGAAAAATAATAAAAATGCCTACAATGCAAATGAACACAAATTCAATTTACTAAAACCCAACATACAACTTAAAATAAGCATAAAGTTGATTGTCTCGAGTTACTGCACTGCATATCTCGTATGTTTAAATGCATTACGTTCAAGAATCATTTTCGGTAGTAATTCGTTCACCTCACTAAATAACAATAAAAATCATTATTACATTAGAGTTGGTAATAGAGTGAAAGGTCACATTTTATTCTTTATAGGTTTCTTCTCTCTTCTCCTTATTTATCTGCCATTTCACAAGCAGACCTGCATAACGATTTTCCTGTCTCAAGTTCTTCATCAAACGTCAAAACAGCTGAGAAAGGACAAAACCTCCAGCGAAAGAGCAGAGAACCACCACAACGGTTACATCATAACGCGTGCCGAATTATTGGTCGTGTGGAGTTGTGGCACATTTGAAATAAATGCATCTATTAGTGGCATTTCTCATAAGAATTGATTTCAAATCCTTCAATTCTCCGGCAATTGAATAGATTTTCCATAAATAGCTCTTGAAACATGACCTGCATTGTGATAAAGTATAAGGCAACAATTTCAACTCAAAACTCAATGTTCAAACGTGTAGTTAATTTGGACCAAAAGCAAGGATTTCATCGTTACTTAAGATAACTCACATCAACACACCTCCAGTACTGTCCAAAGTCACATGATGAGGCGTTATCTACAATACACAAACACAAAAATAAGGATTTAGTCAAAGGTACTGGTTTATCGACTGGCTCAATAGAACATCAGTAAAACATGTTCCGTTTCAGCATTGAAATGTGTATAATCTATAAAAACGATACCCCCACTATAAAATAGGGCAGATGAACTCAGTGCTCCACACCTTAAACAATCATCATCATCACTACAACGAAAAACCCCTACTATCAATAACGTTCAGTGTTGGCCAAAGGGGCAGGTGACCTCGTAGTTCCGCCCCTTAAAACAGCATTAACTAACTAACTAGTGTTGGTCAATTGCTATTCCTCCCGTAGAGTTGGCATTTTACTGCAACGAGTCACAGCAGATGATTTTAAGAATAGTCAAGTGCACGGCTTCTATGATTTAAAAAGAGTAAGCTACATACTTTAGTGCAATTAGATAACCATTATTATAATAGCTCATCAAACGAATCTTCTCTTCAATCGCTAGAATAGGGTACGAGAAATGAATCAAAATAGGTCTTAAAATTTTGAACTGTTGCAATCCTGAATTTTAGGAAAAACAATTGAACATCAGATGTGCCTACAGTAAGCTCGGAATAAAGATTCGCTACGCTATGTTTCATTGCACTCGGGTGATTAGATCGCCAGAAAAGTCATTTGAAATATTTGAAAATTACTTGGCTGCCGTGTTGTTTCTGTGTTTTAAACGATTTTTAAAGTCACATATATGTACTTAATAGTCCTCCATCACTATACAGTCTGATTGCTTAAATAGTTTCGGAGATATTATGAACCAATGAAATATATCGCATGGACAGCCGTAGTGGTTTGTTTTATACAGTACATGGGCTATATAATTATATGTCAGCAGATGAACATTATCATGGTGGTTAATTATACCAACCTAGGTTTCTATCATTTGTTCAGGATGTATAGATTTGAAGGCATACTTTTTCAGTGTTGCCTATACAAAATTGTTAATTTGTAGCTCTTCAGTCGGTCAACACGATTGTGCCCAATGAATGGCCGGGGTACAAAATTCAAATGTGTAACGACACTCCTGGAAAAAATTACATTATCACTTCCCCATTATCTGTGATAATCTAATTAATACACGTATTTTTCCCAGGAGTGTCACATATTTGTATCTTGTACCCCGCCCATCAATTGGGCACAATCGTGTTGACCGACTGAAGAGCTACAAATTAATAAGTTTGTTCAGGACACAAGAAATAAAACTGGTGATTAAAAATATTATGCACAGCCGCCATTTTTAAGTTCCCCTAAAATTGAATTAAATTAGAAGTCAATATATTGAACCTTGTATGTAGATATGCCGTGCCAGGTTTCATAGTGCTCAGATGATTAAGTCGTGAGAAGTAACGATTTGAATATTGAAATTTCGTGTCGTCGCCATTATGGCTTTATTCTCATCAAGTTGAACTTATTTTGATGGCCTCTCTCATGATAAAATATTTCAGTTTGATGGCTTTAATAGATTCGTGTATATTGAATCCCGGTGAGTTACTTGGGATGATCGCCAATTGGATGGTTCTATATGTGGGCCATGGAGTTATGTACCAGTAGATAAAGATTATTGCGTTGGTTCATTACATAAACGTTCTTTTCCATAGCACGACAAGGACACAAGATATAACTTAATTTTAACATTTCACACAGCCGCTATTTTGACGTTATGAATTCAATTGAATTAAGTGAGATGCCAGTAATTTGAATCTCATAAAATAATTTGCTAAAGCAAGATTCACTGCGCTTGGATGAATAAATCAAGAGACAATCCTATTTAAATATTTTAATTTCGCTTGGCCGCCATGTTGGTTTTATACGCAAAAGGTTTTCATTGACTCACATGTAAACTTATCATAGTATTTTCTGTGCCCATTCAAAGTTTCAGGATGATATCAGCAACAGTTTCGAGGACATACCTATAGAAAGCCGGTGAAATATTTCGTGCAGCCGCCATGTTGGATTGATGCAACGTATTAAAACTTGAAAGCCACGGTCAACGTCGGACACAGTAGTAGTATATATTCACCGAAATTCATTGAAATCGCTCCTGCGGCTTAAATTTCATTAGGGAGCACACATACATAGGCACACAAAAAGGTGATCTCATAAGCCTAATTTATCATATGATGAAAGTAGGCCAAAATCCTTAACTACAAAAGACTAACACAGTTAATATAAAATGCTCTCACGACATTTGTTTGTGCCAAAGATCCCCTATGTTGGGGATATTGTGGCTAATCCACAAGCTAACTAATAAATGCCCGTCTAAAAATTAATTACATCCTACTATAATTCTCCCTTATATCATCTCCTCAAGAAGTCCTAATCAACAAAAACGAGATGAAATAAATAAATCTTTAAGCAATAAAAATGTAAATTAAAATGTAATTTTAGTGACATCGCTCCTAAACTCGGTAGCTGATGGCTATCCCTTGCGTTGAACAACGTTCAAAAGGATCCAACAAAAATATCCATCAATAAAACTAAGATACGTTACCATTGTACCATTTCCAACATTTAAATGTATAATTCTGGTCTAGGTTATTGTTGTTGTTTTAGGGGTGGAACTATGAGGATATATGCCCATATTCTGGTCTAGGTAAATCCTATCATAATGCCTATTCACAAATTAACCTAACGAGTGCACAGCATCGCACAAAGAATGAAGAACACGAAATAATAACAAAAGTAACCAAAGGTATATCTTGTGCTCAAAACATATTTACAAGTGCGCGTGTACAATTTGTACACCCCTACCTTGTAACCTTCCACGATTACTAAGACCAAACCCTGAAATCAAGGTTTTGTACTGTGAATGTTTGACCGAAGTCCCACGACCCCATGAGCTTGAATTTCAAAACCCGCCGAGCACAAGACTCAAAGTCGTCTCGGGGTTTATCTGGGCGTATCATCAAAGCAAAAACAAAAAGCTAGCTCGACGGATATCGAAATTCACACTCCTTCAAGAAAAAGAAGAAAATCCACAGCCTGCTTCCAGTCTCCGACCGGGTCAGGAATGGAATGAATGAAGCCCCCATCTAGCGGCGAGGAAATGAACTGTGCCGGCTGCCGAGGCCTGACGCACTCCTCTGGGGCAATGATTAAATGAATGACAGATGAAATGAAATGATAGTGAAGAGTGTTGCTGGAATGAAATTTAGACAGGGAAAACCGGAGTACCCGGAGAAAAACCTGTCTGCCTCCGTTTTGTCCAGCACAGATCTCACATGGAGTGACCGGGATTTGAACCACGGACCCAGCGGTGAGAGGCCGGCGTGCTGCCGCCTAAGCCACGGAGGCTTACACTCCTTCAAGGATAGAAGGAAATGCAAAAATTTGTGAATGCCACCAGTTTCTTAAAATATCTCAATTTAATTTGTCTATCAACACACCCTACACCAAAATATAATGTGTACTTGGGAACTTGTTACTGTAGTCCATCCCAGTGTCATTCTAGCGTATATTTGACAACTGTACGCGTTATCAAGGATGTGCAGAAAATTCTCAGTTCGTTCTGACATCAGGATCTTTATTTACAAGTTGTATCACTGCTTAACACCATATTTCCGAAACTGTTTCGATTATTTAAACTTGTTCAAATTACAAATATTTCAAAGTCACTAATGCGGAATCTCAATATTCCCAAAGAAATGCGAAATCAATATCCAGACTCAATTTATTATCCATTATTTGAAAGTCACCAAGACTTTCCAATCAATTGTATCGGATCATGTAATCTCATAATTATTTAACTTATTTTATTCCTGGCGAAAATAATATTTTTTATTAGTAAAGTTGGATCTTTAAAGATTTACTGAATCAGAAATTATTTAATTAATCATCGGAATAGTATTTCCAGGTTTCTCAGACATCTAGATTACTGGATTATAAATGCACCACATTATCCAATTATTTCAATCAGGTCACGACAAGGTTTTCAGCAAAGCTAATTATTCTCGGCCATGAAATTCTCACTCACTCTTAATGTGGTAACTCAAATGTCTTTAATTGTAAGAAGTAAGGAAGGAAGTTTGTAGTTTTACGTGACCGTGAATCGTATGATTATGAGCCACGGGACCTCCTTTTTACATGGAATCCGAACCACAGGACATGACATTTCACTTCGAAAATCTCACATGCATTGACCGGTATTTGTGCTGCAATGACAGAGTAGAGAATTCTACTGATGATAGGCATAACTGGTTTTACATAGGAGTGACTTCACCGTTTTCACTCTTCCTTTACATGAGAATAGGGCAATAATCCAACCCTCAAAACTCGTATCTACATATGTTTACCATTTCATTTTCTCCTCTTATTAATCAATTATTATTTCAATAATGACCACTCAGCTACACTGGTTGGACTTAATGACTTATTACAATACCACCATATGGGACTATGTTACACGTATGCAACCCCCATCTAAATACGTTTATATCATCTAACCAGGCCCGTCACATAGGTGTAATTGAAATAAGTCTTCTCTGTTACACTCCGGCCTCATGCAGTATTACCTCAACACAATGGTTCCCCTACGTTATACAAGTTCGACTTTATGAACAACCTTCCGTTCCCAAATTTATTATTATTCATGATAATCATTCATCCGGCATTTCAACATATTCAAAAGTTCCGACGTTCTGAATTACAATCAATTATTAAGCATTTATTGCTTTTAAATTAATTATCACCAGGAATTATTATTATTATTATTATCAGAACAATTTACAACCATATTGTCATTGACAATTATTTAATTAATCCGACTATCAGTCGTAATGCATTTGCGTATCAAATTATTATGTCTATTTTACGACGTTATATTACAATATCCGTTTCATATCCGATCATATTTATTTACATTAAGATTGTGAATCACAGAAAATCGCGTTCCAGCCATCTGGTTATTCCTCCTAAATTAGGTTAATCAAACATAGAATGGATGCCTGACTTCATCCTAAACAATCCTAACTAAACATGAAAATCACAAACTTTCATGTCGAAATAATGACATCTACATTGAATCTAAACCATTTACATTTAATATTTAAATAACATCCAGAAAATTATTTGGCATAGAATGGCTCAAATACAATCTACATATCCGTCCAATATCATGAATGTGCTTGTTCAGTTGGAATCCAAACTAAGTTCTTCAGCAAAAGGCTCCAAAAATAACATGCCTCAGAAAAATCCAAATATATGCCTCTGGCTTCCAAAAATAAATTAAATTCATAGTATCCTAAGTGGTTGACAGTATAGTCGAAATTGCGAATCAAAAATTCTAGCTACTTATAGTTGAGATGGCGCTTATATTTAGATGATCTTGTAGCGAGGCTCCTTCTTCTGTCGAACTCCAGCTATCGCTTGTCCCCAAGAATACATGCCTGCGAACCAATGTTCTTGTTGCACCGAACACTCTCGGCCCTCTTCGTCGTTGAAACGTTCCCCAACATCTTCCGACATCTCACCTCCGTTGCGTTTAACAACACATAATGACGGTTCGATTCATTGTGTTATTATTATTATAATGCTGATCTGGCACCATAATGTTATCGTTCGAGTAGCAGTTAACGCTCGTAGCTTTTGCTACTGCAAAATACATATTTCGGTCATGCACTGTCCATGTTCTAAATACATTCACTCCGTGATTTCACAATACAATTTGAATTCCTCGGCCGTTGCTTCAAATTTTGCCGTAACTTGCTGAAGACTTACATATATCTGTAGCGGTACACTAACCATCATTAGAGCTGTTTTCCAATGTACTGCAGTACAACTGCTATTCACTCTGCTATGAAAAGTTTCCACGTTGCCTACGTGAGATTGGAATACTCTTCCCCAAAACCCTGCACACACAAAGTTTGGGCTTATCTCAACGGCTAAATATTATCTGTTCTATTCTGTGAGATGGGTTATTGGAATTTGGGTCCAAAACCACAATCGTGGCTATGGTTTTCCAGCTCTTAGGTCGGTACCCTCAGATATGATATAGTCAAGCTAGCCAGATCATTCGTGGACGTGATCCGGAATTATTGGGTCATATCCTCCCTGCTGCTCAACACCCCGCATGTCCACGTGGTGGAAAATCGTCCGTGCGCATTGCTATTCGCGCATCTGCAAATATCTTCGGACCCAATTAACGGATTTCCTTGATCTCTTCGGCATAATTCCTAGAAATATTTTCGGCATATTCCAACGATGTTTCGGTGGTTCTACCTCTTCATTGTTTTACATATTGCTGTTTCTTCCTTCTTTCGCCATTGTGACACTCTCCCCCTCTGTTGTCATCGGCACGAAATATCTCAAACTCAGACCAGCGCGCTTTTCAAATCTCGTAGCTCATAAAAACAACATGTGTCCCTCGTCAATATGGGTACATCCACCCCTCACGCAGACAAAAGATAAAAATGAACCCATATTTAATTTTCTCCAAATCGTTGTTTTTCCGAATTTCTTATACTCTGGCTCTTGAATAGAATTTCTTGAAGCTAGCAGCATGTAAGGTTCCCACGGCGTTTCCAGTTTTAATGTCGACGATCCTGTAGCTTCCGTTATCTAGATTGCGAAGACAAGCTGAGAAACGAAATAGAAGAGTACAAGGGAAGAAGTTTCTGTGAATTCTTGCTCAACTTGATGTGGTGGTGCGACGAAATTTGATCCATGGTGGAAAACCATTTCTTCCCCTTGAACTTTCTTAACAATTCCATTATAACAGGTCACCTGTCGTATTCTGGCAACAATTTTGCATTTAAAGACCTTGCATCGAGGCATATTCTCAAATTTCCGTCTAGCTTCGGTACTACTGCCAACGGAATTACGTATGACGTTGCATATTTCTCGATTATGTCAATTTTGTTCAAAATGCTGAATAATCTCTTTATCCTTGCTTGATATTCATCAGCAATAGGATAAAGTTTGGCCTGATATGGAGTATCATCACACACTTGAATATTGTACTCTAAGTCTCAGATCTTCCCTGGCTTTGTATTGTACCCGTTCGTCCTGAGGATGCGATGACCCATCTGCTATTACATCGCATTCCTGGATTTCCAGGACAGAGCGGAGTTAAATGAACACCTAGTCAAATAAGGAATGTGTCGGAAATTCAGTTGAAATATCTCAAAAGCAGAGGGTAACACAAGATAAAGTATCTCCAGGGTCGTTACGGGTTTAAATTTAATAAAAAAAATACAAATATCAATGGGCGCCATCAACTGAATCCCTAGCAAACCACATCCTTCCCTGGTTAAGCCTTAATTAAGACAAGGAAAGAAAAAGGAAAATCACATCATCATCAGATCACAACTAAGATAAAAACAAATTTATTCAACTTTGATAGTCAGACAGACATATTAAACACTCATCCTACCTAAGAGCATGGTCGAATGCCAACGTTAAATTGTCATTGTCCAGAAAATCGAACCATCTCCATTCTACTCAAAGTGTATTTAACCACATAAAATAGGAAAAATTTCTAAAGTTCTCTTGGGTTCTCAGGATCACCGTAGCACTATGTCTTTGCGTCACTGACATTCGTGATAACTGAGACCTAACTTCTCTTTAAATTAACATCATGAATGTGGATGTAAAAAATATTATTAATCTGTCTAAACACACATATTATAATCACATATTTTAAATATCACATAATTTATGGCTTGCATGGCATTATTCAAATGCTGAATATGTTAGTAAAATGCTCCTAAACATCGAATAATTAATTTACACTATTTACACTGTCATTATTAATTGCTGGTATTGTGAATCACAGAAAATCCACTATTCATTGGTTATAATCATCATCATCATCAAAATTAATTGTTTAATTCATCAACACAAGTTGCAATTCTTCAAATCATTTCTCAAATAATTTTTTTTAAATTCATTTATAATTATTAATCATCAGCTTCTTTATTTAATTATCACTTTCCAATTCAGTTATTCATCATCTATTCAATCATCTATTAATTTATTTAAGTCAGCTTATTTATTCAATCTTTAATTCACCCATTTATTTAATTCATTGATCTATTCCAACATTTAATTTATCAACTTATTTAAATTTTATTCATCTGGTTATTTAGATTTTTATTATTTCATCTAGTCATTCTGATTTTTATTTCATTAGGTCAGATCATTAATATGCTTAAATTTCAGATTATTATTTCATTAATTATTATTATCAGAAAATCTTGTATTATCAACACTATTTATTTGTTTAATTTCCTAACAAATTGTTTAATATGGTTTATAGAACGTTGTCTTACAGTTTTATCACTTCCAAGTTATATCTCGTATTTAATTATCATGCCAAAAAATATTATTGCCTTCACAAATTCACGTTGGATCTCACTATCCACAACTACATTATATATTTTCACTTTATCAAATATCACATTTGAATACCACAATTATTCCACAAACTCCATAAATATTCAGCGCACAGCATGAATCTCAAAAATAATGCCAGACTGGGTGCGACAACCTCATGTCTGCTTCAAAATACATTAGCAATATTGCAACTTCCACTTGGCAACTTTCACAAAATGCCTATCACAAACTTCACTTAATCACGTTGCATGATCTACAAAAAATACATAACTGGCTTCAAATTATCGACGCACACAATCTCCAATAACTGTAATTAATCTGATCACATCTAGACAACTTCTTAAACAATTAGGAAAAATATATTACCTCTGTAATCGTAATCAAATTCAAGATCTGCTTTCAAATAGCATAAATTCTCTCAAAATTCTCATAATTCACTTCACAGAAAAACACCAATGTGCTATAATCTCTCACATCGAAATATGCAATACTGATCTGCCTTAAAATAAATCTGACCATTAATGATTCATCTTATAAGATTCAATTACTTTAAATCCTTCTCAAAGGTATCAAATTCAATCATAAAAATTATCAAAAGCATCAGCTGTATCAGCTGTTAAATGAAAGTACTCTCAAAAGAGTATAGCAACAAAATATTGGATTGGCAAACAAGAATTACAAAATGTAACCCTGCTGACATGTATTTTTAATTTATTTAACAAAATTCGACTGATATGTGACTAGTAGTTCCTTGTTTGATCCTCTTACAATCTCAAGTACACTCGGATGATAAAAAATGAGTACCTCAATGGCAAGTAAGATGAGTAACCACCACACGATCGTATAAATACGAAAGGCCTTGCCCCGTCGTCTAACATGATAATGCCCTGAACGATGGGTAAAGATGTGTACCACCACGCAATCGTATAAATACGAAAGGCCCCATCTCGTCGTCTCATGAGTGAATGTACCAGATTGGAATCAACAAGTCTCTAGTTGTCATATAAAAGCAATATTCATTCTCTTGAGTGAATAACATCTTAATATCTCCAAACAATCCAATGGAAAAAATCCCTACTGATGAATAATACACACTTGCTAGTATGCAATGAACTGACGAAGTAATTTAAATAATCCAATTGCAGATCACGAGTTCGAAATACTAGTCACAAAAAATTTAACTATCCAGGAAAACTATCCTTACTGGAAAATGTCTAAAAGACCAAACATCTGCTTAATAAAGCCAACCAATGGTGAGAATTTCGTATAATGGTGCCTGCCATATCATATGGTAACGCCATATTCTAGCAAAACTCAGACAAATAATGTTTAAGCCATGTCTAAATAATCGTATAACTCCTACTAGAAAATATATATACATGTATGCCCAGTGTTCATGAAAATATCATATTAGAAAGTCATAACTCTTACAGTACCTTCTCATATCAGCTGTTATTATATTTCAAAGATCGTCGATTATTCTCATGTGTAATGAATTTCTCGAAAGATCGACGTGAATATCGTTTCACCCACGCAATAACGATTGCCTTCATATCCCAAGTGAATCAGCTGTTAGACCTCCTCTTCTTCATCAGGAATCGAATCCATCGCTCCGTGGTGCCATCGCGTCTCTGTCTTCGTTTACTTCGACATGATGAACTGCATGTTATCCATAATGGATACTGTCCAAAATCTTACGTAAAAGTTCATAAAAGCAGCGTACCCCATATTCCTCTTCTATGTTACGCCACTGTCCCATACAATGTTCGGTTTGCTTGTTAAAAGTTCAATCTCCACAGCGGTTAAGTCTCACTTGTAGAAAATAAATTTTATTTATGAGAGTGTATAAGTTTGTGAAACACCCTGTAGCTGTGTTCGTACTCAATATTTTATGAACATTCATGAAAAAAGAATTCTATTAATGCACATGCCAATGTTCATAAGTGCATATAATTGTAGCAGTTCGTTTGCTTAAAAGCGTTAATGTTGTTTGGACCCCATGGTCGCTCTACATATTCCGTTATGAAATGCATAGTCGTAATGTAATTTGAATATCTAAGTTCATAATTGCAGTATATTGTAACTATCTGCCTGCACAATTCTATTACTGAATACAAGTCCCAACTCAATGTTGTAACTGAATGTTAAAATGAAGTTCAGCTTCTTTAATGTTGCCTGCGTATAAAAGTCGGAACTAGCCCGCTCGGATCTACTGCACTGTTCCAGAATGAACTATGCTTAAAGCTGGCCTCTCCATGCCGCTTTGCTATACTGTTCTGCGTTATAAAATGCAGCTCGAAATAAAGTTCTCAAACTCGTATTACAATGCTGTTCTGAACCCCGGCCTTTCTCCTCCGTACACGGCCCGCACAGCCTGCCGCTTAACCGGTCTTCTCGCCGTCTGCCCTGCGTTGCTCGCCTTGGCTCAATGACCTACTTCCTGCTCTCTGCATGGTTAAGTAATACTGTCGCCTTCGCTTTACGTAACAAGTGCTGTTCACCGCTCGACTTTACCGTACGCTCTGCGCATGTGTACCACTTCAGCTCGCTGGCTGAACTCGACTGACTTCTCTAAACTGCATTGACCAGCTCCTGCCTGGCGCGGTCACGTGATACTCTCCCCCACCATCTACGGTCGTGCGTCACAAATAATCTCGACCACCTTCATCTCGGCTATTAAGTTATACAATAACTTAAGGGATTATCTGTCTTTCTTCAAGTTATTATCATATATAATGCTTGTTATCTCTTCTCTTCTGAGATTATTAAATATACTGTTCCATAAAGATCTTAATAAAACTTTAATATTCCTCCCATAATTCCATCTACCTGACTGGCAGTGCCTTCTTGATCCTTGGCCTTCTACGTCATTTTCTAATATTCTCTTCTACTCGATGTGAGCGCTATCTTTACAATTTTTCCCATAAATCTCAACTACGGCTTAATGTCAGCTGGCGTAGCCGATAGCCTCAACTGGGTATCGGGTACATCTCTCCCGTACATCTCCTTTTTTATCAGGCTTGAGAAAAAAAAACACTCTCAGGCATTCTATACACAACATATGTACACGATAGCTCTATAATCCTCTTATTCAGCATAATGATATTTTCTAATGCTAGCTGCGTTAAAAGTCCCCACAACTTCATTAGTATCCATTCCCTCGATGTACTATATCTCCTTAAATTAGATCCTCTTCTTTGACTTGCTATCTCTCAACAATGATGATTGATTTCCAATGATTAGTATCTTGATTCTTCTTTACTTTGTCGTTTACTTCTTCCTTCTGCACTCGTGCTTGCTCGATTAACATCTCTAGTTATCTCTTCGGGTGGTGCACTAGGCTGTCTACTTTCTTGCCTTGATCTTCCATATTCTCGATTGTCTTGTCTTTCATTTGGATCATTTCTTCTGCTATCCTGCCTATCGTTCTGATTAGATTGCTGTCCTTGGTTCCAGTTGTATCGACCTCGATATCTATTATTGTACCTATTCCTATTTTGGTATCTGGAATTCTGGTCATAGTTCCTGTATCTAGTGTTTCTTGCGTCCTGATCGTATGGCCTCTCGTATGGTCCTCGATATCGATCATTTCCGCGAACGTTGTGAATATTACCTCTATTCCCTTCGTTCCTTCTGTTTCCCCAGGAATCTCTTCTATCAGTCTGTGCTGCGTTATCGACAACTACCGCATTCACCTCTTGCGTGTTTCGATTCTCGTTCCGTGCAGTTCTGGGTGTGATTTGAGCGCTTGTGTAATCTAATCGTCGTAATATATCGTCATAGTGCTCAAGTGTGTTCGCTCCCGATGCTATGAGTGATCGTTGTACCTCAATTGGCAACTGTCTTGCTATAGCTTGCAAAAGCTCTTCTTCTGGCAATGGAGGAATCAAAAACTGCAACTTAGCCAATTTCGAAGTAAAGTAATTAGCATAATGCGTTGGATGTGACGTAGAGTAACGCTTCGAATACATTTCTGCTCTTACGTTCAGCTGATCCTCCGCACTCCAAAATCTCCTTAAGAATGCTATGGCAAATTGTTCCATATTCGCAAAATTGCTCCTGAATGCGCGAAACCAAGTTAACGCTGGCCCATCTAAGGCGCGTTCGACTATCCTTAGCTCTCTTTCCTTGGCTACCCTATGTTCCGCCATGTAATCGCGAATATCTCTCAGAAATTCGACTGGTGTGACTCCTGTGTTTCCTGAAAACTTCCTTGGCTTATCATCCAGATTTCTGATGATGGTCACTGGACCTGAGTATCGTTCACTCGTACCAAACGTACTCCTATTCGAATTCGGATTATCTTGTGGGGTTGAACTAGCCCTTTCGAATGTTACATTCTGTTGCGTTTGACGGTCTCCTCCCACGCTAACCTCTTGACTGTTCATACTGCGGTCTATCGGTGTCTGATTCATCGATACCTCCCCCGTTGTAACATTTTGACTTTTGAAACTATTTATTATAGATTCTAGTTTAGTCATTCTATCTTCTGTTCTTTTTTCTACGGTCTTGACCTGAGATTCCAAATTATTTAACGACGTAACATTCTGCGTTCTGTTACTCTCTTCTAAATCGTTCTTTAATTTGTCTATCTTGTCTTCGCATGTAGTCTTTACTGACGCGACTTGTTCCTTTAACTGATCAACATCTGTCCTAAATTGAGTTGAATCTATCTTCATCGCTTCCTTATTCTCAGTAAATCTCGCTTCCAAGTTCGCCATACCTGCGATTAATTTCTCATCCAACCCTGCACGTTTTCCTTTTCCTTCGGCATCGACCTCACTATACCGTTCTTCCACTATTGCACCGACTCTATTTTTAAATAAAGCTAAGTTTTCATTAACTTTCTGCTCAATATCATCATCAATTTTCCTAATATCTATCTGCAATTGGTTTTCTAAGGATTTTAAGTTAGAATTAACCTCTCCTAAGACTTCCTCTTTAACGGTCCCAATTACTGACTTTAAACCTTTGATTTCGTTACCTAGATTCATTTCTAGACCTTTGATTTTAGTTTCGAAAGATACTTCGGTAGACCACTCTTGTATTTTGCCTACATCTGCCACTAAACCATCAATGTCGAATCTCAACTTCGATACATCTGATTTAATATCTTTCTGTATAGACATAACATCTGTTCTTAAATTAAGAATATTTTCTTTTTCTCTAATCTCTAAATCAATAATATTCTTCCTTAACATTTGCACATTTTCCTCTCCTTTCATTTCTACTGCTTTTATATCTAATTGTAAAGCCTTGAATATTTCATCATTCTTTAATGTTAATCTATTCTCCAAACTAGTTAAATTGTTTTTCAACTCTGTGTTATTTTCATCACTACGAGCTTGTAATCTAGTTTCTAATAATTTAAAACTATCCTTCAAATTACCTTCATTACTGGTTTGTAATCTAGTCTCTAATGACTTCAATTCATCTTTACTATTTGACTGTAATCTATCTTCCAATAATTACAATTCATCTTTACTATTTGACTGTAACCTAGTCTCTAATGACTTTAAATTTTCTTTCAGATTGTCTTCATTACTAGCCTGTAAAGCTTCCACATTTTCTTTACATCTAGCTTCTAACCTAGCTTCTGACTCATTTATTTGCTCTTTAACTTCTGTTTCCATTTTAGAAATAGTTACTGCAATACTAGACATGCCATTCTGTAACTCTCCTAACACCTTAGCTAAATCTTCCGGTAACATAATTATATTTTTCAATGAACGTTTTATTCAGAGACGTTAGACAACAACACATCACAATGTATCAATTCCTGCATTCACTTGGGTATAAGAAAAATGACTTATAACTAAACATGATATAATACTAATATGATTAACATGATCACTGGAATGGGCATACAAGTATATTGTCTGACTAAGTTTAATAAATCTTATAACTCCATTAAATGAAATTGAGATCAATCTCTCCGTAATCCAAATCTGATGTGATTCCATAGAATAAACACAATCGAAGCCCCACAGATGGGTAAAGCCAATTCTCCCTCTCTCTCTGTACCCGTTCGTCCTGGGGATGCGATGACACATCTGCTATTACATCGCATTCCTGGATTTCCAGGACAGAGCGGAGTTAAATGAACACCTAGTCAAATAAGGAATGTGTCGGAAATTCAGTTGAAATATCTCAAAAGCAGAGGGTAACACAAGATAAAGTATCTCCAGGGTCGTTACGGGTTTAAATTTAATAAAAAAATACAAATATCAATGGGCGCCATCAACTGAATCCCTAGCAAACCACATCCTTCCCTGGTTAAGCCTTAATTAAGACAAGGAAAGAAAAAGGAAAATCACATCATCATCAGATCACAACTAAGATAAAAACAAATTTATTCAACTTTGATAGTCAGACAGACATATTAAACACTCATCCTACCTAAGAGCATGGTCGAATGCCAACGTTAATTTGTCATTGTCCAGAAAATCGAACCATCTCCATTCTACTCAAAGTGTATTAATCCACATAAAATAGGAAAAATTTCTAAAGTTCTCTTGGGTTCTCAGGATCACCGTAGCACTATGTCTTTGCGTCACTGACATTCGTGATAACTGAGACCTAACTTCTCTTTAAATTAACATCATGAATGTGGATGTAAAAAATATTATTAATCTGTCTAAACACACATATTATAATCACATATTTTAAACATCACATAATTTATGGCTTGCATGGCATTATTCAAATGCTGAATATGTTAGTAAAATGCTCCTAAACATCGAATAATTAATTTACACTATTTACACTGTCATTATTAATTGCTGGTTTTGTGAATCAGAGAAAATCCACTATTCATTGGTTATAATCATCATCATCATCAAAATTAATTGTTTAATTCATCAACACAAGTTGCAATTCTTCAAATCATTTCTCAAATAAATTTATTTAAATTCATTTAAATTTATTAATCATCAGCTTCTTTATTTAATTATCACCTTCCAATTCAGTTATTCATCATCTATTCAATCATCTATTAATTTATTTAAGTCAGTTTATTTATTCAATCTTTAATTCATCCATTTATTTAATTCATTGATCTATTCCAAAATTTAATTTATCAACTTATTTAAATTTTATTCATCTGGTTATTTAGATTTTTATTATTTCATCTAGTCATTCTGATTTTTATTTCATTAGGTCAGATCATTAATATGCTTAAATTTCAGATTATTATTTCATTAATTATTATTATCAGAAAATCTTGTATTATCAACACTATTTATTTGTTTAATTTCCTAACAAATTGTTTAATATGGTTTATAGAACGTTGTCTTACAGTTTTATCACTTCCAAGTTATATCTCGTATTTAATTATCATGCCAAAAAATATTATTGCCTTCACAAATTCACGTTGGATCTCACTATCCACAACTACATTATATATTTTCACTTTATCAAATATCACATTTGAATACCACAATTATTCCACAAACTCCATAAATATTCAGCGCACAGCATGAATCTCAAAAATAATGCTAGACTGGGTTCGACAACCTCATGTCTGCTTCAAAATACATTAGCAATATTGCAACTTCCACTTGGCAACTTCCACAAAATGCCTATCACAAACTTCACTTAATCACGTTGCATGATCTACAAAAAATACATAACTGGCTTCAAATTATCAACGCACACAATCTCCAATAACTGTAATTAATCTGATCACATCTAGACAACTTCTTAAACAATTAGGAAAAATATATTACCTCTGTAATCGTAATCAAATTCAAGATCTGCTTTCAAATAGCATAAATTCTCTCAAAATTCTCATAATTCACTTCACAGAAAAACACCAATGTGCTATAATCTCTCACATCGAAATATGCAATACTGATCTGCCTTAAAATAAATCTGACCATTAATGATTCATCTTATAAGATTCAATTACTTTAAATCCTTCTCAAAGGTATCAAATTCAATCATAAAAATTATCAAAAGCATCAGCTGTATCAGCTGTTAAATGAAAGTACTCTCAAAAGAGTATAGCAACAAAATATTGGATTGGCAAACAAGAATTACAAAATGTAACCCTGCTGACATGTATTTTTAATTTATTTAACAAAATTCGACTGATATATGACTAGTAGTTCCTTGTTTGATCCTCTTACAATCTCAAGTACACTCGGATGATAAAAAATGAGTCCCTCAATGGCAAGTAAGATGAGTGACCACCACACGATCGTATAAATACGAAAGGCCTTGCCCCGTCGTCTAACATGATAATGCCCTGAACGATGGGTAAAGATGTGTACCACCACGCAATCGTATAAATACGAAAGGCCCCATCTCGTCGTCTCATGAGTGAATGTACCAGATTGGAATCAACAAGTCTCTAGTTGTCATATAAAAGCGATATTCATTCACTTGAGTGAATAACATCTTAATATCTCCAAACAATCCAATGGAAAAAATCCCTACTGATGAATAATACACACTCGCTAGTATGCAATGAACTGACGAAGTAATTTAAATAATCCAATTGCAGATCACGAGTTCGAAATATTCGTCACAAAAAATTTAACTATCCAGGAAAACTATCCTTACTGGAAAATGTCTAAAAGACCAAACATCTGCTTAATAAAGCCAACCAATGGTGAGAATTTCGTATAATGGTGCCTGCCATATCATATGGTAACGCCATATTCTAGCAAAACTCAGACAAATAATGTTTAAGCCATGTCTAAATAATCGTATAACTCCTACTAGAAAATATATATACATGTATGCCCAGTGTTCATGAAAATATCATATTAGAAAGTCATAAATCTTACAGTACCTTCTCATATCAGCTGTTAATATATTTCAAAGATCGTCGATTATTCTCATGTGTAATAAATTTCTCGAAAGATCGACGTGAATATCGTTTCTCCCACGCAATAACGATTGCCTTCATATCCCAAGTGAATCAGCTGTTAGACCTCCTCTTCTTCATCAGGAATCGAATCCATCGCTCCGTGGTGCCATCGCGTCTCTGTCTTCGTTTACTCCGACATGATGAACTGCATGTTATCCATAATGGATACTGTCCAAAATCTTACGTAAAAGTTCATAAAAGCAGCGTACCCCATATTCCTCTTCTATGTTACGCCACTGTCCCATACAATGTTCGGTTTGCTTGTTAAAAGTTCAATCTCCACAGCGGTTAAGTCTCACTTGTAGAAAATAAATTTTATTTATGAGAGTGTATAAGTTTGTGAAACACCCTGTAGCTGTGTTCGTACTCGATATTTTATGAAAATTCATGAAAAAAGAATTCTATTAATGCACATGCCAATGTTCATAAGTGCATATAATTGTAACAGTTCGTTTGCTTAAAAGCGTTAATGTTTTTTGGACCCCATGGTCGCTCTACATATTCCGTTATGAAATGCATAGTCGTAATGTAATTTGAATATCTAAGTTCATAATTGCAGTATATTGTAACTATCTGCCTGCACAATTCTATTACTGAATACAAGTCCCAACTCAATGTTGTAACTGAATGTTGAAATGAAGTTCAGTTTCTTTAATGTTGCCTGCGTATAAAAGTCGGAACTAGCCCGCTCGGATCTACTGCACTGTTCCAGAATGAACTATGCTTAAAGCCGGCCTCGCCATGCCGCTTTGCTATACTGTTCTGCGTTATAAAATGCAGCTCGAAATAAAGTTCTCAAACTCGTATTGCAATACTGTTCTGAACCCCGGCCTTTCTCCTCCGTACACGGCCCGTACAGCCTGCCGCTTAACCGGTCTTCTCGCCGTCTGCCCTGCGTTGCTCGCCTTGGCTCAATGACCTACTTCCTGCTCTCTGCTTGGTTAAGTAATACTGTCGCCTTCGCTTTACGTAACAAGTGCTGTTCACCGCTCGACTTTACCGTACCCTCTGCGCATGTGTACCACTTCAGCTCGCTGGCTGAACTCGACTGACTTCTCTAAACTGCATTGACCAGCTCCTGCCTGGCGCGGTCACGTGATGCTCTTCCCCACCATCTACGGTCGTGCGTCACAAATAATCTCGACCACCTTCATCTCGGCTATTAAGTTATACAATAACTTAAGGGATTATCTGTCTTTCTTCAAGTTATTATCATATATAATGCTTGTTATCTCTTCTCTTCTGAGATTATTAAATATACTGTTCCATAAAGATCTTAATAAAACTTTAATATTCCTCCCATAATTCCATCTACCTGACTGGCAGTGCCTTCTTGATCCTTGGCCTTCTACGTCATTTTCTAATATTCTCCTCTACTCGATGTGAGCGCTATCTTTACAATTTTTCCCATAAATCTCAACTACGGCTTATTGTCAGCTGGCGTAGCAGATAGCCTCAACTGGGTATCGGGTACATCATCAAAATTATCATCAAACTCGAATAGAAGGCTAGCCATTTCGGGAGAATGAATGATCTCTTCTTTAATATCCTTGGATGTTTCAAAGCTCTCAGAAACTTTTGTCCACCCAATCTCTCCCTTGTTGAAATTCTCTTCTTCCTCAAAAGGTACATCTCCAGCATGATGAAATTTTATAGTGTCTGACTCCATATCAATCACAGCTTTATACTATTTTATAAAGTCAAATACATGTTCAAAACGACATTCTCCTATCTTCACCTCCAGATACAATTGGATTTTGCATGTGGTCACTTTATTCGGAATTATCCCCTGGATTTTGATTCCTGAAACTGGGATCTCCTCTACATTTTCTGTTAGCTTCCACGTAGCATACACCTTTTTTTGCAAGTAGTTAATTCTCAATTGCATTTTTGTGGGTATTTTGAATCTAAATTACATTTTGTAAGTATTTTCAATCTAAATTGCATTTTGTAAGTATTGTCCATCCAAATGAGAAGTTTGAATCTACCATACATATTGTAAGCAATTTTAATTGCATTTTGTATTTTCAACCTAAACCGCTATTTGCAAGTAGTAATTCTCAATTGTATTTTGAGGGTATTTTGAATCTACATTACATTTTGTATGTATTTTCAATCTTATTTGCATTTTGTAAGTATTTTGATTTCACTTGCTTTTTGTAGGTATTTCGACTATACGTTGCATTTTGTACGTATTTTGAACTTAAGGTATGTTTAAACGTTGCGAAATAAAATCTACATTTGTCAACCAACTCGTTTGAGATTTTTACCACAAAGCACACACCATTGGACTAAGATAGTCATATATTGAAATCAGTTTATCTGTTCTATCTTCACAATAAAAAAATAGTTTAATGAAAAAACACATCAATTTTCAAAATGTGATAAAATTTCCAAAAAAAAATTTGCCCGGATTTTTACTTCACTAAGTTGAAGTATACCCTTCATAGAATGTTGTGAACTAGGATCTTTAAATTATCATTTATAGATAAGGAGCTAGACAATAAATTTGAAAAAGACGTTTAAAATTAATTAATTATAATAATTAAAATAATTATAAAAATAGCTTCATTCACAACATGAAAATAGTGCTAGTTTACAATATTTCCACATTCATTAGCTTTAATTTGATGTATTAAAAATTCCCTACCTCAACTGTAAGGTTATTTATGTTTATGTGAAGTATACGAAGTGTAAAAAAATTAATATCAAGAAAAACATCACTGAAGTTTTAGAACCATGCTGTGAACATAACACACTCACTTGGGCTTCTTAGAACTCGCCTGCTCCATAGGTTGGTCCCTCTTTTTGAAGTTTCTTGTCTTCTTTGAGTTTTCTTCTGCCTCTCAGGTACCGCTCAATATTTACAGAAGATAATTTGGAGTGAGAAGTACTAGCCTTTACATTACGCCTACCTTCTGATTCGCTATTTACATTGACAGCACTATTAACACTGACATTCATCTTATTGTGTCTGTTCCCTTGATATTTCCGCTTTTTCTTCGCACCAGATCGGCTTTTAGAACCCATTTTATACGCACTCACAAAGAAAAGCTCACAAGTCACAATGAGAGAGATCACACGGACCCAAGGTAGCTGACATATTTGTTTATGTCTGTTGCTCGGGAATGGAATCCTACACCAAAGAGGTTATTCAAACACTGAAGTCTTTGGAATATACAAGTAATGACATCTATTGTTCACAACCAAAACTAAGAACTATATACCCAGAAGGAATGCAATGAGGGAGATTCGAAAAAGAAAATCTGACAAGATATTCACTGTAGGATGTAGGCAGGACACTGCAGCCACTCCCCATGACACGTGCGCATGAGGCTATTTAAGTCTTATTTTCAGGCACTTACAGTTGGAATATATGTATGAATTATATCTCATTTTGAAGAAGATATATCTAGCTTTCATTTCCGATGAAAAAAATTAAAAGACATTTTTTAGCGAAAAATGACATTTTCAACGTTGCAACACACCTTAACCTACATTTTTGCGTATTTTTAATCCTTTCTTTTTGTGAGTATTTTCGTTCTAAATTCCCTTTTGTGAGTATTACTGCTCTCCATTTTGTGAGTAGTTTCAATCTGAGTTCCTTTTTGTATTTTCCTTCTCTCTTAATTTTCGTTCTGGTTTCCAATTCATTGACATTTTCGCTATCACCCAGACCATTAGGGGCCGATAACCTAGATGTTAGGCCCCTTAAAACAACAATTATCATCATCATTGTTTCCTGATTTTTCTTAGAAGTGGTTAATTGGTTCTGCAATGATTCATGTTTTCTTGCACTGATTTAACATCCCTCGTGATTACCTTTATTTCGGACGAAAAAGCAGTCCTCACTTCCTGAACTTCATTATGAGTGTATTTTATTAACTGTTCTTAAATCTCAGTCACTACCGTTTCTTTCACGTTCTTCTGTAAATCCTTAATCACCCCTTCTTTTAATTCACCCACGATTTCGAGAAATTCCTGCTTTACTCTTTGTAAGACTTGCGTAGCATTCAGAGTACATTCTTTTATTACGATTATCTCTAGTCTCGCAAGATCGTCTGCAGTCTTTCTAACAATATCCTCTAGCTTATTCGCGAGTGATCGTCCTACCTTCTGCATGATTGTCATGTTTATGTTTAGCAAGATCCTCCTTCATTAATTTCCGACTATCTTGAAGGCTTTCCTTCATATCACCATAATTCGCAAAATTGTCCTTCAGGTTATTTGCGTTCTCAACTATTCATGCTTCAAACCCCAGAAAGTTTTATTGTGCTCTCATGGCCTTTTTTAGTCTTCGTCTCAAGAACAACTACTCTATCTTCTATTTTAGCATCTATCGATATCGATAATCTCGACTCTAATGCTTCGATATTTTTCGCCATTCTATCCTCTAATGTTCCTCTCTCATTTGACATTTCAAATTTAAGCGATTCATTTTTCTGTGATTTCAGATTTAAGGGAAACGGAATATTCTTTTATTTCATTTGACATTTCATATAAAGGCGAGTCGGAATTTTCTGTGATTTTACACTCTAGTTTTTCAAGAGAAACAGATTTCTCCTTCATTTTATTTTCAAGAGAAACAGAATTCTCGGCCATCTTTGCAAGCATTCTGTTTCCCAACTCATCAACCAACTTGATGACTTCATCCATCTCAATCACAAATAATTCAGATGGGGGTCAGCCGACGTCCAGAAAACTTATATATAGATCACTAGTGTAATTATTCTGCAATTTCAACCTTAAATTGAGATGTACCCTACTCATGATATTAACATTTTAAGTTACAATTATATTTACAATTAATTTTAAAGAAACCACAATTATATTTACAATTAATTTTAAAGAACCACAACTACAACAACTCCAAAAAAGATTTCAAATTCAAAGGCAAAGCTATGAAATTGTGTATTCGCCAACTTTTACATCCTACTATCAACTCCCACCTGCCATCTTGATCCAAATCCGAAAGTCCAAATCAAGACCGAAAATCGAAATCGAACAACGTTCGACGTCTTACATTACAATATCGATGACCCACGTTCCTGGCACCATTCTCTCTCTCTACCCTCTATGTGACAGTTTGACCGAAGTACCATGACCACATGAGCATGAATTTCAAAATCCGCCGGGCACAAGATTCAAAGTCGTCTCGAGGTCTATCTGGGCGTAACATCAAAGCAAAAACGATTAGCTTGCTTGACGGATATCGAAGGATAGAAGGAAATGCAAACATTAGAGAATGACACCAGTTTCTTAAAATAACTCTATTTAATTTGTCTGTCAACACTCCCTATTCCAAAATATTATGTGTTTTCACAGGGAGAAAAACTAAATCACCAGTCCTGAAAAATAAAATTATCCTGCGTTCACCCTCGGACCCTAGTCTAACTATATGTGCCAAAACAATTAATTAATCAATCAGCCATTTGACTACAACTAACAATTAAATATTCAAAATGTATTCATATTATGACACTTGGGCACTTGTTAGTCCATCCCAGTATCATCCTAGCGTATATTTGACAACTGTACACGTTATCCTGCATGTGTAGAAAATTGTCAGCTAGTTCTGACATCAGGATCACTATTAACAAGTTATATCACTGTTTAACACCATATTTCCGAAACTGTTTCGATTATTTAAACTTGTTCAAATGACAAATATTTCAAAGTCACAATAGTCCCAAAGAAATGCGAAATCAATATATAGACTCAATTTATTATCCATCCAACACAATTCTCAAGTCTGAACTTGCTCATGATATTATTTCAAATTATTAAAAAATTATCTCATTGTTCAGTCCAAAATAATTATTAACAAAGTTGAACATTAATGAAATTATTTCCAATCAATTATCGGATCATGTATATCTCATAATTATTTTAACTTATTTTATTCCTGGCGAAAATAATATTTTATTATTAATAAAGTCGGATTTTTAAATATTTACTGGGTCCGAAATTATTTAATTAATCATCGGAATAGTATCTCCAGGTTTCTCAAACATCTAGATTTCTGGAATATAAATGCATCACATTATCCAATTATTTCAATCAGGACACGGCAAGGTTTTCAGCAAAGCTAATTATTCTCTGCCATGATATACCCACTGACATCTTAAAGTGGTCACTCAAATGTCCGTAATTGTGCTGCAATGTCTGAGTATAGAATTCTACTGATGACAGGCATAACTGGTTTTACATAGGAGTGACTTCACCGTCCTCACACTTCCTTTACATGAGTATGGGGTAATAATCCAACCCTCAAAACTCGTATCTAAATATTTTTATCATTTCATTTCCTCCTCTTATTAATCAATTATTATTTCAATAATGACCCCTCAGCCTTACTGGCTGCACTTAATGGCTTATTACAATACCACCATATGGGACTATGTTACACGTATGCAACCCCATCTAATCCTACCCATGCAAGTGGGCTTCCCCATATGTTTGCTAAGCTCACCCCATGCTGGATGATTTGGATACGTGTTGTACATAGCGCAGAGTCTTGATTTCATCCTCCTAGCCTCAAGTGATTATAGTATCTAACCAGGCCCATCACATACGTGTAATTCAAATAGGTGTCTTCTCTGTTACACTCCGGCCTCATGTAGTATTACCTCAACACAATGGTTCCCCTACATTCTACAAGTTTGATTTTTTGAACAACCTTCCGTTCCCAAGTTTATTATTATTCCTGACAATCATTCATCCGACATTTCATCCGATTCAAACGTTCCGACGTTCTGAATTAAAATCCGTTATAAAGCATTTACTGTTTTCAATTAATTACCACCAGGAATTATTATTATTATCAGAACAATTTCCAACCATATTGTCATTGACAATTATTGAATTAATCCGACTATTAGTCGTAATGCATTTGCGTATCAAATTATTACGTTCCATTTTACAATTGTGGTGTTTGAAGCCATATTTTCAGTGTTGCCTTAGTAAACAAGAGTTTAGTGCTTTTCAGTCGGTCAACACGAATGTACCCAAAAGAGATGGGTTATGCCCTAATCCTGAAATAAATTACATGAGATTATTAATCTCATGTAATTTATTTCAGGATTAGGGCATAACCCATCTCTTTTGGGTACATTCGTGTTGACCGACTGAAAAGCACTAAACTCCCATTTTACAATGTTATAATGCAATATCTGTTTCATATCCGATCATATTTCTTTACATTAAAATTGTGAATCACAGAAAATCGCGTTCCCGCCATCTGATTATTCCTCCTAAATTAGGTTAATCAAACTTAGAATGGATGTCTGACTTCACCATAAACAATCCTAACTAAACATGAAAATCACAAACTGTCATGTCGAAATTATGGCATCTACATTTAATCTAAATCATTTACATTTCATATTTAAATAACATCCAGAAAAATATTTGGCATAGAATGGCTCAAATACCATCTACATATCCATCCAATATCATGAATGTGCTTGTCCAGTTGGATTCCAAACGAAGTTCTTCATCAAAATGTTCCAAATATAAGATTCCTCACAAAATTCCAAAAATATGCCTCTGGCTTCCAAAAATAAATTAAATTCGTAGTATCCTAAGTGGTTGACAGTATGGTCGAAATTGCGAATCAAATACACTAGCTACTTTTTCATTCATTCATTCATTCATTTATTAGCAATTCGGGGGGGGGGGACTTAGATATACATGACAAGTAAATAATTATACATAACAATTCAATAACAATTAAACTGGAGTATTTACACAAATAGTCAGTCTTTTCTTAAACACACCTATATGTTTGGGAAAAAGCTTTAAGACTGCGGCAGGTAGATAGTTCCTGTTATCAATGGCACGGTTTACGAAAGAATATTTACCATAATTTGTTCGCTGTGGTTGGCCCTTAACTTTGAAAGGATGATCGCTCCTACCTATGCAAGTGGGCTTTCCCATACGTTTGCTAAGCTCACCCCATGCTGGTTGATTTGTATACGGGTTGTACATAGCGCAGAGTCTTGATTTCATCCTCCTAGCCTCAAGTAATTCCCACCCAAGTTTCTTTAACATACGGCTCACACTGCTCCCGGGATTAAAGTCACTGAGCACAAATCTAGAGGCCTTTCTTTGTACCATTCCCAACTCATTTGTGATCCCTACTCGATATGGACCCCAAACCGCCGAGGCGTATTCCAGAATAGGTCTCACAAATGACAAATATCCTAATTCTTTAGCAGAGGTACTACTTTCTTTTAATACCCTCATTACAAAGTGGAGGGATTTGTAAGCTTTAGAAACTACACACCCTACATGACTACTCCATTTCATATCATTCCTTACGTGAACGCCCACATATTTGCAAGAATCTTCTTCTACAAGTATTTCCGAGTCAATCTTCTATCTATATAAAAATCAATCTTACGTGATAGTTTGTCTGTGGGTGTGTGTGTATGTCTCCTATGCATTCATATACCACTCAACCGATTGCGATGAAACTTGGGTGAGATGTTGAGTACACTCTAAGGAAGGTTTCTGACTTAGTAAATCCATTTTACAATAGGTAGCGCACGCGTAGATTCAACAAATGAGTGACGATGCGCGAAGCGTTTCAAACAAGTCCCGTATGTGTTCATATACCATTCGTCCGATAGCGATGAAACTTGGGTGAGATGTTGTATACACTTACGTGAAGGTTTCCAAATTAGTGAGTACATTTCACAGTAGATAGCGCACGAGTAGATTCAACAAATGAGCGACGACACGCAAAGTGTTTCAAAAATGTCCCGTATGCATTCATATACCATTCGTCCGATAGCTATGAAACTTGCGTAAAATGTTGTGTACACTTCAGGGAAATTTTCTGGCTTAGTAAATCCACTTTACAATAGGCAGCGCACGAGTAGATTCAACAAATTAGCTATGACGCGCGAAGCATTTCAACAAAGTCAGTTTCAAAAAAGTCCCGTATGCATTCATATACCATTCGTCCGATAGCTATGAAACTTGCGTAAAAATGTTGTGTACACTTCAGGGAAATTTTCTGGCTTATTAAATCCACTTTACAATAGGCAGCGCACGAGTAGATTCAACAAATGAGCTACGACGCGTGAAGCATTTCAACAAAGTCACGTATGCGTTCATATACCATTCGTCCGATAGCGATGGAACTAGGCTGAGATGTGCACTCCAGGGAAGGTTTCTGGCTTAGTAAATCCCTTTAAAAATAGGAAGAGCAGGAGCAGAATCAACAAATGAGCGACGACGCGCGAAGTTTTTCATCAAAGTCCCATATGAGGTCATATACCATTCATCCGATAGCGATGAAACTTGGGTGAGCTGTTGTGTACACTCCAGGGAAGGTTTCTGGCTTAGTACATCCATTTTACAATAGGTAGCGCAGCAGTAGATTCAACAAATGAGCGATGACACGCGAAGCGTTTCAACAAAGTCCCGTATAAGGTCATATACTATTCGTCTGACAGTGATAAATGTTTGGTGAATTGTTGTGTACACTACAGGAAAGGTTTCTGGCTTAGTTAATCCACTTTACAATACGAAGCGCACGTTTAGATTCAACAAATGAGTGACTACGCGCGAAGCGTTTCGACAACGTCCCGTATACGTTCACATACCATTCATCCGATTGCGATGAAACCTGGGTGAGATGTTGTGTACACTCCAGGGAAGGTTTCTGGCTGAGTACATCCATATTACAATAAGTAGCGCAAGTAGAATCAACAAATGAGCGACGACACGCGAAGCGTTTCAACCATGTCCCGTCTGCATTCATATACCATTCGTCCGATAGCTATGAAACTTGGGTGAGATGTTGTGTACACTTCATGGAAGGTTTCTGGCTTAGTAAATCCACTATACAACAGGCAGCGCACAAGTAGATTCAACAAATGAGGGACGACGCGCGAAGCGTTTCAACTAAGTCCCGTATAAGGTCATATACCATTCTGCCGTTAGCGGTGAAACTTGGGTGAAATATGGTGGACACTCCAAGGAAGGTTTCTGGCTTAGTAAATATATTTCACAGTAGGTAGCACACGAGTAGATTCGACAAATGAACGACGACACGCGGAGCGTTTCAATACACTCCCCTATGTCTTCATATCCCATTAGTCCGATAGCGATGAAACTTGGGTGAGATGTTGTGGACACTTACGTGACGGTTTCTAACTTGGTAAATACATTTTACAGCAGGTAGCGCACGAGTAGATTCAACACATGAGTGACGGAGCGTGAATCGTTTAAACAAAATCCGGTATGCGTTCATATACTATTCATCCGATTGCGATGAAACATTGATCAGTTATTGTGTACACGCCAGGGAAGGGTTTCGACTTAGTAAATCCGTTTCACAATAAGTAGCGCAAGAGTAGATGCAACAAATGGGTGCCGACGCGCGAAGCGTTTCAACAAAATCCCATATTGGGTTCATATAACCTTCTTCGATTGTGATGAAACCTTGATGAGTTATTGTGTACACGCCAGGGTAGGGTTTCGACTTAGCAAATTCATTTCTCAATAGGTAGCGTACGAGTAGAATCAACAAATGAGTGACAGCGCACGAATCGTTCAAACAAAATCCCGTATACGTTCATATACCATTCATCCGATTGCGATGAAACTTTTGAAAGTTGTTGTGCACGCTCCCACGATTGATTCTAAATTAGAAAATCCATTTTACGATAGCATAGGGGCAGTTAACGGAAATTGAAAAACATGTTGTGTATCCAAAAGCACTTCAAAAAACAGAATTTCAACGCCAACACTTTCTTTGATTGGCATTGCAACGCATGCCGGGTACAGCTTGTCTATCTATATATATAAAAATCAATGTAACGTGATAGTTTGTCTGTGGGTGTGTATGTCTCCTATGCGTTCATATACCATTCGTCCGATTGCGATGAAACTTGGGTGAGATGTTGAGTACACTCCAAGGAAGGTTTCTGACTTAGTAAATCCATTTTACAATAGGTAGCGCACGCGTAGATTCAACAAATGAGCGACGATGCGCGAAGCATTTCAAAAAAGTCCCGTATGTGTTCATATACCATTCGTCCGATTGCGATGAAACTTGGGTGAGATGTTGAGTACACTCCAAGGATGGTTTCTGACTTAGTAAATCCATTTTACAATAGGTAGCGCACGCGTAGATTCAACAAATGAGCGACGATGCGCGAAGCATTTCAACAAAGTCCCGTATGTGTTCATATACCATTCGTCCGATAGCGATGAAACTTGGGTGAGATGTTGAGTACACTCCAAGGAAGGTTTCTGACTTAGTAAATCCATTTTACAATAGGTAGCGCACGCGTAGATTCAACAAATGAGCGACGATGCGCGATGCATTTCAACAAAGTCCCGTATGTGTTCATATACCATTCGTCCGATTGCGATGAAACTTGGGTGAGATGTTGAGTACACTCCAAGGATGGTTTCTGACTTAGTAAATCCATTTTACAATAGGTAGCGCACGCGTAGATTCAACAAATGAGCGACGATGCGCGAAGCATTTCAACAAAGTCCCGTATGTGTTCATATACCATTCGTCCGATAGCGATGAAACTTGGGTGAGATGTTGAGTACACTCCAAGGAAGGTTTCTGACTTAGTAAATCCATTTTACAATAGGTAGCGCACGCGTAGATTCAACAAATGAGCGACGATGCGCGAAGCATTTCAACAAAGTCCCGTATGTGTTCATATACCATTCGTCCGATTGCGATGAAACTTGGGTGAGATGTTGAGTACACTCCAAGGAAGGTTTCTGACTTAGTAAATCCATTTTACAATAGGTAGCGCACGCGTAGATTCAACAAATGAGCGACGATGCGCGAAGCATTTCAACAAAGTCCCGTATGCATTCATATACCATTCGTTCGATAGCGATGAAACATGGGTGAGATGTTGAGTACACTCCAAGGAATGTTTCTGACTTAGTAAATCCATTTTACAATAGGTAGCGCATGCGTAGATTCAACAAATGAGCGACGATGCGCGAAGCATTTCAACAAAGTCCCGAATGCATTCATATACCATTCGTCCGATAGCTATGAAACTTGCGTAAAATGTTGTGTACACTGCAGGGAAATTTTCTGGCTTAGTACATCCACTTTACAATAGGCAGCGCACGATTAGATTCAACAAATGGGCTACGACGCGCGAAGCATTTCAACAAAGTCACGTTTGCGTTCATATACCATTCGTCCGATAGCGATGAAACTAGGCTGAGATTTTGTGTGCACTCCAGGGAAGGTTTCTAGCTTAGTAAATCCCTTTAAAAATAGGTAGAGCACGAGTAGAATCAACAAATGAGCAACGGCGCGCGAAGCGTTTCAACAAAGTCCCATTTAATTTCATATACCATTCATCCGATAGCGATGAAACTTGGGTGAGATGCTGTGTACACTCCAGGGAAGGTTTCTGGCTTAGTACATACATTTTACAATAGGTAGCGCACCAGTAGATTCAACAAATGAGCGATGACACGCGAAGCGTTTCAACAAAGTCCCGTATAAAGTCATATACCATTCGTCTGATAGTGATAAATGTTTGGTGAATTGTTGTGTACACTCCAGGAAAGGTTTCTGGCTAAGTAAATCCATTTTACAATACGAAGCGCACGTTTATGTTCAACAAATGAGTGACTACGCGCGAAGCGTTTCGACAACGTCCCGTATACGTTCACATACCATTCATCCGATTGCGATGAAACTTGGGTGAGATGTTGTGTACACTCCAGGGAAGGTTTCTAGCTGAGTACATCCATATTACAATATGTAGCGCAAGAGTAGAATCAACAAATGAGCGACGACACGCGAAGCGTTTCAACCAAGTCCCGTATGCATACATGTACCATTCGTCCGTACCTATGAAACTTGGGTGAGATGTTGTGTACACGTCATGGAAAATTTCTGGCTTAGTAAATCCCCTATACAATATGCAGCGCACAATTTGATTCAACAAATGAGGGACGACGCGCGAAGCGTTTCAACAAAGTCCCGTATAAGGTCATATACCATTCTGCCGTTAGCGGTGAAACTTGGGTGAAATATGGTTGACACTCCAAGGAAGGATTCTGGGTTAGTAAATACATTTCACAGTAGGTAGCACACGAGTAGATTCGACAAATGAACGACGATAGCGATGAAACTTGGGTGAGATGTTGTGGACACTTACGTGACGGTTTCTAACTTAGTAAATACATTTTACAGTAGGTAGCGCACGAGTAGATTCAACAAATGAGTGACGGAGTGCGAATCGTTTAAACAAAATCAGGTATGCGTTCATATACTATTCATCCGATTGCGATGAAACATTGATCAGTTATTTTGTACCCGCCAGGGAAGGGGACTTAGTAAATCCATTTCACAATAAGTAGCGCAAGAGTAGATGCAACAAATGGGTGACGACACGCAAAGCGTTTCAACAAAATTCCCTATTGCGTTCATATAACATTCTTCGATTGCGATGAAACCTTGATGAGTTATTGTGTACACGCCAGGGAAGGGCTTCGACTTAGTAATACATTCCTCAATAGGTAGCACACGAGTAGATTCAACAAATGAGTGACAGCGCACGAATCGTTTAAACAAAAACCCCTATACGTGCATATACCATTCATCCGATTGCGATGAATCATTGATGAGTCATTGTGTACACGCCAGGGAAGGGTTTCGACTTAGTAAATCCATTTCACAATAGGTAGCGTACGATTAGATTCAACAAATGAGTGACAGCGACGAAACTTTTTGAAAGTTGTTGTGCACGCTCCCTCGAATGGTTCTAAATTAGAAAATCCATTTTATGATAGCTTAGAGGTAGTTAACATGTTGTGTATCCAAAATCACTTCAAGAAACAGAATTTCAACGCCAACACTTTCTTTGATTGGCATTGCAACGCATGCCGGGTACAGCTTGTAATTATATAAAAATCAATTTTACGTGATAGTTTGTCTGTCTGTCTGTCTGTGGGTGTGTATGTCTCCTATGCGTTCATATACCATTCATCCGATTGCGATGAAACTTGGGTGAGATGTTGAGTACACTTCAAGGAAGGTTTCTGACTTAGTAAATCCATTTTACAATAGGTAGCGCACGCGTAGATTCAACAAATGAGCGACGATGCTCGAAGCGTTTCAACAAAGTCCCGTATGTGTTCATATACCATTCGTCCGATAGCGATGAAACTTGGGTGAGATGTTGTGTACACTTACGTAAAGGTTTCAAAATTAGTGAATACATTTTACAGTAGATAGCGCACGAGTAGATTCAACAAATGAGCGACGACACGCAAAGCGTTTCAACAAAGTCCCGTATGCATTCATATACCATTCGTCCGATAGCTATGAAACTGGCGTAAAATGTTGTGTACACTTCAGGGAAATTTTCTGGCTTAGTAAATCCCCTTTACAATAGGCAGCGCACGAGTAGATTCAACAAATGAGCTACGACGCGCTAAGCATTTCAACAAAGTCACGTAAGCGTTCATATACCATTCGTCCGATAGCGATGAAACTAGGCTGAGATTTTGTGTGCACTCCAGGAAAGGTTTCTGGCTTAGTAAATCCCTTTAAAAATAGGTAGAACACGAGTAGAATCAACAAATGAGCGACGACGCGCGAAGCGTTTCAACAAAGTCCCATATAAGGTCATATACCATTCATCCGATAGCGATGAAACTTGGGTGAGATGTTGTGTACACTCCAGGGAAGGTTTCTGGCTTAGTACATCCATTTTACAATAGGTAGCGCACCAGTAGATTCAACAAATGAGCGATGACACGCGAAGCGTTTCAACCAAGTCCCGTAAAAGGTCATATACCATTCGTCTGATAGTGATAAATGTTTGGTGAATTGTTGTGTACACTCCAGGAAAGGTTTCTGGCTAAGTAAATCCATTTTACAATACAAAGCGCACGTTTAGATTCAACAAATGAGTGACTACGCGCGAAGCGTTTCGACAACGTCCCGTATACGTTCACATACCATTCATCCGATTGCGATGAAACTTGGGTGAGATGTTGTGTACACTCCAGGGAAGGTTTCTGGCTGAGTACATCCATATTACAATACGTAGCGCAAGAGTAGAATCGACAAATGAGCGACGACACGCGAAGCGTTTCAAACAAGTCCCGTATGCATTCATATACCATTCGTCCGATAGTTATGAAACTTGGATGAGATGTTGTGTACACGTCATGGAAGGTTTCTGGCTTAGTAAATCCACTATACAATATGCAGCGCACAAGTAGATTCAACAAATGAGAGACGACGCGCGAAGCGTTTCAACAAAGTCCCGTATAAGGTCATATACCATTCTGCCGTTAGCGGTGAAACTTGGGTGAAATATGGTGGACACTCCAAGGAAGGTTTCTGGCTTAGTAAATACATTTCACAGTAGGTAGCACACGAGTAGATTCGACAAATGAACGACGACACGCAGAGCGTTTCAATACAGTCCCCTATGTCTTCATATCCCATTAGTCCGATAGCGATGAAACTTGGGTGAGATGTTGTGGACACTTACGTGACGGTTTCTAACTTAGTAAATACATTTTACAGTAGGTAGCGCACGAGTAGATTCAACAAATGAGTGACGGGGCGCGAATCGTTTAAACAAAATCCGCTATGCGTTCATATACTATTCATCCGATTGCGATGAAAAATTGATCAGTTATTGTGTACCCGCCAGGAAAGGGGACTTAGTAAATCCATTTCACAATAAGTAGCGCAAGAGTAGATGCAACAAATGGGTGACGACGCGTGAAGCGTTTCAACAAAATCCCCTATTGCGTTCATATAACCTTCTTCGATTGCGATGAAACCTTGATGAGTTATTGTGTACACGCCAGGGAAGGGCTTCGACTTAGTAATACATTTCTCAATAGGTAGCACACGAGTAGATTCAACAAATGAGTGACGGCGCACGAATAGTTTAAACAAAATCCCGTATGCGTTCATTTGCCATTCATCCGATTGCTATGAAACTTTGATTTGTTGTGTATACGCCAGGGAAGGTTCTCGACTTAGTAAATCCATTTTACAATAGGTAGCGCACGAGTAGATGCAACAAATGAGGGACGACGCGCGAAGTGTTTCAGAAAAGTTCCATCTGCGTTCATATACCATTCATCCGATTGCGATGAATATTTGGTGAGTTGTTGCGCACGCTCCCACTAATGTTTCAAAATTAGTAAATCCATTTTACGATCGCTTAGAGGCAGTTAACGGAAATAGAAGAAAATATTGTTTATGCAAAAGCACTTCTAGAAACAAAATTACAAAGCCAAAACTTTTTTTGATTGGCATTGCAACGCATGCCGGGTACAGCTTGTGTTATATTGAAAATCTTGCCTTCACACTTTCTCTATTTTTATGAGACTACATTTTCTTGTGTTTATTTTCATTTTATTTTCAATCGCCCACTTATAGACCAGGTTCAGGTCATCTTGAAGTACTGCGTTGTCTTGTGAGCCATGTATCTTTCGATATATTACACAATCATCCGCAAACAATCGACAGTCACTGCGAATCCCATTTGGTAAGTCATTTATAAACGCCAAAAATAACAAAGTTCCGATTACGCTGCCCCGAGGGATACCCGACGTTACAGTAATTTCATCCGAGAATCGGCCTTCTACTTTTACTATCCGGGAACGACCCGTCAAAAATTCTTGGATCCATAAAATTACTCTTCTATCAATCTTCGTCGAAGCTAATTTATGGAGTAGCATGTCATGCGGCACGACAGCAAATGCCTTCGCAAAATCTATAACTACGGCGTCGACTGAAACTCCATCGTCTAACGATTCGCTAATATCTTGATAAAGTGATAGCATCTGACTCTCGCATAAGTAACCTTTTCGAAATCCATGTTGCCTATCATTAAACAATGATAATGTTTCCCACTGTTCCCTCAAGTAGTCCCAAATGAGATGCTCCATCTGTTTACAAACGATGGACGTAAGACTAGCCGGCCTGTAGTTGCCCAATTCAAGTCTGCTCCGTCCCTCAAATATTGGGACTACCGTAGCTCTTATCCAGTCATCTGGGATTTGCGCATTGTTTATGGACACATTATACATCACCTCTAAGTATCGCGCCACGGCCCTACCTCCTAGTTTAAGTACTCCTCTAACAATATTATCAGGACCCTTCGATATTGTAACGTAATTTTTGTATTAGCATTACAATTGCTGACTGGTTTATTTGGAAAAGGGGAGTCCCTGATTCACCGTTACGGTCCAGCACACAGCTATTGGATTTATTGAACACACTACCATAAAAGACATTTAATTCATTAGCAAAGGCCTGTTTCTCAGTAATTAATTTACCGTCACCGGACATTATCATCGACAAATTATTTCTATTTCCATTTCTTCTCCTAACATAACTGTAATTTTTTTTCACCCATCGCCTCCCGAACCAAGTGAAATGAAAATCCACAGCCTGCTTCCAGTCTCCGACCGGGTCAGGAATGGAATGAATGAAGCCCCCATCTAGCGGCGAGGATATGAGCTGTGCCGGCTGCCGAGGCCTGACGCACTCCTCTGGGGTAATGATTAAATGAATGACAGATGAAATGAAATGATAGTGGAGAGTGTTGCTGGAATTAAATTTTGACCGGGAAAACCGGAGTACCCGGAGAAAAACCTGTCTGCCTCCGTTTTGTCCAGCACAGATCTCATATGGAGTGACCGGGATATGAACCACGGACCCAGCGGTGAGAGGCCGGCGTGCTGCCGCCTAAGCCACGGAGGCGTTCCTCCCGAACCAAGTAAACCTTGCATATAATTGTCATGAGCAGCCCTCTTTTTTAGACGAGCTCTCTTGATAAGGATTTAAATTTCAACATATACTTGTCACTATCATGTCTTTTATTGTATAATTTCCTAATTTTCCGTTTTAGACTCCTGATTTCTCGTGTGTAATACTCAGGATCTGGGTTTTGTTTCAGTAATTTAAATGGGGCAAATTTATCAATAGCGCTATTTAAAATTTTCAAAAAGTTCGCCCACAGGATATTAATGTGATTTCCTTCCGATGCCCATCCTACAAATAGCTCATTCAAATACCCCTGAAATTTGCCCTGATCCTCCCTGCGATACTGAAATATGATTTTTTTTGCTACATCAGAGTCTAATTTTGTAATGTCACCGTATCTAATATCTAATTCCACCCCAGGATGGTCACTAATCCTGGTACTTTCAGACAGTTAATATACAGCTCTACAGGCCTTACGAGATAAACATCTAAGGTATTATTGCCTCTAGTAGGGAAGTCAACTACTTGGGAAAATCCGCCCTCCTCTAAGAATTTGTTTGCAGCGCTCTGAGCTTGACCACAGCTAGTTGAATCACCATACCAGTTTACTTTGGGGAGGTTTAAATCTCCGGCAATTATTATGACCTTTTTCATAGCATTACCCGTACAAGTTTTATCATACAGTGTGTCGAGAAGCGAAAAGCTATCTCTCGGTGCTCTATACGCCCCTATCACCTGAAGAGGGAATTTATTTCCTTTATCCGAAATTTGTACACATAACATTTCATCATCCGTATCAGCCCACTTTAATAAACTAGCTATATTTTTGCGCACACAAATAAATAGCCCACCACCTCGCTTCCCCCGATCCCTTCTGTACATTTCGTAGGTCCCTTGAATTATTTCGTTACTATTTATATCCTCATATAACCAAGATTCAGTAGCAATGATAATGTCCGGAGAATACGTCTCTACAAGATTCCAAAATTCAATTAATTTATTTCCTAAACTCTGACAATTAATCTGCAGTAATCTTAGAGTCTTACCTCCGCAGCAAATTTACCGAAGTAGCTCCTTCTGTTACCGTCGGCTGGCAACCTCTGGACCTGCTCCTACTTATAGTAAAGATGACGCTTACATTTTGATGAGCTTGTAGCGAGGCTCCTTCTTCTGTAGAACTCCAGCTATCGCATGTCCCTAAGTGTACATGCCTGCGAACACTGTTCTTGTTGCACCGAACATGCTTGGCCTTCATCATCGCAGAAACGTTCCCGAACATCTTCCGACATCTCACCTCCGTTGCGTTTAACAACACATAATGAGGGTTCGATTCATTGTGTTATTACTATTATAATGCTGATCTGGCACCATAATGTTATCATTCGAGTTCCAGATAACACTCGTAGTGTTTGCTACTGCAAAAGGCCTATTTCGACTACACACTGTCCGTGTTCTAAATACATTCACTCCGTGATTTCACAATAAAATTTGAATGCCTCGGCCGCTGGTTCAAATTTTGCCGTAACTTGCTTAAGACTTTCATACATCTGTAACGGTACACTAACAAACCTTAGAGCTGTTTTCCAATGTACATCAGTACAACTGCTATTCACTATGCTATGAAAAGTTTCCACGTTGCCTACATGAGATTGGAATATTCTTCCCCACAAACCTGCACACACAAAGTTTGAGCTCACCTACGACGCCTAACATGGGTTATTGGATTTTGTGTCCAAAACCACAATCGTTGGCTATGTTTTCCCAGCTCTTAGGTCGGTCCCCTCTGATATGATATAGTCAAGTTAACCAGATTATTTGCGGACGAGATCCGGAATTATTGTGTCTTCTCCTCACTGCTGCTCATCACATCGCATGTCCACCTGGTGGAAAATCGTCCGTGCGCATTGCTATTCGCGCAACTGCATATATCTTCGGACCCAATTATCGGATTTCCTTGATCTCTTCGACATAATTCCTAGAAATATTTTCGGCATTTTCCCACGATGTTTCGGTGGTTCTACCTCTTTTTTTCATATTGCTATTGCTTCCTTCTTCTGCCATTGCGACACCCTCTCCCTATGTTGTCACCTACACAAAATATCTCAAGCTCTGACCAGCGCGCTTTTCAAATCGCGTAGCTCATAAAAACAACATGTGTCCCTCATCAATATGGGTACAGTAAATACAACTGGGATATATCAGTTTATTCCCCATTATGTGACCATTTCATCTCTTTTAAATATTTTATATCATTCGATAATTTATTAGAATTAGAATGAATATTTTACATATCAGATTTGTGCCTCGTGAATGATTGTGTGGTTTCTGGAGAGGCCGATTGCAGGTCTTTCTAGTTGACGCCCGTGGGCTACCTGCGCGTCGTAATAAGTATGAAGTGATGAAGAAGACGTCATTCACCCAGTCCCCGAGCCAAGGGAATCAACTACAGGAGATTAAAATCCCTGATGGCTCGGCCGGAATCGAATCCGGGGCACTTCGGGCCAAAGCCTAACTCGCTAACCATTTAGCCACGGAGCCGGACTGTGCCTAGTAAGAAGTATCAAGTAATTAGACAACTTAGCCAAGTGTCGTGTGTGTCCCATATTGGGACATCTCTAGAGCAAGAACCCTTTAGGAAACAAGGAAAGGTTGCAAGGACTTCCCTTGTCTGCTCAAATTCAAAGTTAGCGAATGACGTCGTTTTGTTTTACAATTTGAATTTATTTTCAAATATTTCTTCGTTTTCTCTTTTTATTTTAATTTGTAATACATTTTTATGTTTTTTTTAAACTTTATGTCCGGTGTTTATATCATTAAGACGAAACAAACACCCAGTCTCTGAGCCAGGGGAATTAACCACATGAGATTATAATCCTCATGGCACTGCCAGGAATCGATCTCGGGACCCTTTGGGCAAACAAAGTAGCCACGGGGCCGGACATATAAGTGTGATTTTGGAAGGCGAGGTTTGGATCACGTGACATACACTTGTTTATATATGCTTGTTGGAGGCTGCACGCTTCATACTTTTCCTTGTCTCTTGGTCAGTATTATTTTGATTAGTACACTTGATTGTATGTCAGGTGATCATGTTTGCGAGCATTAGCGTGTGTCAAGTAGAGATAGAAATTTTCACGTTAGATGGTATCGTTAAATTTTGAATCGCGGTAAACCTTACCTTTAATGTACGATCCAGTATGCCGTATTTCGGCGTAAATGTTCACAACAGTAAATTTATGGTATATACAGAAGGTGATAAGCAGCCAGCATTGTTCGCACGGGAGTGTGCAGAATTTCCCCAGGCATGAAACACTAGTCATTGACAATCTTACTAGATTAAGGCCAAGCAATTCACAACAAGACAAGTTCGCATTCCAAGTATCTCCAAATATAACGTAATTACGAATTCTCAATAGGACGGACTCATGAGACACTACGGTATGCTCAGGAGTCGTATATAAGAATGGTTCTTCAGCACCAGCAGCTTCCAACATCCATAAGTCAAAAACCAACCAGATCTACAATTCAGTGTATGTCACAATGACCATGCCCCCAGTCAGGTCAATGATAGGGATAATCATTATTATTATAATCACTTGGAAAGGTTCAAATCTGAGCTTGTGGGCTTTGTACAGAATATATTTCCAATTCTACCTGAATCATTTCTTTGATTCAAGTAGAGGCTAGCCACGTTATAGTTAAGAGGAACCCATCATTTCTGCTGTGTCTATCTCGAATGTGCAAAACACCTCACCCCCTGGTATATTTAAAGATTACTGTATAACTGAAACTGAGGCAGGCACTACCTACACAAAGAATGTACTCTTTATACGCCCCTGTCATCTGGACCTTACCTTAGTCCTGTTTTATAATACCTTAAAGGCGTCTCACCATATCAAATGACCTCGAAGTCTCATTATCAGGTGATTAGCCAGTGTCATAATGTCCTTATTTATTAACAATAATTAATACAGGGTATTTCATATAAAGTAAGAACGTCAAGCGACGGTTTTGTTATCCGCTGCTGTGGTGACCTTGGCCAAGCTTGTGGCGCGCCTTGGCCCCCTACTTTAAGAGTGTGTACATTCCCATATGAAATATTACCTTATAAAAGATGCTGGATGTGTCGTCTTTCCTTGGTTATACAGGCATTGTATCTGGTAACCACATTCTGGCTGAAGCGAGTGAGTTCTGCCACTGTAATGTTTCTGATCTTTTATTTTATGTATTTTATTGAGCACTGAGCCAGTAGTGTCAAACTTATTTTCAATTTCATGAACCTGATGAATTTCATCAGGAAATTGCTGAACAAATGCATCACGCACTCGCCGAGCCGACTCCTACTTAAAATAAGTTTTACATACAAAAATACGATTTTGTAATGATAACTGTCTCACCATGTTAGCATCTGAGATTCAGACTGGTGACTGAACACCTGCACGCTTATTATTGCAAGGTCAGGTATGCGCGCGCTTTCAATACTACAGCAGGGGCCGTGGCGTGCCACAAGCTCAGCCAAGGCCACTGCAGCAACGGATAACAAATCCGCCGCTCGCCGTTCTTACTTTATATGAAAGACCCTGTATTAGAATTTTTTATGTAATTAAACTTTCAGCATTATTTATTAGAAGGAGGTTGTGATTTATATATTCGATTTAATGAAAGCCTATTATCCAGTTTTATTTACGAGGCATTTAATATACTATTTTTCTCTAAACTACTTAAAATGTATGTTCATAATTATTAAATGCCATCAACACACGCGTAGACAATACAACAGCATGCTTCATGAATCACTTGTCATAAACTTGACTGTCAATGGCTAACACCCAAACGTCTTAAATATGCATTTATCTATTTAGAGTAGTGACAAAATTAAGTTGGTAATATCGAAATTTCAAATAAGTTCAAAATACTGTATACCTGGCATAATATAGCCTAATAGAGCACTACAGTTGGCAGCCCTGGTGACGGAATGTACTGTATTCTTAGTTCCATCTCTTAAGGAACAGAATACAAAATTTGGTTGAAGTCCAATGGATAGCATTGACGTTACATGCAGTTAAACACTGGATCTAACAGCGCGCGTAAAATCAAGTTGGCAACAATGTAATGCATGTATTGGTCAGAAATTATCTGAAATAATATGATCTATTGTTGTGCCAAATTTGACTGAAATCCATTAGTTAGTATAGGAGTTACATGCATTTTAAAATTGAACCTATCAGCAGGCTTAGAATCATGTTGGCAGCACTGACGTATATTAGTTACTCCAAATTAATATACAATGTCAGGTACTATACGTGTGCATAGTTTAAAGCTTTCGGCTTGCATACTTTCTGATATATGGGTATTTGGATTTTAAAAATTGAGAGCATTTATTAACAGTTGGCAGCCCTGGTGGCTCTTAAGAATACGCTCAGTCATATCTGTTTATGTACACATAGCACATACGAAATTTGGTTCAAATCCAATTGATAGTGTATAAGTTATATGCATTTAAAATTTGGACCTATCAGCAGGCTTATAATCATTTTGGCAACACTGCCATGTGTGGCCTCCTGGAAATTAAACTGCAATATTATTATCTATAGGTGTGCCAATTTTGAGATAGCTCCTATTCACACCTTCCAGGATATCCAACATGGAGCTCAAATTTCAATTGCGATTTTTCAGCAGTTGGTAGCACTGACATCATTTTCAAATATGGCCGTGAGATATTCAGGTATAGATCTTTACTCCTACCAAATTTTGTTTCGATTGCTGCAGTCGTTTAGGAGTTGATAGGGGGGGACACACACACAGCCAGACAGACAGAAGGACAGACAGACAGACAGACAGAAGGACAGACAGACAGACGGACACACATTTGCCCGATCTCATAAGTCTACTTTTTCCTCATTTTTGCAAAATGTGTAAAGTAGGCTAATAACGATCCGGCAACTAGGGATGTCTTCCACTCGAGCGACGCCTACATTGTTTGCATCCTCCATAATAATCAAGACATTAATTAACATCAAGCACCTTATATAAATCGTTATGAACACTCAAACCTCAACTCTCTGCTTTCATACAACAACTTGATCAAAAGCACAGCTTTATTTCATTCATGTTTTTTTTTTTTACCGTATGGCTTTTAGTGCCGGGAGTGTCCGAGGACATGTTCGGTTCACCAGTTTTGTAGCTGCTTCGAGACGGACACCCAATGGGTGAGCTACAAGTACCGTTGGGGAGGAAGGTTGGAAGGGAAGGTCGAGGAGTTGGAAGGTAGCGGCTGTGGCCTATAGTTAGGGACCAACCCCAGCATTTGCCTGGAAGGAAGATGGGAAACCACAGAAGACCATCTTCAAGGTTGCCGGCGGGGGGATTCGAACCTCCTCGCCTCCCGGATGTGAGCGACTGCCAGCAGTCATGTCGTAACGACCACGGCTAACTCACCCGGTTTCATTCATGTGATCACTGCTTAATGCTGCCTACCTAATGTCGCCTTAATTTATGATACAATTTACAGCATGGGTTTCGAGTTTGGCTTCCTAAATCTTCTGTTATTTAGCCATAACCATAAAAATTCGTAACCTTCATAAAGACACATGAAAGTCACACGCACACCTGCCACTGGGCCTGTTAAACCAGTACCTACCAAACAACAACTGCACTGCCTACTGTGTGACACCCACATCATTCTCTCGCTCCATTTTATAAACACGTGAGCTCCGTCTAACTCCAAATATATATATTTCCAATGATGCAAAATAACCAACCTAAATAGATGCTGTGTAATGCGTTTGGTTTCCTAATGATAATTTAAATTCACAGTTCTCAAACGATTAAGAAACAATGTGGCATATTATGGCTGTACCTGCTGCTGGCATTTGACTTTCATGAGGGTTCCTGGTTCTATTTCATAGCCTCGAACACTTCCTGGATCATGGATCTGGATTATGACCGCCATGGTCGGTCAACCCACGTATTCCCCTGATATGGTGCTCAAACTGCCAACTCGACCTCCAACAGGGAATTGTATAAAATGCTGGCCTTCATGGTGTTCAATCGAATCATATTTGAAGAAAACTGAATTTAATAATTGAATTTTGATTTTATAAACATAAAATTTACACTGCTGAGTTTAAAACAATTTCCCACACAGATCTACTTTCTCCATTTCAGTGAATTTACGTAATAGCAGCACTGGAATTACTCTGCCATGTGGTAGCATGTTATCTCGTGAAATCTAGATTATTAATACAAATTGTTATCAAATTACTCGCAGACTCAATCGTTATTTTATAATTCTATGCAATTTTACTGTGATATTTAAGAACGATAATAGTTTTTCTCCACACTTGTTACAATCACGCTGACATATAATTGGCAAAATTAACAATATCCACTTATTCGGTTCTGCCGCAAATATTGTTTCGGAAATCACTTTCTACTGTAATGCTGAAGGTTTTAGCGCAAGGTTGCAGTATCCGAAGGCACTTATCTACCTGATTTCGATGGTTCTCACTTACACAAGATTTTCCGAGTGCGCTCTCCTCGAGCTGCAATCGAAAAGTTGTCCACGTTCGGTTCCCACTTCCGCCATGTTCATAACCTACAGTAGCTAGTCATGTCAACCCATAATGCAATTCCCTAGAACTCTCTGGGCTTAGTGGTGATAAACAATAAGTATCCTGGAATATATTCCCTATAATTTTAGTAGATTTTAGCCTATAAGCATTAAGGTAAATTTTGGATCTATTCACGGGGATTATTTGACAGGACAGGAATCCACTGCCTCCTGATTCTTCTCCATGATTTATAATGTGGTTCCTCCATGCAATCCCTCAGTTATGTTATGTCTCTGTTACCTCTGTGTGCGATTGGAGATTGCCAGTTGTTCCACAGTCGCGATGGATATTTCAGCGACTTCACGATCTGATGAACAGGTTCAATATGTTTAAACACTCTTCCTCCTCAATTGCTGCACTTGCTTCATGATTATGCACGTCACTCAAAACACTGATAAACATACCATTTTATATTCTATTATACACTGTGATTTCACTGACAATTTGGATCTCTTTTACACACAATGAATGCTTCCTACAGTGATTTCTGAGCTGCGTACACTCGATAACCGGACAAAACTAGTACTTGACAATGTCCGCGACTTTGAGTTCGGCCACCTTATAAGTTCTACGATCTGTCCCCAATGGGGGCGTAATGCATGTTACAATGTTTAAATGTTCAAGCCCTTATCGGCACTTTATTATCACAGTCCAACCCGACTTATACGACGACTGTACTGGTACACTTGCTTCAACAATTAATTTTCAGTAATTTGAATTTACAAATGAAGCTTAATTTGATCACTTAGTAACCACTGCGGTACTTCAGGGCCTTTATCACCCTTGGCTAAATGTTCACCAGCCGTTTACTCTCAACTTCACACAAAGACTTTAAAAGGGCGTTTCGCCTGGTGCATATGCGGCCTGACTATCATGATGTAAAGATTAAAAACTGTCCCTTTTTTCGTCCGCGAACTGGCATATAACCAGACCAATAGACTGTTGACACAAATTTTTGCGATTACGGGAGACCAACCCTGTTCTTCAGTAGAAATTCCATTGGTCAACATGCTGGTCTTTTTAATTAAACCGTTCGCTCGATTTTGAATAAGCTGCTACTTGTCGTAGACGCTCAAATCAAGGGCGGGAAACCCTCTCCCTTCAATTTGAATCTGCGTCCAATACCGTCCGTCAAGAGGGCGGTAGGATACGTCCAGATGGTTTAAATTAATTTCGAATTTGACCATTCTTCTAGAACAGCTTTTGGTCTCCAAATGTGCCCCGAAATTCACTGAGTCAGCATGTGTTATCTCGCTTTCATTCGTAATTTCCTAATTGAATTATTTCAAATCGGTGGTGAAACTATGTTTGTAGTCTCGTAAAAAATGTTAGATCAATGTCACATTGCTCGCACGGAATTTTCCGGCAGTAGGTGCACGTCCCTCTTTCTAGACTGTAGCTAATTTCAGTCCCTTTGGGCTGTGTTTGAAACTAAACTGCCTCCCTCGGCTAAGACAAGCCTGATTGCACGTAATTTGACTGTATAAATAAATATATCCATGGGCCTGTATGCTTCCGAGGTCAGCTTGCTTCTGCTTATTAGTGATATTAGGTAGCCTATGATGCATCAGTGCATATCTGAATGAGGGTCTCGCGTGCGAGTTCCTGGGTTGAACATTCACCCGGATCATACGTATTATTATTATTATCATACATGGAACCTTTGAGGCTGGGCCAAATGCTTGCAATATTTCACTTTAGATTCTATGTTTGTGAGGGCTTGACGGATCAGTTCCGTAGTCTGTCTGCTCGAAGTACTTCTTGCGTGTCAAACAAGATCTGTCTATCCAAATAGTGGTTTTCAAGAGAGGTAAATGATCTATGATGTTTCTACGGATGTTGGAGAGTGTGAATCCAGTTTCGGCGTGGCCGTTTCAAAGTGCATTCTTTCTTCAGTCCACGAAAGTGATGTCGTGTTGTTGCACCTGCGGATCTTCAGAGTCGTCTTCAGTTTCCATATCTGTTCACCACACTAACGTCCTTTCCTAAAGCCCGTTTGATATCCACCAATCAAGTGGTCTTTCTCTCTAGTCGACTTTGGATAAAACCATACACGTGACTAGTGGTAGAGATGAACCTCTGAAGTTATTTGGATCTGATTTTTCACCTTTCTTATGCAGTGGATGTTTCAACGTGCATTTCCAGTCCTGAGGGATATTTTCTGTCTCCCAGATTTCTGTTAACAGTGAGTGTTTTTTCTCCTAGCTTGAACAACTATGCGATAATGCCATCTTCTGCCGGTGCTTTGTGGTTTTCAAGAGAGGTAAATGATCTATGATGTTTCTACGGATGTTGGAGAATGTGAATCCAGTTTCGGCGTGGCCGTTTCAAAGTGCGTTCTCTCTTTCGGTGGGTCGCAATTTACGTAGTAGGACTTGGAAGTAATCTGCTAGAATCTTGCAGTTCTCTTTGGTATTTGTTTCTAGTGTGCCATCTGATCTACGGAAACATATGCTTGGTGGTTGGTAGCTGAATAGACGCTCACGGAACTTCTTGTAGAAATACCTGGTTTCTTTTTTCAGGAACTCCTATTCTATTTCTATGAATTTGCACGCTTTTCCCTGCGAATTATCTTAGATGTCAATTTCTGGGTCCTATCAAATGTTGCCCATCGCTCAGTCGTCTGGTATCCGCTCCATTTTTCCCAATCTCTGATTCTGGCTTCAATTGCTTCATCACAAGTTGTGTTGCTCCACATGTGTTTCCGTTTTATCGGCCGCAGTCCTAACTTCTGTGGTGATGTTAGAATTGTGTTTCGCAGACCAGGCCAATTCTTGGGATGTTGTTCTAGTATGGCCTGCCAAAGAGCGTTGGAGTTCTATCTGAGGTGGTGTGAGTCCACTCGTGATAACCTATTAAATTTGGGCCTGGATTGGAATTTCACTTTGACTTGTGTTAAGTAGTGGTCAGAGTCGGCCACTCCCTTACGTATTGTAACATTGGGAATCGCACACATGTTCTGTTTGGAGACAGCTACATGGTCGATCTGAAATTCTCCTTACACTGGATTTGTTGATTTCCATGTTATCTTTGTGTGTGGAGGCCTGGTGAAATATGTAAACATGAGTTGATGGTTGAAAGATTTACAACACTATTTGAGGTGTTCACCGTTCTTATTTGTTCTTCGAAGTGCTGGGTGTTGCCCTACGATCGAGCCATACTGTCTATCTCAACCAAGTTGTGCGTTGATATCAACTCTTAGGGTATTTACATGATGTTTTGGGATTTTGCTGATGGTTTCTTCAAGGAGCTCCCAGAGGTCATCAACTTTATATGATTTCTCCTATTGTAATTTTTATGGGCATTAATCAAAGAATGCATTTTATTACTTGATTTCACTGTGAGCATTAAGATCCTTTTTGAGGTGGATGTAAAGTTGAGTACGGAATTTGCTATTGTTTTTCTTATCACGAAAGCTGTTCCGAATTGTGGCAAATTGTCAGCAATTTTATGGCTGGATTACCCTTGTATATTCTGAAGTTCACTGAATCAAAGTGGTCCTCGTCTAGGAAGCGTGTCTCCTGTATTCCTGCCAGTTGAACCTCAGATTTACTTAGGGTGTCTATGACTTGTTCGAGTTTGCCCGCTACATTGACTGCATATATGTAGTTCTATTTTTCTTCAGCCGAAGAGATTTTGAGAAGTTCCGATCCTTCTCAGCAGAACGCTCCCAATCCACCAGAATCCGATGATCGGGGGAACCCGGACGGTGTGCGTCTGGGTTTGGAGTAGTTTTTGTGATCGAATACGATCCATTGTGCCCGGTTTGCAAGTCGAATGTCTGTGGTTGGAGTTATTACTTGCTGTGAACACATGCTTAGAAATCGATTGTTGAGATGAAGGGGTGCCACTTGATGTTCTCAGGTTAAACGTAGTCAACCAACCCTCCTCCTTTACCCGGGCTTGGAACGGGATGCAGTAACAACTAACATGGGAACTCTGGTAGCGTTTGCCACCCTATTAAATTGTAAGTGGCAAAGGATACCCTTGGAAGGTCACGCTATAAGATAGTGGTAAAAAATAGGCTCAAATTAATTTGCAGCCTCTATTTAAAGCGATTGAAAAACGCGGAACAGGGACTCAGCACGTGGAAATAGATTGTAGCCATCCGCATGCTGCCATGTTGAGGTGACCAGACAGCCGCCAGCTTTCCATTTCCAAGCTAAGTCCCTGTTCCAAGTCTTTTCAATCGCTATAAATAGAGGCTTAATGTTAATTTGACCCGATTTTTTACCACCATCGTATAAGGTGACCTTCCAAAGAGTATCCTCTGCCAATTACAATCCGATCGGTTAGTAGACGCTATCAGAGTGTAATAGGTTGGTAGAGCAATATAATAATATTAATGATTATGTGTTAGGCGCCATGTCGCAACTAATAGTTGAGAACCAAATTTGTAACAAAAATATGCCATATTGCAGAGCAGCCGAAATCTCTTCTTTCCCATGCCATGAAGTGACTATGTCGACTAACCAATCAGTATATGCTATGGGAGTTAGGAATGCCTTACAGTATAGTTATGTCCAACTACTAAAGAATGCAAACCAATCATGAAATGAGAATATCATTTATTAATCAAAAACCAAAATTGCAAGATGTTACGTAAAATATCATTTGAATTTACATTTAAGTAGCTCAAGATGCAAACTGGAGGTGTATGATAAATTACGTTAATAGAAAAAAGCTTGAAGTTAAATGTGCCTTAGCGAAAATCAGAGATAACTCAAGTATTGCATGTTCGTTTGTTCACCGTGAAGATTTCTAGAAGACTTGTGACCCTTGATCACTATTTAGAGTCGTCGGTTGTTGTTGGATCACCTTCGTTGAAGATCTTGAAGTACGTAGAGTAGTTGAAGTTGATGAAGTATATTAATTGAAGTAGAATTTCTGAGTGATGGAATCTAATTCCGTAAATCACTTTAGTAACATAATCAGAGACACGTTTATGTCAGTAGTCAGCTGGACAAGATGCGTAAGTCCGGACTGCAATTCAATGCTCGGTAGAACATAAGTCCATACCCCTTAAATACTTTGAGAGGAGCCACCGAAAGTTCAAGACAGTCATCTAAAATAGCAAAATCAGAATAAGTGTTTCAAATACAAGTCTGGATACCAAATAAAAAATGTGTCCGTGGACTACAATAAAAGTCAATTGAAAAATCAAAAGTCGATAGTCTGAAAATCAGTCAGTCGCTGCTCTCCGGCTGTGTAGAAGCTTATATGATTTCTTCAAATCTCCCTCCTTCGATATTCATCTTCGCTAATAGAATCACCGTTGCTATGGTTACAGACTCCTTTCTGACTTCTTCTCTCTTCTGCGCCTATGATTGGCTGATGACATCATGCTTCTTATTCGTTTGAATATTCCGTTTCCGCGTGCCCCTGAGTGAAAGGCTAGCGACACGAGGATTAAACAAGTATTCCCTCTAGAGCACCTGAGTTGAGGCTAAATGGTGTACGTGACAGACAACTCATCGTGCGTTATTTCCTGTTGCAAGTCTCCTGGCTCCAATACTCGGAATCGTTGCAACATCGGGCTGTGCACTGTCTAATTTTGAAGACCCCTTCCCATGTTTGTTGTGGAAGATCAACAAACATGTTGAGCAATACCTTGAGTTCTCGTCCCTGGCCCATACTGTAAATGCAAAGTATTTACTCCAATATCCGGCCTAATTCACTTATGATGGTGGTAATGTAATATTTATATATCTCTAATAATTTTTGTCGAGTGACGGATAAATTATAATCAAGCAATGAGAAATTATTAAATTGTAATAAAATTGAATTATAAAAGTAATAACAATAATAATAATCAAGAAATTAAACTGATGGTCAAAATCTGGGATCATCACAAGAGTTCCCTTGTGAGCTTCTCAATCCACCCAGTAGTTACAGAGGCTGAGTTTCATTATTATTATTATTATTATTATTATTATTATTATCATTATTATTATTATTATTATTATTATTATTTATTAATTATTTATGTTATTATATTATTATATTATATTATTAAATATTTATTTATTAATCTCATGTAATTTTTTTCAGGATTAGGGCACAACCCAGCTCTTTTTGGGTACATTCGTGTTGACTGACTGAAAAGCACCAAACTTTTGTTTTGTTTTATTATGATTATTAGTTTATAATTATGATTATTATTAGTAAAATTAGTAGTAGTAGTAGTAGTAGTAGTAGTAGTAAACCACATGACAACATACAGACTGTTGTGGTTACCCAACTATTAAAATCATTCAGTTCTTGCTCTGCTGTTGAGTGTTAGATGCTGTGTTTTGTTCAAGATGATAATACCAAATATCCACTTCCAGTGCTGCACTCCCGGAGCGCCCACCTTGGTCCACGAGCCTATTGGCAGAGTATTCAAGAGATCACCAACCACCAGAGGTTCCTTCCTTGTCCGCGAGGGAGGTAAGGAACAGTTTCACATATTGTATTGTAGTCATCTAGGAAGAACGAGTGTGGAAAGGAGCGAGAGACAGCTAACTCACTCAGATTGCACACTTACAGTCCCACCCCAAGTCATATAGGACACTCCCTTTGCCTACCGTCATTGGACAAATGGTCTAACTGATAAATAAACAAGTAAATAAATAACAGGTCCAATAACTCATAACTGACACCTAACGTATTGTTACGTGCCACCCCCTAGTGGCACTTTTGTTAACTGGATTACGGTGGGTAGAAAGCACAACACAGGATGTTCCTTTAAAGAAATAATTAATTTTATTGCGGCCAGAAAGATACACTACTCATCAGCAAATACAAGCAATTGCAACCTTACTCCAGTTTCCTCAAGTCTCTTGGTTATGGAGATCTCTTGCCCTCTTTCACTTGTCAACAGTTAATCTTCTCGCTAATGAGTCTGGTGGCCTTGACAGAACTACATGCAACTCTCTCCTATGTACACAAATTACAGTTACTTACGAAAACCTGCTACACGCTGCTTCGCTGTTCACAAGCTGGGAAACAATGTCACTGGATTTCGTAACTCGCATGGCACTTCGCCACAATACGTCTGTCGCTCAGGATAAACGCTCGCACTAGCTCGTAAAAACACAACAACAACTGCTTGACAGGTCGCTCTTATATAACAGGCCGGTGACTCAATAAATGCTTCTAGACCCATCCAGGGTTCACGGCTTCTCGAGGTTTCCTTCGCTGGCTCAGTCACGAATATTCTGGACCATCCCTTTGTCCTAGTAGTCCTGTTGCATCAGGCGCACGCAATACACTGAGGCAGAGCAGCCCAGCCCTGGGGCAGTTGTGACTCATGCGGCGAACGATGAAACAAACTCACAGCCGAAACACCACCCCCTTCCTAAAAGGCTGATCGTCCCGATCAATCATTGGTCCGTCTGTGCCCTCCGTAGGCTGCCAGGCGATCTCGATGCACGATCTTCATCTTCGCCCTCGGGCTCCGCTGGATCCTGTAGACGACATCGTTGATTCGTTTCACGACTCGGTACGGGCCCTCCTAGGACTTCTGCAGTTTGGGTGACAGGCCTTTCTTCCGTAATGGGTTGAAGAGCCAGACCAGGTCGTCCTCGTGGAATCCGCCGGCATCCGTCTGCTGGTCGTATCGGGTCTTCATTCGATCGGTCTCGATCCGCAGTTTCCTCCTCGCGAACGCGTGCACGTCCTCCAGTTTGTCGACCAATTCTTGACAATACTGGCTTACCGGGACCGGATCATTCCCAGGTCGGCCGAAGGCAAGATCGACAGGTAGACGGAGTTCCCTCCCAAACATGGCCCGGGCTGGTGTGCACCCGGTGCCTTCATGCACGGCGGCGCGGCAGGCCAGGAGAAATAGTGGAAGATGTTTGTCCCAATCCCTCTGGTGCTCGCTGACGACTATTCGGAGATGGTTCTCGATGGTGCGATTGAATCGCTATACCATCCCGTCGGACTGAGGGTGTAGCGGCGTTGTCCTTGTCTTCCAGATTCCCAGCAGCTGGCATAGGTTCTGGAACATCTGCGACTCGAAGTTCCTCCCTTGGTCGGAGTGCAGCTCCAGGGGTACTCCGTACCGGCTGATGAATTCCTTCACCAGGGTCTCTGCGATCATCGCGGCTTCTTGGTTAGGGAGCGCATACGCCTCCGGCCATTTGGTGAAGTAGTCGCTGACGACCAATATGTAGCGGTTCCCTGCCTCGCTTAACGGGAATGGTCCAGCAACATCGATGGCCACTCTCTCCATGGGGCCGCCCACGTTGTAGGCCTTCAGTGGACCCCGTCGTCTTCGTCCTGGGCCCTTGCTGGCTGCGCAATCGTGGCACCTCGCGCAGTGGTTCTCTACGTCAGTTCGGCATCCGATCCAGTAGAACCGCTCTCTCAGCTTCTCCAGGGTCTTCTTTATCCCTAGGTGTCCACCAGATGATCCTCCATGAACTTCCTTCAGGACTTCCCCCGTCATAGCCTTTGGAACGACGACTTGTTCCCGAGATGTCTTCCCGTCGGTGCTCTCCCAGGTACGGCAGATGAGGCCATCCCTTACAATCAGCGAGTCCCACTGCGCCCAGTAGGACTTAAACTTTGGGCTGCAGTCACTCACAATGTTCCACCCGGGTCTGGGGACACAGGCCCTCTTCCATTCGGCTATCAGTCCCAGGTCATCATCTTCTTCTTGTGCCCGCGTGAAAGATTCGCGGCTCCAGCTCCCTTGAATTTCCACAGTAGTCCGTCGGCACTGTATCCCGGTGTTCTCCTCCCTTCTAATACAGAAGGTGCAGTCTTCGGGGCACGGTCTTCGTGACAGGGCGTCGGCATTAGAATGCAGTTGGCCTTTCCTGTGCTGGATCTCAAAGTTGTACTGTTGAAGCCTCTCTAACCACCGCGCGAGTTGACCCTCGGGCTGCTTGAAGTTCAGGAGCCACCGCAGGGATGCATGGTCGGTCCTGATGAGAAATTCTTGCCCGTACAGGTACTTGTGGAAGTGTTCAATGGTCTTCACGATGGCGAGCAGTTCCTTCCTGGTGACGCAGTAGTTCCTCTCTGGCTTTGACAAGGCTTTGCTGAAGTAGGCCACTACTCTCTCCTCGCCGTCCACTATTTACGACAGGATTCCCCCTATACCAAAGTCGCTGGCATCGGTATCGACGATGAACCTTGTTCCAGGTCTGGGGTAGGCCAGAATAGGTGCGTTGCACAGAGCCTGCTTGAGTTGTTCCAAGGCAGCGTGGCATCCTGCTGTCCACGTGAAGGGTTGGTCCTTCTCAGTCAGTCGATGCAGTGGTTTGGCGATGTCGGCAAATCCTCTCACGAAGCGACGATAATAGGTGCAGAGTCCCAGGTAGCTTCGTAGTTGGGACTTGTCCTTCGGAACTGGCCACTCCCTCACAGCTGCGGTCTTCTCTGGGTCGGTGCGCACCCCTTCCTCGGAGACGATATGCCCAAGGTACTGGACCTGCTTCTGGAAGAGCTGACACTTCTTGGGGCTCAACTTCAGCTGGGCAGCCCGTAGCTTCATCAAGATCTCCTTCAGGTTGCTGTAGTGCTCCTCGAAGCTTCTTCCCAGAAAGATGACGTCGTCTAGGTAGACCAGGCAGGTCTTCCAGTGTAGTCCCCTCAGAATGGACTCCATTAGCCTTTCGAAGGTCGCAGGGGCGTTGCACAGACTGAATGGCATGACGGTGAACTGCCAGAGCCCGCTGCCCACAGAGAACGCAGTTTTCTCGCGATCCTTGGGGTGGACCTCCACCTGCCAGTAGCCACTCTTCAAATCCAAGGTTGAGAACCATCTTGACCCTGATATGGTGTCCAGGGTGTCGTCAATCCGGGGTAGAGGGTAGCTGTCCTTCTTCGTGACGTCATTCACCCGCCTGTAATCCACGCAGAACCTGTTGGAACCGTCCTTCTTCTTCACTAGCACGACCGGAGAACTCCAAGGACTATGTGATGGCTCGATCACTCCTTGCTCCTTCATCTCTTCTACCATCCGGTCGACTTCAGCTTGCTTGGCGAGCGGGACACGTCGGAATGGGGCCCTAATCGGTGCGCTGCCCCCAACGTCGATTCTGTGCTGGACCAAGCTTGTCCTACCGAAGTCTTTGCTCCCCACGGAGAAGACATCCTGGAATTCGCGTAGCAGGTCCTGAAGTTGGCGTGATTGCTCCTCGTCTAAATGGTCCTGGGATCCTTGGTACAGCTTCTGTAGTTCTTCTGGCAGGGCGCGTCTTCTTCGGTTGTCCGTCTGCAGGTGTCCGTCCGTCGTGTCTGTGATGCGGGCAATCCAGGTAACGGGCTCGCAGACTCCTAGGTTGGTGTCCCGGTGAACCGTAATATCGTAGTCGTTCAGGTTGGACAGGCGGACGTACGGCCGAGACGTCGTGTTGATGAGGGTCTTGGCAACTAGCAGTCCTTTTGTCTGGATGTCCTCATATTTTGGCTCGATGACAGCCGCCACTCCCTCAGCTGTTCCGTCGACCATTACGGCAGCGATGACTTCCGTCCTGGCGGGAACGATGACGTCCTCTCTCAGCCTTACTCGTCGTGCGGCGAGGGGCCTCGTGTGCTGGTTGCAAAGCAAGTTCCTCACCTCCGAAGTGCAGAGTGTTAGTACTCAGATCCCAGATGATATTGTTCTGGTCCAGGAAGTCCAGTCCGATGATCACTTCATTCGATACGTCAGCCACAAGCACTGGATGCTTTATCGCCCGTCGACCAATGACGAACTCCAGTGATGCTTCGCCATGTACCGGTGCGGTCTCTCCGGTAGCGGTTATTAGCTGGAGGTTCCTTTGTGTGGGTTTCACTCTCCACTTCGGGATCACAGTGGGACTGACGATGGTCCTCGATGCTCCCGTGTAGATTAAAATGGGCCAGCTCTCTCCGTTGACGACTCCGTTGACCATCAGGCTGCTATTATCCCTCCGTAACTGCGTCACACGAACTTGGACTGACGGGGCTTGACGACTGTCACAAGCCAACCTGTGCCCTCCAAGGCTGGCTGATACTTGCTTTCCTGGGCCGCGCGGTTTTCCTACGACTGACTGTCCCGACGGAAACCCTTGGCGGCGGCGATCACCGCAGTCCTTGCTCAGGTGGCCTCTCTTACGGCAGGTCCAGCAGGTCGGTAGTCCTCTTCCAGGCCGCCTCTCCGGATGTCCTTCGGCTACGTTTTTGTTGGTGGTACTGCGACTCTCGAAGAACCGGCCTAGCGCCTCCATCAGTTCATCGGCCAGGGGCTTGGTCTCGTTGATTTTTACTGGTTCGTCGACGTCCACTTGACGCACCCGCGCGTGCATTCTGGATGCCTGTTTTGCCGTCTCGAACTCAAGTGCGTGGCTCAGCGCATCTGCAAGTGTTTTATTGCGCGCAAGTCGCAGTGCCAGTTGAGTATCCGAGTCCCGTAGCCCGTCGGTGAAGGTCTGCGTCGCAATCTGCTCCAGAAAGTCGGCCGACGCTGTTGGGTAGGCGAGCCTTACGAGACGTGCGATGTCCATCTCGAACTCCTGCAGGGTTTCCGCGTTCTTTTGTACCCGGGTTCGGAGCTGCATCTGGTAGGCCTGCTGAAGATGGCTACCTCCATATCGGGACTCTATATGGGCGATTAGTGAAGCGTAGTCCTGGGATCCAGTCGGGATGGCCTGAAGGACGTTAAGGGCGTCCCCTCTCTGCGCTACAATGAGAGCTGCAGCCTTTTTCGTGCTGTTCCAGTTGTTTATTGAACAGGCTGCCTCGAACTGACGTAAATAGGTGCTCCACGGGACCTTTCCGTCGAAGGTTGGGGGCGTCACTCTGCTCTGTCCCGTTCCCGATATTCCCGGTGTACCTGTGGGCGGACGTCGGCGCAGCTCGGCAACTTCCTCTTGAAGAGCGTAGAATCTCGTTTCCACCCTCGTCGGGGGGCGTTGGTTCAGCTCAGCAATTTCCTTTTGTAAAGCGTTGAATTTTTCTTCCACCCCCGTCAGTGGGCGTTGGCGCAGTTCGGCAACTTTCTCTTGTAGGGCGTCGAACTTCTTTTCTACTGCTGTGACTTCCTCGCGTAGGCCCTGGCAGACGGTGTTGACTTCCTGACGCAGACCCTGTTCCAATTTATTTTGACTTTCCTGTAATTTCGTCAGCAGACACTCTTCCAGATTTTTCTGGCCATCCAGAAATTTGGCGATTAGGTCCTCTGCTAGCCTATTCTGACCGTCTTCTAATTTGGAAGTTAGGTCCTCGGCTAAACTTTTTTGGCTGTCTTCCATCTTCTTCAGGTCCTCCGCTAACTTATTTTGACCGTCTTCCATCTTCTTCTGGCCGTCTTCTAGCTTCTTCTGGCCGTCTTCTTATTTGGCAGTTAGGTCCTTGGTTAAATTATTCTGGCCGTCCTCCATCTTCTTCTGGCCGTCTTCCATCTTCTTCTGGCCGGCCTCCATTTTGGTTTCCATGCCACTTAACTTTTCTAGCAATGCTGCCAATTGCGCCTCCATTTTAGTTGTTTGTCTTGTAAAGGGCATGCACTCACAGAAAAATTTTTAAAAATGACCTGCTCGGGTTTTGAAACCAGGACCGTCAGGTGTTGTGCTTGTGTTTGAGTTCGTAATCCGGCTTCCGACACCAGTTGTTACGTGCCACCCCCTAGTGGCACGTTTGTTAACTGGATTACGGTGGGTAGAAAGCACAACACAGGATGTTCCTTTAAAGAAATAATTAATTTTATTGCGGCCAGAAAGATACACTACTCATCAGCAAATACAAGCAATTGCAACCTTACTCCAGTTTCCTCAAGTCTCTTGGTTATGGAGAGTTATTGCCCTCTTTCACTTGTCAACAGTTAATCTTCTCGCTAATGAGTCTGGTGGCCTTGACAGAACTACATGCAACTCTCTCCTATGTACATAAATCACAGTTACTTACGAAAACCTGCTACACGCTGCTTCGCTGTTCACAAGCTGGGAAACAATGTCACTGGATTTCGTAACTCGCATGGCACTTCGCCACAATACGTCTGTCGCTCAGGATAAACGCTCGCACTAGCTCGTAAAAACACAACAACTGCTTGACAGGTCGCTCTTATATAGCAGGCCGGTGACTCAATAAATTCTTCTAGACCCATCCAGGGTTCACGGCTTCTCGAGGTTTCCTTCGCTGGCTCAGTCACGAATATTCTGGATCATCCCTTTGTCCTAGTAGTTCTGTTGCATAAGGCGCACGCAATACACTGAGGCAGAGCAGCCCAGCCCTGGGGCAGTTGTGACTCATGCGGCGAGCGATGAAATAAACTCACAGCCGTAACAGTATCATCGAATAAATTATGACCTGAATATATCCACAAAGAGAAAGGCATTAAGACAAAAGTGTGCAGCTCAAGGAGCAAATGTATCTAGACAAAATGAGAAAACATCTATTTAGAACATAAATTGCTCTCAATAGGCTTGGATAAATAAACTATCTGACAAATAATCAAAATCAAATAGACTATACAGTAGTCCTTAAGCAAGTGAAACAATATGACGGGCGTAGTCTACTGAATGTTATTCAACAGGAACGTCATGCCAAGAAAGTGTTAGAAATTTTAATTAGTGTAAATTACTTGGAACGTAAAACATATTGGCTTATAGAAATAACTGAAATTAAAACTACTGTGAAAGTTAACATCATTCGGGCTATTCCATGATCTCGGATAACTAAATTACCTGACAATTACTATGCAAGTTAAGAACACCTATACTACATTCAATGGGCTCGGATGACTAAATTACCTGACAATTAATATGCAAGTTTAGAACACTTAAGACTATATTCAATGGGCTCGGATAACTAAATTACCTGACCATTACTATGCAAGTTAACAGCACCTAGACTATATTCAATGGGCTCGGATAACTAAATTACCTGACAATTACTGTGCAAGTTTACGGCACCTAGACTATATTCAATGGGCTCGGATAACTAGATTACCGGAAAATAAAATAAACTAACTAAATTAAATAAACAATACTATGAAAGCTTAATATCACAATAGTGACAAAGGGAAAATCAAACATTCTGCGAGTCAGAGATTGGAATACTGTAGGCTATGTAGGGCTGGGATTTCTATGTAATTACATACATATTTCCTTGATATTTAATTGCTGGGGAACGATATATCTTCACATACCACTATTTTATGGTTATTATAACTCAATCTCATTTTACATATTCTTTCATATTTGTAGGTATTCAACATATTCTTAGTGAAATTACATAAAATTACATATTTTAGTTGGTGAGCATCTAGATGTTATAAAACTGTAATTTCCTATGATCTTGAAAGTACTGTATCCTTTTGTGAATCACTAACTGCTTTTAGTGATTTTGAAGCAGTCGCCTTAATTTTCCTTCATCGGCAGCAACTTCAGCTGGCTTCCAGAAAGCATCAGACGTCTAGAAACATCAGGACTGCCACAGCAAGATTCTATTGCTGCCATAGAGGATACGATTGGAACATTAAGTGCTGTGCATGGGGAAACTGGTGCAACTGTATTGAATAAATTGCAAAATGATTTGAAGATAAATCCTGGTTATTCAAAGCGTGTGCCAAATTCTAAGAGAAGACGATGTTTATCCACTCGGGGACATTTCAACACCAAAACTCCCTGTCCTGAAATTTGCCCCTGTTACATCAAGTGACGTCGAACGATCTTTCTCTGCATATAAAAATATTCTGAGTGATAAACGCCGTTAAATGACCCCAGTGAACATCAAAAGATACGTAATTATTCACTGAGCTGCAAGATTTAAAGTGTAAACGAGCTTCGAGTGTTGAAATTTAAAAAATATGGTGAGTTTGTATTGATTGTGTGTGATATGTTGTTATATCACTCCAGAGAACATGAAACATTTATTGCTACAAAATTTGGCATAAATTGTTTTGTGTGTTGTAACTTGTAACTGAGAGATTGGTAAGTTTATGTCACACATGTGATATATCATATTTTGTTCGCCCTTTCTACATATTTTACTACATATTTTGATGCTTTTAGTTACATATTTATGTACATATTTTACTACATAAAAATCTCAACTCTGGTTATAAGCGATAGTCATGGGCAAGAGAACTTGGAAAGCGAAAAAATTCAACATTCACTCATAAAAATATACATATGGATGAGACCAGGAGATACAGGAAGATCCCAAACTGACTTCATTATGGCCAAGCAGAGATTCCGAAACCAGATGTTGTATTGTAAAACATATTCCTTGGGCAAACATAACCGAAGACCACAATCTGGTGGTAGTAAAATCCAGATTTAAGTTGAAGATATTGAATAAAAGTCAGAGGTCAAAAGGTAGATGACAAACATCAAGGAAAGGATATTAATGAAATAATCAAGTGGAGGATCAGGGACGGAATAATGAGGAAACCTGATCGAACTTCCAATGTAGAACATTTAGCACTTTTCATGAAGGTAATAACAGTGGAAGCCAGTGGCTGGTGGGAAATATTGAAGTGATAGAAGCCATTTTCAGTTTTGCCTAATTCTATTAAAGAAAGCTTTCCAGTCAGTCAACACAAATTGTGCCCAACTATATTATGCGGGAAACAAGTATTTATACACCCTTGCCTTAAGAAATATTACATGAGACATTTACAACAAAATAACACGCTTTATGGACAACAAGTAGTTCCGTGAAGAAATAAGAGCCTATTGGTATACATCCATTGGTCTATACTATTGAAACTCTGCTCCTTATTGCACGGTTACGCACAGGATTTCAACAGTAATAACAGTCATAAAAATATACTTACGTGCACAGCAGACGCAGTGGAAAGTCGATACGAGCTCGTCTCCTATCCCCGAAGAAATATTAAGTTGAGAAAATGGAAAATGAGAAACGGGGGAGATCGCAATCTTGTTTGGACATTCGCTGGGCCCAAATTTTAAAAGTCAAAACAGAAAACAATCTCAAAGGGAGGAAAGCTAAATAATAAAACGGCAGCAAAATACAAAATGAACAAACTAAAATCATAGGTCGTGTAGCAAGTGCACTAATAAGACCGACAAATTAAAATATAGCAAAAGACAGACAAAACTCGAAGAAGGGAAAGGTTACTTAAAATTTTAAATGAGATACGACGCAAAAGCAAATGTACATGGGCAAAATATGTAGTAAAAAGAAAAGGTGAAAGGGTTCAATATCCAACAAATTAACCACCACTTTACAACAAGTAAAATTCAAACGAAAGATTTAAAATGAACTAAATCAAATTAAATGAAAATAAAATATATTAAGGTAGCGCACTTAATGTAAGATAATACCGATAACTAAATGTAAGTAGGTCGTAATTAGATAAACAAGACAAAACGCAGAATACGACTACACTCGATGAAGCCATGGTAAGTTATAAAATTTAGAAGAAGCGTGTCATGAGGAATAACAATATGAGGGAGTACAATGGCTCAGGAAACGGAGGGGGGGGGGGCGGGGGAGGGAGGGGAGGTGTAAGGGAGGATTACAAGGAAGGAGAAGGCTAGAAAAAATAATTGGCACATGCAAGATCAAGTGAGTCAGGAAAATTGAAATTCAAATAAAAGGAAAATTACGTTAAACTATTGGCAACACAAAAATATACGTTAAAAGTTGAAAGTATGCGTAGAAGAATAAAAGCACAACGAAGACGACGGAAATATGTGTTACTCAAACTTGGCACACATAGATACCAGAGTATCACACGTTAGGTCACCAGCAAGTAGCAATGGTGAAACCCCCATTGTGCACTCTTAAGATAAAGAACAGGAGCATTAATGGGAAGCAAGAAAGGCACCTGTAATCCCGTGAATGTGTTCATAAGATAGGATTCTCCCGGAACGACATACCCAATAGTGTCTCCAATAAGATAGGCAACCCACAGTCATACGCTCCTGAGTATAGACGAAAAAACAACCCACACACAGAAAAATGTACAGTAGACATAACTTCCAACCCTTAAAGTACGATGAACTTACTATATCATCACAAAAAAATGGATAATACTACCATACAAAGGCACATACTCACCTTCAATTGCACGTACATAAAGGAAGGAAGAAAATTAACGGGAGAATGCAAAAACATGCGAAAGAAATTAAAATGACACAGAATAAACGTTTTACATTACCGAAATTTGAAAATGAAATAAACCAACTATAGTTTACGACATACAAACACTTTGTTATGGTTTCACCTTGAATACGGGCATTTTCCAGACACAGTCTCCATCTAGCTCACTCGGCTGTAGAAAAGAAATGCCCTGAGTCAAAAGCGTGAAGACGCTATCTTGAAACACAAAGGTAACTTGAGTTGTGTAATCCGATTGGACACAGCCCTTTCATACACAAATAACTGGCCAATGAAGGGAAAAAGATGCTCAGAAACCTTTGTGGGCATGCGCATAACAATTTGCCAAATTATCATCGCAATCGGAGGAATGGTATAGGAATGCATTGAGGAAATCATACAATGAATACACAGAAACTGCCGCTATACTGTGTGAAATACACGCATTTGTTAAAACGATTCGCGCTCCAAAACCCATTTGTTGACAGATTCGCGCGCCAACACTCTTTTGTTGAGACTACTCGTGCGCGACCTGTTGTAAGAAAAGATTTACTTATTGAAAAACCTCAGCGGGAGTGGGCACAACAATTCACCAAAATGTCATCGCAATGGGATGAATGGTATCCGAACGCATAAAAGACGAACAAACAAACACCCAAACAAACATTCATTTATATATATAATAGATTTGACTGTGATGCAATAGCTGATCACATGGCGTCTCAACCCATCAAGAGCTCCTCCCAAGCAGATGCTGTGTGTTCAAGTAATGCATGGCTCAGTGTAAATGGGAGCGATTACTGCTTTTATAAACTTCAAGTTTATTTTTCTAAATCCCATGCCAATTCGATTATCGTATGCAACCATGTCATTACTGCCCTTGCACTGCACTTGATGACTAAATTTCGTCAACCCCTGCTGCTTTGTGACATTGACGTTTACTTACCATCCTCTCTACTTCTTCAGCCGTGATCCAGTTCCCATCCTCATTCTCCTTATGAATCACCTCAAATATGCCAGATAAGACTCCATTATCATTTTGCAAGTTTTGGAAGTATTTTTGCCATCTTTCCATTGATTCGTTTGCATCTGCAATGAGTTTCCAATAATTATCCAAAACACTGATCATTCTCATTTTCCTCCATTTCTAACATTCTTTATAATACTCCAAAGAGTCTTTCCAGCTGCCTGACCTAACGTTTATAATTTATCACCAAAGCCCTAGATAGAAATTTCTGAAGAAGTTAACAACGATATTGTCTTTTCCCTCCATTTCTAAGAGTCGTTATAACACTCCAAAAAGTATTTCCTCCTGCCTGACCTAACGTTCCTAATTTATCTCCAAATCCCTGAATGGAAATTACAGTAAAAGTTAACAATGATACATTATACTGTTTTAACCTCTGCCGCTTTCTTGCTTGTATGATTTCACATATCATTCACGCAATTACCTCCTTCTCTACATGGAAAGTCTTTTACAATTGAAATAGCTGCAAGGGTCTGAACTTATGATGAAGAGTACTTTTAACGCCTTCTATTCTTAATTGAAAGCAGTCTCAAACTCTCCGGCAAAGGTGACTAAGCTGTAACTTATGAACTTGAGCGTGTTAAGAGCTGGTACACTTAGAGCGCATGAGCATTAGGAACCAAACTGTGACTGGGCCAACACCGGGCCTTCAATCGTCATCTGGAAATGAAAACATACAGCCATTAGCCAGTGCAATAAACCATAAAACTAATCACATACCACATTACACCCCGTCAATGCCGAATAAGCATGCCATCCACATCATGCACCAATCAAAAAGAATTTAAATATTTATATTAGATTACCACTTGAATAAATCACTGAACCTGAATTTCAGTTGTAAAAATCCCCAATTTGGTCAATTGGTCAATTTAAGCTTTGGACTACGGGAAATAAATTAAAATGGTTTGTAGTTATTTCTGTTCAGGTACAAAGCAGTGTTACTGAGCGTATAATTGATTTGGATTTGAGAATGTTGCACACTAGATGGTCGATTGCATGATCATCACGTTGACAATGACTAGGCTATATCCTTTATTGTTGAAGTTAAAATGAGTACACAAAGCTCTACATCATTGCAATTACACGCCTTAATTCATTCTGGGAAGGAAACAAGCGACGGACACACACATTGATAGGCCCAGATTAAGGGCACTAGCATTTGGAATTTGAAAAGATTGTGAAATACAGTGGGTATGAAATGAATAGTATCTGAAGACTCCTTCCTTCCTTCCGTCCTTCCTGCCTTCCTTTCTTCCTTCCTTTCTTCCTTCCGTCGTTCCTTCCGTCCTTCCTGCCTTCCTGCCTTCCTTTCTTCCTTCCTTCCGTCCTTCCTTCCGTCCTTCCTGCCTTCCTTTCTTCCTTCCTTCCTTCCTTCCGTCCTTTCTTCCTTCCTTCCGTTCTTTCTTCCTTTCTTCCTTCCTTCCCTCCTTCCATCCTTCCGTCCTTCCATCCTTCCTTTCTTCCTTCCTTCCTTCCTTCCGTCCTTCCTGCCTTCCTTTCTTCCTTCATTTCTTCCTTCCTTCCGTCCTTCCTGCCTTCCTTTCTTCCTTCCTTTCTTCCTTCCTTCCGTCCTTCCTTCCGTCCTTCCTTTCTTCCTTCCTTCCGTCCTTCCTTCCGTCCTTCCTGCCTTCCTTTCTTCCTTCCTTCCTTCCGTCCTTTCTTCCTTCCTTCCGTTCTTCCTTCCTTTCTTCCTTCCTTCCCTCCTTCCATCCTTCCGTCCTTCCATCCTTCCTTCCTTCCTTCCTTCCGTCCTTCCTTCCTTTCTTCCTTCCTTCCATCCTTCTTTCCTTCCATCCTTCCTTCCTTCCGTCCTTCCGTCCTTCCTTCCTTTCTTCCTTTCTTCCTTCCTTCCTTTCTTCCTTCCTTCCGTCCTTCCATCTTTCCTTCCGTCCTTCATTCCTTCCGTCCATCCTTCCTTCCTTTCTTCCTTCCTTCCTTCCTTCCTTCCATCCTTCCTCCCGTCCTTCCGTCCTTCCTTCCTTCCTTCCGTCCTTCCTTCCTTCCTTCCTTCCTTCCTTCCTTCCGTCCTCCCTTCCTTCCGTCCTTCCATCCTTCCTTCCTTCCGTCCTTACTTCCTTCTTTCCTTCCTTCCGTCCTTCCGTCCTTCCATCCTTCTTTCCTTCCGTCCTTCTTTCCTTCCTTCCTTCCGTCCGTCCTTCCTTCCGTCCGTCCTCCCTTCCTCCCTTCCTTCCTTCCTTCCTTCCGCCCTTCCTACTTACCATGAATTGAAACTTCCATGCAGAGCTTTTCTTAAAATAATGCCTAATTATTACATTTGTGAGGAACAAATAAAACAAAAGTGCCCTAATTCCGTGTACAAACAACAAAATGTGAAATGTGGTCTTAAGTTAACCAAAACTAAGTACATCATATTGGCTTTGTGCTTCAATACAAACTCTACACATTAGCTTTCAGTACTCTGTGAAGAAGAAGAAGAAGACGATTCTCAGCTTCTTAGAATGATGTAGCCTATAGAAATATGATCCAGAACATCCCCATCGTTTACTCATGAGAGTTAACCTGGCAGCGCGTCTATTGCCAGTTACCTCGAAATTAATTTTCCAAGGAAATTAACTTCATCCCGAAATTGGAGTGTCATTTTAATCCATACATGTACTTCTAACACCAATTTAATAACTGGACTATCCTGTAGAAACTGCATGCATTCTTCAAAATCTAACAGTTCTCCTATGCACACAGTTTTAGCCAGTACCCAACTTGATTTCCGACACTCTCGCTTCTTACAGTCTAAAAGCCTTCCCTGAGCATTCCAGACCACAGTTCAATCTTTCACTAATAGGAAGAAGGATCATTGCATTCCTCACCGCTAGCAGGAAGCATCTACTTAAGGCTAATCTTTCAATGATGTCTATTTGTCCAAAAAAATTGCACAACAATGTGTTGCCCCTCAGCATGTACAATATTGAGCTGTGCATATGTTTCTCCTTGGTATCTCCTCGGAGGTAGCAATTTATCTACCCAGAGTTTGCTGTATATCCACCAAATACTCTAAAAATATTCATGTAACAAATCCAAAAGTTCGGCCCCGTGTCGCATTGGTCACCGCTCGCCTAGACTGTCCCGAATGGTCCCGGGGTCGATTCGCATGACTTTATTCTCCTGGCATTAATTCCCCTGGCCCAGAGACTGGGTGCATTTGCCGTCTTCATCCTCATTAGCATGCGCAAGGTGCCCATGGACATCAACCTGCAGTCGCCCGGACCATACAATAATAATATATTTTTATTAATTTTTTTAGGGGAAGAAATGCATTTATGTACCTAGTGTCGGGTTTCTGATTGACAGACAACCAACTAAAACCCCTTCCGTTACTTCTGAACACTAGCCTGAAAGCGTGTATCACATTACTTCAGACTAGAGCCATTTTATCTTTGCCCATAGGGCAATCTTCCGTAGTGAATGATCTTCAATGATCTTCCAGATCTGTCTTCTTTGTTGGGAGGATATTTTCAACAAAACTTGCTACTAGCTTCCAATTGTCTTCATTTTGTAGCATCACCGCAACAATATTGTCAGGAGATATCTCTACCTCAATGGGCTCTTGTAGAGACTTGTTTATTTTTGACCCATCGTCCACAAGAGAAGAAGGTGTGATAAGCATTAACTAATTTATTAATACATTAGATGCAATCTGGTGAATCCACCTTCCCCATCTTCTTAAGATAACAACAGAATACCCATGCCCAGTCAAGAACTGAGTGAGATAATAACCAACCTCACCATGTTTTCTCTCTGTCGAAACCTGCACCTGAGGGATCATTCTCTTAGTCCCCTGGCTTCGTTCTCCTTGCCCCCATTTGATCTTCCAATTATGAAAGGTTTGCACTCTTGCTGTTCGTCTTGCATTTTTTAAACCTAAATCAGATTTCCTCCAGTAAATGTACTTGCGTTCTTTCGCAAGAAAAAAATTCGAATGATCCCGGCACTAACAAGAACTGCTTCTTCAGAGACCAAGCGATATGCAGATGCCACGCGCAACGCACTTGCACCTGCGCTAGGGACTTCCTATAAATTTCCTTATCCATAGCATCCAACCATATTTCCTCTACATACAACAGAACTGAATGGATGGCTGTCATCACTAGTCTCCTCTTACTAGATTTTAGTCCACCAACATTGGTCATGAGCCGACTGAGAGACGTTACTCATCTAGCTGCCTTATCTGCAGTCCGGATAATTTGATCTCCAAAATTCATTTTATTGTTGATCATGATGCCCGGATATTTTGCTGCTGGCCGCGTATCTACTTGAATGTCTCCTACTTGTATTGGGAGTATTGTCTGAATTATCTTTCTTGTTAGGATTACAACTTCTGTCTTACTAATTGCTAGAGACAGACCATGCTCCTCCATCCATCTATTGATCGTGCGCATTACCATATTGAGTTGCAACTGTGCCTGCTCGACAATTCTTCCTGCTACAAGAGCAGCAACATCATCTGATATCCTACTAGGATGGTTTCATCAGGGAATTCATATCTCAGCAACCTATCATATGTGATATTCCACAGATCTGGTCCTAAAAGTGAACCCTGTGCATCTCCGGCCAAAACCCGTACCCTACGTCGTGTTCTGTCGTGTTATAAATCAACGAACTATCTTTCAAATAGGAATTTATCATTCGTAAGAGATAATTTGGTTAGTCTGGCTGCGTGGCTCAGGGGTAACGTTCTCACTTGCTGAGCCCAAGGTTGCAGGTTCGAAACCTGGCGCAGTCAGCTGGCATTTGAGGGTGCGCAAATGCGAGGGAGCCGTGTCAGTACATTTACTGGCACGTTAAAGATCCCCTTCGGGGCAAAATTCCGGTACCCCGGCGTCTCTAAAAGCCAGGGTAGTTAAAAGGGACGTAAAACCTATAACATTATTATTATTAGATTATTTGGAACACGAAATGTATTCTCGAACGCATTCAGCATGTCACTCCATTTGACAGAGTTGAAGACATTTCTTACGCCAAGAGTAACAAAGAGAACCACACGACGAGAGTGGTGATTTTAGTTACTATCCGCCCTCTGGACAGCTGCAACAATTTCTTGTATCGCATTCAGGATCGATCTCCCTGTTCGAAATCCATATTGTCTTGGTGACAAGTCACCCACTGCCATGATCGCTTGGCGCAACCTGACTCTCAGAAGCTCCTCAAAGAGCTTGCTTGTTGTATCGAGCTTACACAGAGGGCGGTATGATTATGGTAAATCCAGATCACCCTTTCCCTTATTAATGAGCGCCAGACGACAGACTTTCCAGCAGATGCTGAACACTCCTGCATTTGGACACTCGTTGAACATTCTTAATATTATTTGTGAATGTACCTCTATTATTAATTTGAGAATCTCATTTGAGATGCCATCAGGACCAGGGGATCTTCTGCTTCGCAGAGACTGAGTAGCCCTACTCAACTCATCCTCCGTGATGAGAGGAATTTCAATATCTACACCTAACTTCTACCCAGTGATTGGGAAGAGACCTTGGACAATAATGGCCATACTATTTTCATCCATGACACACGGTGTTTTTTGTGACCCGAGCCTCCAGTCCCCATGGATCAGTGTCAATATCCTCACATAGCTTCCTCCAACTCTCAGCTTTGTAGTGGCTTATGGTTTTCCGAAGTAACCTCTTTGCAGCTCTATGTTCAGCTGATCTTCTAGATTTGTTGTCCGTTGTGCGCCACGTTGGAGTCTAAGGCAGTTCCGCCTCAATTCTCCAATTTCATGTGTCCACCAATATACAGGGCTCTAGAGTCTCAACATCAGCCTCTCCGTCAGGCTCCATATCCTCAATTGGTTCTACACCACTGGCTAACGCCTCATTAAATGCATCAGGATTGATCTTATTCAGATTCCATCTCCGTTGTTTCTGAGTAGATAAGTTCTTCCCCCTTATATTACTGCACACATCAAATATAATATACTGATGATCACTACCAGTGCAGTCTTTTATAACCTTGCTGCGGCAAGATGGCGTCACAGTGAAAGTCTAGTGAAATAACAGCTAGTGTAAATATTTGATAAAAGTAGTAAAATATTATAACAGAGGTGTAAAATCTATGAATGAAACTTTCCTTAGGTCAAGTGAAATACAGAATATTGATAGTATTTAGAAATTATTATCGATAACTTAATAAACTTAAACTAAGTTGTGGGAACGTGTATCTAAAGATTTGGTGACTTCTTCAATCACTGTTTGAACCAAGTAGAGCAGTGGTGCATTTACGAGATTTCACCCGATTGGAAGATGTATGTAATTCAAATTCTTCTTTATCAGTAGGTAATTAGATTAATTCATTTAGGTTGTAATGATTAAAATAAATTTAGTGTAATTTGGTGTAAACATCTAGACTAACTTAGATCTCCAGTATGGCGTCAGTAAACAGTGTTAGTGTCTCGTCAGATAGTGTAACCGGACGGATTTATGCTCGTCGTGCAAAATAAAAGTAAAACATGCAAATAAAATCATCACAAGATCTCAGGTAAAGTTGAAATGAGGAGAAAAGTGAAACAGATTGTCGTAATGTACCGGTACTGTCTTGCGAATGTCATAACCTGAGAAACGAACTGTCCTCAAAAGATGACATTATAAAGCTGCTAAAGGAAGATATTGCTAAGTTACTGGAAGAGTTGAATAAATTAACAGGAAACAGAGAAGAAAGCAAGGAAACTTGGTCGACAGTGGTTGCTGGTAGTGTAAGATCGAGTAAGCCTAGGCCTAAAAATGGAGTGACTGAAATTCCCGTCTCAAATTCATTTGGAGCGCTCGTCGAAGAAAATGATGACTTTCTTCAAGAAGAAAAGAAGAAAGTAATAAAGAGAAAATCCAGGAAGATGCGTATATTTCCGGATTGTCACGGGCGAGATATAGCAGCAAACGTTCTGGAGAGAAGCGGAAAAATGGAGGTCATTTCGACAGTAAAAACAGGAGCTCCAAAGGCAGCGGTCACGGACGGGATGGCAGGAGATTGTGCGTCCCTAACTTCAAAGGATTTTGCAGTTATCATCGCTGGAGCAAACGACGTTTACAGGAACGAGGGTAAGAAGGTAATCAAAGATTTAAATGGTACAATGCCATCCATGCATAACACTAATGTAATTATTGTAAACATTCCGCAGAGACATAACTTAATTCCCAAATCGTGTGTAAATGTAGCAATAGAGGCTACATATGGGAAAATTACTAAAATGTGTAGGAGTTTTCCAAATGTCCAACTTATAGATGTAAGTAAATTAGACAGGAAATCCACACTCGGCATGGCCTACACTTAAATAGGTTAGGAAAATAGTATATCAGTGATAAGTTCTGCAAAATTGTAAATTCAAATGGTAAGAATAGTGCAACAGTAATATGCTTATACTGGAAGCAGGGAAACTGGTAAAAGAAGCCAAACGTGAGGTTGGCATTCAGATGAGTATCTTTTGATGTCAAATTTAACTGAGTGTAACAATGGTATTTCGGATTTGTCTAGCAACAATAATAATAACAATTATGATAATAATAATGTAAATAAATCACCAATACAAACTTGCAAAAGTAACAAATTTAAAATTTACCACTAGAATGTTCGGTCTCTCTATAATAAAATTGATTACATAAATCTAATGCTTAAAAATGAACTTAAAGACATCTCAGCACTATGTATTTAAGAACATTAGCTGAAAGAGAAACAACTCGAATTAATTCAATTCTCAGGGTTTATACTAACTAGTAAATACTCTATGTCCAATATTAGCCATGGTGGTACTTGTATCTTCTTAATAAATAATGTAGATGATGAACAGTTACCAGCTTATGATTATCTAATTATGGAACAGGATTTTGAATTCTCTGCCGTAAAAATACAGCAGTTTAAGTTAAAAATTGTGTGCGTATACCGTTCTCCGTCAGGAAATTTTCGTTTATTTATTAGAATTGATACTCAATAACATGAGCAAAGTAAATTTCGATATAATAATTTGTGGGGATGTATATGTGGATTTCTTAAAATATGATAGAAATTGTGAATTATTAACACAGTTACTAATTTCCTATGGACTAAAACCTACAATAAATACCCCAACATGAATAACAACATTTAGTAAAAACCCTCCTGGTCAAATATTTATAAATAAAGATAAATATCACCATTCAATAGAAGTCTATTGCCCGGGCTTTAGTGACCATCATGGGCAAATACTGAGCTTTGAAGTACCCGAAAAAATCAATAATAATGATAATTGAATAAAATCAAAGTGCAGGTCAACTGAAACAAATGTTACATATTTCAATGACTAATTAAATGAGGAAACATTAGAAAATGTAAATGATAAATTTAATGCATTTAACAGTACCCTAAAACGCTATTCTGAAACAACATTCCCCTTTAAACAAAGAACTATTCAAAATAACAAAACTAGTAATTGGATAACAACAGGGATTATAAATTCATGTCAAAGAAAGAAATTTCTACACAAAATTTATAAACAATACCACACAACACCTGAATTCAATTTATACCACAAAAAATACACTAGCATATTAAGTAAGGTAATAAGACTAGCAAATAAAATGTACAATGATAATTTTATTTCCCAATCATCTAATAAAACAGGGCTATGTGGACCGTGATAAAGAAAAAACTGGAAAATCTGCTAAAATACAAAGAAACATCTCATTGACCAGCAATAATAAGGTGATTAATAATCCAGAGGAAATAGCAAACACTTTTAATGACTATGTTCTGCAAATTCCACAAAAACTATTAAATAAATCACAGGTAAATTCACTAAATTCTAATAATAAAATAAATATATACAGTGATTATTTATAAATCATGTCACAAGTGAAGAGGTAAGAATAGTTGTAAAAGAGAGAAAAAATTAATTCTGTGTTGGCATTGATGGCATCCCTGATGCAATTTTAAAGAAATGTGCAGAAAATATAATAAATTCACTTAAGCACTTTTAATAAACAGTTCAATTCTCTCAGGAACTTACCCGGATATTTTGAAGTTATCAAAAGATATTCCAGTGCACAAAAACGGTTCAAGAGATGAATTAGATAACTATCGTCCTATTGCCTTACCAACTGGTATTGCAAACACTGTGGAAAAAATCATGTATAAGAGACTGATAAGTTTTATAGAAAGAAATAAAATACTATCAAACTCACAACATGGATTCAGAACGGAAAAATCTACACAGACAGCAATTTATGAATTTAGTAATAGTATACTGAAATTAATTGACAGTAAGGAACATGTAACTGACCTGTTCTTGGATTTATCGAAAGCATTTGAAGTTGTTGACCATAAAATCCTCCTTATAAAACTAAATCAATATGGTATTAGAGGTCTAGCTAATAAATGGATAGAGTCTTACTTAACAAGGCGTAAACAAATAGTAAGCTTGAGACACAAGGATTATGGAACCAGATTACTTAATGAAACATTGTCCAATGAGGGTATTATTAAATTTGGAGTACCCCAGGGATCGGTTTTGGGCCCACAACTCTTTCCTCTATATATCAATTATATAACATAACGTTGATTCTCATAAGGAAATTTTGTTTGCCGACGATACGACACTCGTAATAAAAGGTGAAACTAAACAGGTCTTACAGCAGTCTGCTGACTCTGTTACAGAAGATTTAACCAAATGGACACAAGATAATCGCCTCATAAACTATAAAAACAGTATCTCTAAATTTCCACACTATACAGAATAGGAATCCTGTGACACCCAATATAACATTAAATGGTCATCAAATAGAAAATAAATCGGAAACAAAGTTATTAGGACTATGGATATGAAATGGAATAAACATATACAATATCTGAATACTAAACTGAACTCGATGTGCTTTGCGTTACGTATTTTGAAAACTTGCACAAGCATGCACACATTATTATTTTGCTTATTGCCATTCATCCTTTAGATATGGAGTCATATTTTGGGGTATGTCACCAGATGTACTAAGCACGTTCAGGATACAAAAGAGGGCGATGAGAATTATGGCAAATATAAACACTAGAGAATCATGTAGAACTATGTTTAAAGATTTAAACATTCTCCCACTGCCCTGCATTTATATTTTTGAAAGTATTATGTCAGGAAGGGCATCCGGCCGTAAAAATCATCCGCCACAAAGACTTCCATCGCATCTCATCCCCGACCCCGTAGGAAAAACGGGAATAATAAGGGGTAGACATACATTATGCTTTTTTTTAAGAATTTAATGAATACAAGAGGTGTTTCTTAAAACAAACAATGATGTTCATTGGCATAACACAAGACAAAATCAAAACATTCATATTTAACACACACAAGCATATATCAAAAAGGAACTTTTCACACAGGAGTTAAATTATACAATAAACTATCCCATTATATAAAATTTGCCCCAAAAATAAAAACCTTTGAATGAATGTTGGAAGCTTATCTGCAGTGCCATTGTTTTTTCTATGTAGTAGAATATATTAGCGTATAGGAGCGATGAAATCCATAATTATATTTTACTTTTCTATTTTAATTGTAATACCTAGCTGTAAGTTGTTGTATTTATAGAATTAAGTTTTCATATTATGATAATAGAGTAAGGTGTAAATAGTTGTCCAATAAGATTGTATCTCTTAAGATCTGTTATTATAATAAGTTATAAATAGTTATGGTATTAGTAGTCTAATATATACCTGGAAGTTCTTTTATTTTATAGATGTAATTTAAGACGTGTCCTATATCAAAATTGTATTGTATACATGTAATTGACCAAATGGATAAATAAAAATCTAATCTAATCTAATTCCTTGATGTATGGTACTAATGTCTCAGAAGCCATGGAGATATCCGGAATGGTCTCTGTATAACCCGGGTGCCAAAAAGTTGACACTGCACCTACATTTGGATCAAAAGCCCCGTTCTTGATGCAATTTCCAGAATGAACTTACCCCGGGAATTGGTATTTGGCATACCCCATTCCATTGCTCTGGCATTGAAATCTCCAGCTGCAATGACTGCTCCAGTTGTATTAAGGATGGTATCTTCCAGAGAGTTGACTTTTTAACGAAAGTCTCCCATTGTTTCATTTGGTGTTAGATAAACAGTAAAATAGGAGATTCCTCTACTCGTTAACCAGACGTATCCGTTCCCGCTCCCATGTTCTTTTATTGGAATGTTTCCAGGATCTAAGATCCAAATAGCAGAGGTGCCTAAAGGGTCTCTGAGCCAGAGAGGTGACTCCTTATCTTGTTACTGATCACTAATTAACAGCAGATCAGTTTGTTTCTTGGCAGCCAGCTGATGGGCTGTTCTACTCCTCTTTATATTAGCTTGTAGAACTCGGATCATTTTGGTTTCTGGTTTGTTGCTTTCTCCAGGGCCTCTCTGAACACTTTACATTGGCCCGATCCAGCCGCATTGAACAAATCCTGCTTCGTAACGCCACTCTCCGCGCATAAAACACACTTCTTTGGGTTGATGCAATCCCTGGCTTTGTGATCATCCTGTTCACAGTAGAAGCAAGAGTTGCTTCTGTCAGGGCACTCACAAATTTTGGCAATATGAGCATAACTAAGGCATCGGTAGCATCGAAGAACCGACATTCTCCACCTCACTCTTTAATAATAATATTAATAATAGCAATAATAATAATAACCAGAAACATGTCGACATTGATGCGTCGAACAGCTGGTTGACTCATGCAGACCTTTTCACGAAGACCAAAGGATTCATCGTTGCCATCCAGGATCAAGTTGTGGCTACCATAAACTATCTTATATGCATAGTTAAGGCAAGTGTTCAGGATGATAAATGCCGAAGATACCAACTAGAACCGGAAACAATCCTCCATATCACAGGAGGCTGCCAAGAAATCTCCTGTACTGATAACATGAAAAGGCACAACCAAGTACCCAAAATAATGCACCGACACCTTTCTCAAACGCACTTTTTTTCTGAAAAAGCTTTGCCTTACTATCAGTATATTCCTGCCGCCGTTTTGGAAAATCCTACTCACATGTTGTTAAAGTACCGATCAGTTATTATTTATTACTGATAAAATCATGCCAGAAAACCGGCCAGATATAGTTCTTGTGGACAAAGTGCGGAAGAGAACCTTCCTCATTGATATCGCAGTGTCCAATTCCCAAAATCTGCAACAAACCTGCTGTGAAAAGATCACCAAGTATCTGCCCTTGGTTAAGGATATACGGCAAATGCAGAGACAGGAAAGTGTAATGGTTCTGCCCATTGGCATTTCTCCTACCGGCATCATCCCTAACTCAACGGCTCGCATTCTATAAATATTGGGAATACATCCTGGCCTACATATCATCATGCAGAAGACCGTCATCTAGGAGACCTGTTCCATAGTTCGCTCGATTCTCAATGTGCCACCCTAAGAGATGTCATATCGATCTGCAAACAAGCTGATCTGTCCCACTTATGTGGTGAAATTAATGACATTACAATAATAATAATAATAATAATAATAATAATAATAATAATAATAATAATAATAATTTCCTTCTTCCATCGTTAGCTCCTTCCTCCCGTCCTTCCTACTTACAAGGGGCAGCGCCTACTCGTCATCACCGATTTCATCCAAATTTATGATATGATGCTTGGGCAGAAATTAAAGTTGCAGAAGTGGGAGCTCCAGATGGCCAAGCATTTAGAAAACATATCATTTTTAGCACAGGTCGGGTGAGACATGAGTATTCAGTTTAAAATCCGGCCCTGCTATGTGTGTTGGTTTCCATATATCCCTCAAGATCGGTTTCACTCGCAGATCATGTTGCACATCTAGTCTCTAGCTGGTAGTGTTTTGGAGGTAAATTGAGGTTGTATTGTAGGGTACAATCGCGAATCAGGCCTCCACTGGACAATTGAAAATCCATCGGTTCATAAAATAGCATGATAGAACCAATCTATGCATCAACAACAAGTTTATCCCGGACTCCACGTCCCCCTGAGATATTTTTCCCGTTAAAAATCCTGCAAACGCGTAGGCCTATAGGTGTTGTATGCATTAAATGCATTAATCCAACATTTGACACTACGCGTTGAGCTAAGCTGGTCAGTTACTACCTATCTATGAATAATTACATCAAACTACTGTACCTTCAGGTTATTGTTCATTTGTAGGCTTCCCCAACCCTAACAGCTCGAGCCGCGACTAGCCAAGGAGTATAATTGAATGTGCTTGTGATGAACGTTAAGTGATTTATCCTATATAAAACTCCTTGCATGCTAAATTTTGTTGTAATTCTGCTGTTTCATCCAGAGGAATTGATTGGAACTTTTGAAAGATACCCCCATCCCCCATCTAGAATATATGGAAATGTTTATTTTGCAGAGAGAGCCTGTCATGTGAGACTACATACAGTATTTGCTGCGTTTTGTCATTGTAACTGTAATAAATAATGGATTGTCGACATTAATGTCATATATATTCAAGATGGCGGCTACGTGCTATATGCAGTGTGATATTCTTATGAATAGTACAATCGAGGTAGCATATCTGTTTCTCACCTCTTAAAAAGTTTTGTGTTAATTCCTCAATTCGATCCTAAGTTATCGGTTTTCAAGTTTAAATAGTGGGCTAATCTTGAATATATATTGCCGGGGTGTACTTTTGTCTTGGGCGTGCAAAGCCCATATACAGTTCTACTATAATGCTAATTTGAGATAATATGTATCTCTAAAATATACGAATCATTTGTTTGTATATTTCATAATTTGAAGATGGCCGCTGCGCGCTGTAATCACATTGATATTCCATTGAATAATAGTCGCGAGATGTTTTGTATGGTACTCCTCTCTCACTAAATGTTTCATTAATTGTGCTATTATATCTTGAGTTAAATGAATTCAAGTTTAAGTAATACGCTCAGCTGCCATCGTGAATGTATGGAGTAGCTGTTCTTTTGACTTCGTCATAAGAAGAAACTTATATGCTTCTACATTTCTACTAATTCTCGTACTTGTTGCTCCAAAATAATTTGAGTGATTTTTTATCATATTCTATATTTTCAAGATGGCCACCTGGCGTAGGATTCAGTGTGTTATTCATGTGGTTTACTTCACCAATATCACATATAAGGTACTTCATTCCGTTGGTTGTGTTTTAATTCGCAATTGCATTCTGAATAATTCACTATATATTTTAATATTACGCCCAGCTGCCACCTTGAAAATTAATAGTCGCTGGTACTTTGCTCAGGCCATACGATACTCCATATAGGTTTCTACTTCATCACTCATTTTCGTTATTTTAGTTCTAAAACATAGAAAGTTATATAATACTCCTCCTCTACCAATTTTCGCCTTACTAGTGCATTAACGTCCTGAGTTACTAATTCGTACACTAAATAGTAGCCTACGCCTATCAACCATCATGAATCTATGGAGTCATTGTTCTTTAGCTTCGACCATACAAGGCCAGATATACGGCCATATCTTGTCACTTATTTTTGTAACTGTATCCCATAAGTGTTGATAATTTTTTTTGTATGTTATAATTTCAATATGACGGCTGCACGTAACATTCATGCACATTTAGTCATAACGTTGGTACTATATAGAACTATCAGAAAGCCAATAACAGTGAGTATTGATTCATTGGATCATAACTTATTGATTATAATGCTTACTTGAATCGATCGGCTGCCATCTTGAAGTTATTCGTCTGATGACCTTGTAGTTTGAGTCCAAGATTCATCTTATACGAATGTATAGGTTTTAAATATCTGTTAGAAATCTGATGATTAATTTAGCCATAATTCGACTTATTAAATAAACACTTAGGTGGCCACCATTTTGTTTTCGTTAAGATGGCAGCAATATAAATCATGACATTGAGGTTCCCGTTGTTAGTGCAATCTTTGTACCAAAATTAGTTCAATTCGGTGTCATCGTGTTTGAATTTATATGGGGGACAGACGTGCACACAGAGACTGACACGTGGACGTTTGAACCGTGACGATCTCATCAGGCTACTTTAATGTTTTACAAAATTTGAAAGTAGGCTAATATAGTGCTTTTATTTTCGTAATGTGCCCACTGGTGTAGCATGCGTGGATGACAAAAGCGTTAGACTGCAGAGTTGCACGTTCCAAAAGTCTGGGGTTTCATTCCGATGCTAACAATGCCCACTCTGAACAGTTTTGATTTGGGGACTTCCCCCGTATATCATCCTGGTGAGCACTTATTACCCAAATACTTCAATGTCATTGTTCCATTCTAGTGTATGCTCTCGACAAGCCCTTGTGTGTAGCAACTGAGGTGCTTGAGTTAATTTCCCTAGCTTCTCAAAGCATATGTTTTTCTGATACGAGACAAAGTACACCATCATCGTGCATGATACGTGCATACAAAACACAGCAATATATCTCAATACCCATTTATTTCTTGTCACTGATGTACTGTCTCTAGTTCCACGGCGCGGCGAGAGGCCATTACTGCTGAAATATTCTGTATCGAGGTTACAATTCGTGACATAAATTACATTTCTGTATTAAATCTGTAAAACAGCACTATAATGACAGCCAGCACTCCTACTACTAAATATTATCTATAGATCGTCTTTTTGGCATATCAAATGGCCTTATAAATGAAAACATGAAATTAATAAGAGATTTCTCAAATAGGTGCTTGATATTGGTGGTCGTTAATAGTTATGTTCAAATATATTTATCGTATGAAAAACTTAACTAAGCTAAGTATCAAAAAAACCTTCACATTCAGAACTTAATGTAATGTTTCATTCTGTTACAGGATGGGGCAGACTATCCTGCATATCCCGCACCTGGTGCTGGCTCTCGCCATCTGTAACCTGCCCGTTTATAGAGCACTGGAGTGGCCCCCCCGTCATCATGTCCGTAAAGGAGAGCTTAAAGAATTCCCGGACACTCCTAACTCCTCAAATCGTGACTGGTCACCCTATACTTGGTTACCGACTAACACGAACCATAATTCAAGGCAGATTCACCCTGAGACACCACCCAAGAAGCCTCAAGAAGTTAGTGAGACGGAACGTTTCGGCGTGATTCAGTTATGTGGAGAAGTTCGATCTGATTGGCCTCCATGTAATCTCTTAAATTTACCTTGGAATTTTCGACAATTTGCATTTGATGAGGCAAATTCTGATGACACCATACAGGAGATAACCACGAAGGAAGGAAAAGATACTGTTTTAGATCCTGAGAATATATTTCCAAGTCAGGTTCCCAGTAGCAGGAAAGACTTAATGGAACAAGAACTCAACCATCGGATAAGGCGGTCGGTCATCGATGATAATTACACACCTATCATCGAGGCTCTGTACGATCACCAGATTTCATGGGACCCTAAGGATGAAGTCAGGATTGATCTCTTGGCAGATCTGCCATACGACAAGTTATCTCTAGACAATTCATGGGGGCAGCAGACGAGCGGTACTGAACCAGAGCATTTGACTCTGAAGAAACGGTCTGTTCCATTCTCTAGTTGGGGTGGTAAGAGAGGTTGGGATGATAAGAGCACCCAGCAATATTATGGTTGGGGTGGAGAGAGAGCACCTTCTTTCTCTAGCTGGGGTGGGAAGCGAGACAACGACATACTTGATGAAGAGGAAAAACGAGCTCCTGCATTCTCAAGCTGGGGCGGAAAGAGAGCACCTGCTTTCTCTAGTTGGGGAGGAAAGAGGGGACCTGCTTTCTCTAGTTGGGGAGGAAAGAGGGGACCTGCTTTCTCTAGCTGGGGTGGAAAGCTAGACAACGACATACTCGATGAAAAACGAGCTCCTGTATTCTCAAGCTGGGGAGGAAAGAGAGCGCCTGCTTTCTCTAGTTGGGGTGGGAAGAGAGACAACGACATACTTGATGAAGAGGAAAAGCGAGCTCCTGCTTTCTCAAGCTGGGGAGGAAAGAGAGCATCTGCTTTCTCTAGTTGGGGAGGAAAGAGAGCAACTGCTTTCTCTAGTTGGGGAGGAAAGAGAGCAACTGCTTTCTCTAGTTGGGGAGGAAAGAGAGGACCTGCTTTCTCAAGCTGGGGAGGAAAGAGAGCACCTGCTTTTTCTAGTTGGGGAGGAAAGAGAGGACCTGCTTTCTCTAGTTGGGGTGGGAAGAGAGACAACGACATACTTGATGAAGAGGAAAAACGGGCTCCTGCATTCTCAAGCTGGGGAGGAAAGAGAGGGCCTGCTTTCTCCAGTTGGGGTGGAAAACGATATGGGAACTTATTTGACGAACAGGGAAAGCGAGCTCCAAAGTTCTCCAGCTGGGGTGGTAAGAGAGATGACAATTTAATTCACGAGTTGGGGAAACGAACTCCCGAGTTCTCTAGTTGGGGTAGGAAAAGAGGATCAGGTTTCTATAGCCGGGGTGGGAAGAGAGTGCCAACATTCTCGATCTGGGGGGACAAACTCTCCAGTTGGGGAGGAAATAGGGAAGAGGAGGAAAAAAGAGCTCCAAAATTTTCAAGCTGGGGAGGTAAGAGAAGTCGTGAATATGACGTCTGGGCGGGGAAAGATGTGGCAGTAAATGACAGTTCAGATGTTGGGTCCATGACTGATTTTGTTCTTCCTGCAACTGTTTCCAGTTCCAAAGATACTAACATGAAAGGAGATGAAGAACTGGAGAAACGCGCGAAGTTTTCCAGCTGGGGAGGAAAACGTGCGAACCAAATAACGGAGACTTTGGGTGATCCAGAGAAGGTACCGGAATACTTTGAGGTGAAGAAGAGGGAGGTGCTGTTCAATCCTTGGGGAGGGAAGCGTAGTGAAGGTCGACCTCTCTTCTCCAGCTGGGGTGGAAAGCGGGGACGTTCACGTACCAAGCAAGTGAGCTCTCCTCCCTTACGCCAGAACCGGCGAGGGGCAGACTTCTACCCCTGGGGAGGGAAGCGAGCAGAGCCCCCTTTCCTTGAACAGGTCCTCATTGAATAAAATGAAAACTACTTCGCTAAAGACTAAATGAACTAGGCCCAACAATGTAAAATATTGTATGTAGTAATCAACTTTCCTTGTATTGTTATTATTCTTATTGTTATTATTATTATTATTGTTATTACCTTTACAGACGGTATTACACCGTACAGGCTTGTCGACAAACTATCAAATACATTCTACTTTCAGATTAGGACATCACGTTTAAACGATTTTGTTTGTAAAACATTTAACACTTATTCTATATCACAATTGCACCATTCAATGTTAAAAACAATATAGGAAGAAGGGTTTAAACGAGAAGAAAGAAACATTATGTTTGTATCATGTTGTTAAAAATGAAAACCTGTGCGTCAGACTAATTAAATGCACATTTAATGTCATGTGATTTAGTTTTTCTGGATTCATTTATATCACCAGAGACCTAGAAGGATACTTTCAGTGACAACTGTGAATATAGAATCCAGAGTACATAACTATTCCTTCATTTTTCCAGCAGATTAAAAACCACAAGATTTAATATATTAATTGGTTAAATTTTTAGAAAAGAAACCGGTATGAATATCACAGTTCTGAAACTCTCCTTTGTAGATCTGATATGTGTTTCGGCTTTCTTTCATTGAGGATCGAGGACTCCTAGCCAGGAGAGCACACGTCAGCCACCTACACGTGTCCACCAGCCGCAGATAGTGGAGGGGTCGTCAATTGAAGGCAGTAATTCTAAAACGTTGAAACGTTTCATCTTGAGACAATGAAAATTGCCTCCAATAAATCTAACGCAGGTCAAACTCTAGGATAAAGAAGAAAATATGGGGCCTATATGGAAGAAAGCTGAAATACGGGTTTCCTTGCTTCCTAATGTGTGTTTTGTGGCAAAGTGAAGAGATGTGTGTGTGAATGTATAACCTTGTTTATTCTCATAGCTCGGAATGAACCAATAGCCCAATGCTGAATAACAATAATCTACGGCAGTTTTCACCAAAAATTTGCATGGTCGATCACGTGGCTACAATACAACGCGTCACTAATCTATGCTTTCAATTAGATTAACCACTACTTGTATTAATGATGAAGACTGTCTAGCCTTTACTACAGGCTGATACATTCGATTTCGCAATACAGCAGGAGCAATTCGGGGGCCGTCGTACACTGCACCGTTCAAATCATCAATTTTTATAACATGCGAAAATGTATTCGGACGTAGGTTTATCCCGAAACTAAAACATATTTTCAGCATATTCATTGCGGTTCCTTCATTGTCGTACAGCAAATAGCATGCTATCGTGTGGAACGGCAGCACTAAACAATCTTATACATCCCAAAGAAAATGCTTTGAGTCCATTTAGCTATTTTGATGCACATCACAATATTAAAGAGCACATTTACCGAGTACGTGCAAAAAAATACAGAAACTCAGTTCAATGACGAAATTCAGAATTAAGCCAGAACGATCAGATGCTATAATTGGATACGGAAATTTATGTAACTGTGCCGGTTTGTTGGGCCTGAAACATGACACAAATATGTACCTCCCGTCCATCTTCTCACACATTCCATTAAGTTTGCAAAACTTAATGAAATCAATGTTCTAGAAGTTTATGCAACTCCGCTTACAACTTAATTCTCTCTACACATTACGTTCTACAGTGTCTCGTCTTTTTCAATGTTAACAATCTTACCCTCGAGCACGATGTTATGTATTTATTTGATTTGCCTTTCAGCGTTCAGTTTAGTTTGCAAGCTTCTGCTTGCGAACAAGTTGCCTCCATGATCCCTTATTAGCAGTTAGCACTGTGCCTCCCTCTATTTCTACGCCTCCCACTTTGAGATCGTTCATCACTGAATCTTGCAGGTAACCTTCCCTTCCCTATTCTCACCACATTATTCCACCATATGAGTCGGCTCATTAGAACAGCTTCATCTACAGTGTTCATTTCTAACTTAACCTTTATATCTTCATTTCGAGTACCCTCCGGCCATTGCTCTCCTCTCTATGTCCCAGCAATTACTTGTGCTACCCTCATATCAGTTACCTCTAGCTTATGTGTTTTTTGTGGCACAGTGAAGAGATGTGTGTGTGAATTTATACCCTTGTTTATTCTCATAGCTCGGAATGATCCAATAGCCCAATGCTGACTAAAGAAATTAATAATTTATGTGCCCGATCGAGAAGGTGATCGGGAGATCATCTGTCGCTAATGATCGACCAGACCCCCCTTAACCGTCAGACCCACTAGCTGAGAGGATGGGATGTGTCTTCAGACCAGCTCCGGCACAAGACCGATTATCTCAGGGATCTGGGCAATGTGTGGATTAGTCATAGACAGGCTAAGGAATCACATCCCTAAATAACAAAGCAAAAATGAAAAGTCCAGGCTTAGAAAAAACTCGTTAAAACATTTATTCAATTTAATAAACCCCTAGCCTACTTTGGAAGGTTAAAATATCGGCTAGTCAGTAAGAAAAAAAATTAATAAAAATCAATGATGATATGTTCCCTCTCAAAGTCCTACTACAACAAAGTGAAAATCAAAATCAAACTACGAACGTGGCACGTAAGAATGTTCCCTAAGCAATTGCAGAAGGCATTTAAAATACGAATAGTTACATGCGTTGCTTCTACGTCAGGGAAACATATTTAACTTGTTCACAAGGCTAGCAGAAATTACATTTACTGCACCAATAAATCATAAGCTACGTACGCTATGATGGCATCACTTCCAACAATTACTTTACAGTTAAGTCGATAGATACGTCCTACTTGAAGTTACAAAACACTCGATAAGAAGCATCGGTGAAGAATAAAAGCAAAGCTAAAATAAGCAACCAGTCTAACCTGTAGATTAAAATAAAATAAAATAAAGAACAACAGCAAAGCTAGATTGATTACACACATGATACAGTTTTTTAAATAAATCACACTCAATAACATTTATTAACACTGAAAAATCCTTCCAGCACAGATACGTTAGCTCTTTGCAACGTTCGTCATCTAAATGCGTGTAGAAAATCATAAGAAAGCATAGCTTGTCAAAGGGACTTGCCTCTTAATGTTGACAGATTACCACCAGATCCTGACATTCAGTGGTAACGCAACTCGTCGTCTGGGAAAATCCTGTCAGCTGTTCTAATGTAAGAGCACACTCGTATAATGTTCCCAATGTCGGTCATGATAAATGCGGTTATTATTAGAATCGATCAAACTATTATCAAAGTTCATATCAGTTTAATGTAATCATATATTATTTAATATCGTCGATTTAAGATAGTTACGCTTCTTATTTATTCATTCGTTTAAATTCCGTAATTGTTATTATTATTCCCTAAATATTTATTTAGATACGGTACTGTTCGACATGGAACTATGACAGCAAAAAGCACTGCCCATCCGTCGGCTATACCAGAAATATGCTCCAATGGCAATCAATGCAGCCAAAAAGCATGCAGAAATACCTCGGTCGATGAGACAAAAACTATCTCCGTCGCCGGAAATACACATTTAAACACCTGTGGCTGCTCCCGGTATCGCCACGTCTGACCTCGCAGACACAACAAATAACATTCTCTGGTAAATCTATACATAAATACTGGTCATCCAGAAATGAAGAAGGGAGGTCTCCTCCAAGGAGTAATTCATGAATACCCTGAATCTACCGAGCACTCATTTGCATAAAGCAATAACGGTCAAAATACTGAGCAATACAGGTAGAGTTTCGTCGCTACACTAACTTCTTTCTTGCAGAATACTGTAGATCGCAACTGAGAACTCACTGTATTGGCTTTTATGCACCTCGACCCGATTTCTTCCCCTATAACTTACCACCATCCTGAGAGAATATACAGCCAAATTATTTAAAATGATCCAGCTGCTCCAAAATAGTTCCTCCTACCTGATCACTACTTTCTTGTGTTTCTTCCCTGCCGACATAACCTTTGTCTTTGAAATGCCAATCGTCATGCCACACTCCCTACATTTGTGTTCAAGTTATAACATGGTGGCTTGCAAGCTTTCAATGGAGTCCACCATTACAACCAGGTCATTAGCATAGATCAGACTGCTTACCTGGTTTTCACCTATTTGAATCCCATCCAGCCAGTTTATGTCCTTCAGGAAATGGCCCATATATAAAATAAACAATAGTGGTGAGAGGTTACAACATTGCCTCTCTCCTGCAACAACTTTGAACCAAGAACAAATCCTACCATCAACTCTCACTGCAGCCTGATTATCAACATAAATACTTTTGATTGCCTGTAGCAGTCTTCCCTCGATAACATGATCCCTCAAGATGCTCAGCATCTTCTCCCTTGGTACACTATCGTACTTCCATAGATCTACAAAACACAAACACGACTGTCTATTCCTCTCGTAGCATTTCTCAATAACTTGGCGCACAATTAAAATTTGATCTTGATATCCTCGTTGCGATCTATAGCCACATTGCTTTTCAGCCATCTTACTCTCGGCCAATGATCGAACTCTCATTTCTATGATCCCTGAGTACACTTTGCCCGGGACACTTATCATATAAATGCCATTATAATTGTTGCAATATTTCATGTTACCTTGCTTATAAATTGGTGCGATTCCTGCTTTGTCCAGTCAAAGGTTACCTTTCATAAATCCCATGCCAATTCTATTATCCTGTGTAACCATTTCAATCCTGCTTTCCCACTACATTTTATCATTACTGGCTTAATTTCATCTATTCCTGCCGCTTAGTGGCATCTTAGTTTGTTTACCACTCTCCCTACTTCCTCAACCGTAATCCTGTTCCTGTCCTCATACTCCTCCGGCATAATCTTGCAATCTGCTACATTGCCAGATAAGTCTCCATTAACATTTATCAAGTTTTCGAATTATTCTTTCCATCTTCCGAATGCTTCCTTAGTATCTACAATGAAGTTCCCTGAATTATCCAGAACACTGCTCATTTATCTTTTTCTTCCATTTCTAATATTCTTTATAACGCCTCAGAAAGGTTTTCCTGTCGCTTGACATAACATTTCTAATTTTGATCCAAATTTCTCCCATGGCTTCCTTTTGGACTCTACTATTACTATAGTTTCTTGCCACTACATGCTCTCTGTCTGCCGGATTCCTTGTTGGGAGCCATTATTTGAAAGCCTTCCTTTTCTTTTACAAGCTTTCAGTAAGTCATTCCACTCGGTTGTGCACTCTTTTCTGTCTTTACACACTGTTGCCCCAAGATATGCCTTTGGTACTTCTAGTACTAAATCCCTGTATTCTGTCCACTCTGGTTCTATATCTTCCAATTCTTTACCATATACTCTTTGAAATTTCGCATCAATCATTTCCATATATTTCTGCTTATCGTGGAGATTTTCAACCCTGATCCGTCTGCCAACAGCCCTCAATCTCTGTACTTTAGGTCTAACTAACTAACAAAGGTCTAATTCACAACAGATCAGTTTGTGGTCTGTTTTATAAAAACAAAAGTCCGTGAAAACCCTACAATTCTTTATCAATTTACCAAATTCAATGTCAGTAATGACATAGTGTATTTTTGACCCGGTTCCTCTACCCTCCCATGTGTATGCTTCGAGAATGAGTTTGCAACAGGTAACCGCATGCTAGCGCAGAAGTCCAGTGAACACTTCTCATTGGTATTCGCTTCCCTATCCTCGCCCCACTTATCCATTACCTTCTCATACCCCTCAGTTCTATTTCCTATCCTGGCATTGAAATTCCCCATCGGTACTCCTTCTTGCCGTGCCGTCTTCTATCGAAGTTGGTGGTCATCATGGCTATTCTTTTCTTCGAGTCTGCTGCACGGAAAAGGGTCATGGTGTTCATTTCAAATCAGTCCCTGAGGTTCTTCAGCCATAATATTCTCCTTCGGCCAGGTCTCCGAGGCCCTGAGATTTTCCTCTGAATCCTGTATTTTTCATTCTGCATCACGTATTCGAAATATTCCAGTTTTAACTTCTTGGTGGAAAGGAGCACTTCAGTCTTCTTGTTTAATCTTCCCATCACCTCCGTATTCCTCATTCTTTCGGTCCACGAGATACGTAATATCCGTCGATACACCCACATTTCGTAGGCTTCCAGATTCTTGAACAGGGCATGGGTTAGACTCTACCGTTCTGTTTCATATAATAGTATGCGAAATACATATCCCCTGACCATTCGCAGTCTGCGAAATACATATACCCTGACCATTCGCAGTCAAGATCTAGACTTAGACTGTAGTTACTGATGAGCTTTTCCATTTTAATGAACGTTGTTCTGGCGTACTCAATTCTTGCCTTGATACCTTGACTGAGTTCCCATTGTTCCTTCAGATAGCACCGAAGGTACTTAATGTGTCAAACACGCTCGATCTCTTCGGTGTCAAGCAGGAGTTTTTATTTTTTTTACGGACCCTTGTTTGCTCACAATCATGAACTTTGTCTTTTTTGCGTTCAGTTTTAACCCCCAGTTGTTGCATGTAGTGTTGACTTTCTCCAGCAAGGCATGAAGATCTTTTGCACTGTCCGCATGTAATACTGTATCATCGGCATATCTAATGTTGATGTAATCTCCGTTGATGCTGAAGCCTTCTGTTTCGGTTGTATCCAGTGCCCCATCCAGTATTGCCTCAAAGAAGATGTTAAAAAGCAGAGGAGACAAAATACAACTTTGACGTATTCCTCTCCAGATTTCAATCTCTGCAGAGAGATTGTCGTCCACAGGGATGGTGACTTTCTGGTTCCAGATGAGCAATTATACAGACGTCTCTGCTGTCAAGACCGATCCTCCTTATCACTTCCAGCAGTTGACAGTGTTGTACTTTATCGACTGCTTTCTCTTAGTCTATAAGATATGCGTATACGTCCTTGTTCATGTCCTGGCAACGCTGTACCAGAACCTATATGCGGTAGATTACATTCCGTGTCCCAAATCCGTTCCTAAAACCAAATTTCGTTTCTGAGAGTACCCCCTCGCATTTAGCGTAAATTCTGCCATGGTCGATTCCCAGAAACATCTTCAGAACATGGCTCATCAAACTGATCGTACGGTGTTCCTTGCACCACTTTGCATTGGTCTTCTTCGGTAGGGTGACGAAGGTGGACTTAGGCCAATCGTTTGAAACTATGCCGGTTCTGTTACATCACGTCGAAGAGGTCTGTGAGGATGTCAATGCCATCATTTTCCATCAGATTGAGGACTTCGGTGTACACTTGATCCGGACCTACGACCTTAACATTCTTAAATTGACGAATTGCTCGACGCACCTCCTGTTGCAAGAATCTAGGCCCAAAGTCGGCTTCTACCACGCCATGCAGCTCTGGTCTAGCATCCTCAAATAGTTGTTCAATATACGCCTTCCATAGCTTCACCTTACCAGTTGTGTCTGTTACCATTTAATTATTCTTGTCGACCAGCACGTTGGTGGTACGTTTTCTATTCATTCCCATTGTCTCTTGTATCTTCTTGTGAAGGTTAAATGTGTCATGTCTCTTCTGTAATTCTTCAATCACCAGACACTTATATGACAACCATTCTTCTTGAGTGAATTTTATCTTGTATTTTATTTCCCGATGTACCTGGTCGTATCACTGTTGGTTACGATTCATCCATTTCCGTCTCTTGTCCATTAAGTCCAGAGTCTCATTCGTCATCCCTGTTTTTTTTTTCTCCTTTCTCATCCCTGCTGTCAAGTGTCATGTCTCCGTCGTGATGAACATCTTTTTCATTCCTGCCCACAACTCCTCCACATCGTGCTCCTTATTCTTAAGCCACTTCAGACCTTCTGCAAGACTAACCTCTACTCTGCAGTGAACTTCGGGGTCTTTGACCTTTTATGTCTATTAGCCCTATCCTTGATTCGCTGTGAATGATTTTGAGCTTGAGAATCATGTTACCAACCACAGGGTTGTGGTTTGATGTGATGTCAGTTCCAGGGTATATTTTGACTGACCGGTAACAATTCCGGAACCTTTGGTTGACCAGGATGTAGTCAATCTGAAGCCAGACAATGTTTCCTATTCTGTCCTGAGGCGACTTCTACGAAGTTTGAAGAAGGTGTTCAAGACTGTTAGATTATCTTCCTGGCATAACTGAATGAGGCAACTTCCCCTCTCCTTCCTCGCACCCAGCCCGAAATCTCCCACCACTTCTCCTGCTCGGCCCTCCCCTATCTTCGCATTGAAGTCCCCCATAATGATATTCAGATCTTGCTTCTTCGTCATTCGCATCATCTCCTGCATCTGTTCATAGAACTGTTCTAGTTCTTCGTCCTCCATATCCGCAGTTGGTGCATATACCTGAATTGTGTTAACATTGAGAGGACTCGCTTGCAACTACATCGCTTGAGAGTAGTACAAAATTCTACACGTCGCGATTCACTCGACGTGAAACAATTAAAGCGACTCATTGACAGTGATCTGTTTCGTTGTTCCTCGCGTAGTAAGCAGCATGATCATCGGACATACATTGTCCACATCCTAGCCATCTCGTTTCATTTACACCAAACATTTCAATCCCCAATCTCTTCATCTCTCGTGTGGTATTGATTAGTTTGCCTGCCTCGTACATACTTCGGACATTCAATGTAGAAATCCTAATCAGTGCTACACATTCCTTATTGTTAACCCCCACTACCACATCACTCAGTGCCTCATTAAATCTGCCTACTTCCTCCTGATCCGCCCTTCACATGGAGCGTACACTGATACAATCCTGACCCGATTTCCTGACATTTCCAAATATGTCCACATTAATCGTTCATTTACATACTTCACAGAAACTATGTTTAACTCCAAGGATCTTTTGACATACAGCCCTACTCTCCACTTTGCCCTACCTCGTTTTAAACCCGACATGTCTGTACTTCACTGATCCTTAGAATATCCAATCGCATCCAACTTGCTGATTCCGTTAGCTCTACTTTCTTCCTTTCATAACCACCCTTGTTATTAATTGCTCCCCATCGAATACCAGTCTAATTGCCTGTTCGTTTCCAAGGAGTCCATGGTCTATCAGATGGGAGTGGAACTACATCACTCCCACGGGGCTGAGGCTTGCTCATGATATTTTTAGCAGGTTTAAGAAGTACAAGTGAAGAAGGTTGCTGGCCTTTCTTACACAGGGCCCCTGACTTTCACCACAGAGAGCAAATAATTGAGTTGGGTAGTCCTAGCCTTCTGAGCACAAGGAGGGCCATGACTCAGAATATGTCTAGGATGCCCGCCCCTATTTCATAGTAACTGGTATCCCGACTATCAGGACCACTTACTAAACCTCTCAGTCGTTTCTATTTAATTTTTCCTTCTTTCTTTCGTTTCTTTCTTTCTGCATTAGAAGAAGCTCACTTGACTTAGTTTTCAAACCGTGCCCTATTACAAGTCAAACAATCTAACTCACAGCACGAAACTTATAATTTATGTTGAACCAAATATATCATTAAAAATCTACTATCGCCAGACTAAAAAGACTTTTGAATCACTATGAACATAACTAATCATCAGTCTCACTAGGACCTGGTTCGATGTTGCCGGATTACGAATGTTACAGTCTCTAGTGGACTGTGATCGTGACTTTACTCATACATTGTAGGCACGTTAGGTGAAGAACGTAGACGAAATCATCAACTTCTGAAAAGAGATTGAAGAAAACGATAGATCGCTCTAATAACCGTCAATTTGCACACGTATTCGAGAATGCAGGCTCGTCAACAGCGAATAAATGCACGTTGCATTCATTTGTAAATAATGAAAAAGGCTTGATAAAAATAATGTTTCTTTCCTTTTTTTCGTTCCGTAATGATTTGGATTAACTTAATTCGTTCACATAGCCTTTGTCAAAACAATGTTTCTTTAGTTCAATTCAGGACATATTTCGAGCTCTTCTTCAGCTTTAATTTCCACATTACTTAAAACGTGTCGTTACCGGCTGCGGTGGCCGTGAGTGCTAACGCACTGCCTCGTGCCTCGCTGGCAACTGGGTTTGAATCCCACCTCGGCCGTAGTTTACCATTTCCACCACCACTTAAATGCCGGGACAGTTCCTTTCAATAGGTCCACGGTCGACTTCCCTCCAATAACCCTTCCCTAACCCGTCCTGAAAAAGAAGAGTGCATGACCATTGGCTGCAATAATAAAATTATTATTAAAACGTGTAATTTCTTACCATGCATGTCATAGTTAAAAATACTAAAATTTCACTTTTTTAAAAAGTACCGGTACGTCAAAATTAATAAATTTAAAAACACATATTAGAATTCCTCTCTCTTCCTCTCTTGATCCTGGGGACTCTGAACCATGGCGAGGACCTCCAGTGCAGTGCACGATTAACAAACCAACGTACCTAACACCTGTCTGGCCGGTAAAACATTCTTGGCTCAATCCTTCCTTAAATACACTATACTAAAGGAAAATACACCATTAAAAGAAAAACAACATAAGGACCGAAGGATTATATCTACAAAGAAACAAGAAGTTCAGTGAGGAACTAAGGAGCCTACTTTTCTTAAAATTTAAGATTCATGCCAATGATTAATCTTTATGGATCTATCTAGAATAATGACGAAATTAAGTTGGTAATATCGATATTTCTAATTAGTTCGAAATACTGTATACCTGGCATAATGTAGCCCAATAGAGAACTACAGTTGGCAGCCCTGGTGACTGAATATATTCTTAGTTCCATCTCTTAAGGTACAGAATACAAAATTTGGTTGAAGTCCAATGGATAGCATGGACGTTACATGCAGTTAAACATTGGATCTAACAGCGCGCGTAAATTTAAGTTGGCAACAATGACATACATGTATTGGTCATATATAATCTGAAATAATATGATCTATTGTTGTGACAATTTTGAATGAAATCCATTAGTTAGAATGGAAGTTACATGTATTTTAAAATTGGACCTATCAGCAGGCTTAGAAACATGTTGGCAGCACTGACGTATATTAGTTACTCCAAATTAATCTAGAATGCCAGGTACTATACGTGTGCAAAGTTTAGAGCTATTGGCTTGCATACTTTCTGATATATTGATATTAGGGTAACAAAAATAGAGACAGTATTTATTAACAGTTGGCAGCCCTGGTGGCTCTTAAGAATACGCTCAGTCATATCTGTTTATGTACACATAGCACATACGAAATTTGGTTGAAATTCATTTTTTTAGCGTATGGCTTTTAGTGCCGGGAGTGTCCGAGGACATGTTCGGCTCGCCAGTTTTGTAGCTGCTTCGAGACGGACACCCGATGGGTGAGCTACAAGTACCGTTGGGGAGGGAAGTTGGAATGTAAGGACGAGGAGTTGGAAGGTAGCGGCTGTGGCCTATAGTTAGGGACCAACCCCGGCATTTGCCTGGAAGGAAGATGGGAAACCACAGAAGACCATCTTCAAGGTTGCCGGCGGGGGGATTCGAACCTCCACGCCTCCCGGATGTGAGCGACTACCAGCAGTCATGCCGTAAAGACCATGGCTAACTCACCCGGTAGAAATCCAATTGATAGTGTAGAAGTCATATGCATTTAAAATTTGGACCTATCAGCGGGCTTAGAGAAGCCTCCGTGGCTTAGGCGGCAGCACGCCGGCCTCTCACCGCTGGGTCCGTGGTTCACATCCCGGTCACTCCATGTGATATCTGTGCTGGACAAAACGGAGGCAGACAGGTTTTTCTCCGGGTACTCCGGTTTTCCCTGTCACAATTTCATTCCAGCAACACTCTCCACTACCATTTCATTTCATCTGTCATTCATTTAATCATTGCTCCAGAGGAGTGCGTCAGGCCTCGGCTGCCGGCACAGTTCATATCCTCGCCGCTAGATGGGGGCTTCATTCATACCATTCCTGACCCGGTCGGAGACTGGAAGCAGGCTGTGGATTTTCATTTTTCAGCGGGCTTAGAATCATTTTGGCAACACTGCCATGTATGGCCCCCTGAAAATTTAAACAGCAAATTTATTATCTACATGTGTGCCAATTTTGAAATAGCTCCCATTCATACCTTCCAAGATATCCAACATGGAGCTCAAATTTCAATTGCGATTTTTCAGCAGTTGGTAGCACTGACATCATTTTCAAATATGGCCGTGAGATATTTAGGTATAGATCTTTACTCCTACCAAATTTTGTTTCGATTGCTGCAGCCGTTTAGGAGTTGATAGGGGGGGGGGACACACACAGCCAGCCAGCCGGACAGACAGACAGAAGGACAGACAGACAAGACACACACACATTTGCCCGATCTCATAAGTCTAATTTTTCCTCATTTTTGCAAAATGTGAAAAGTAGGCTAAAAATAAGACTGATTGAAATAACATTGTTCCTCATTGGTCCCAATATGCCTCACTTCTTTGTCACTGCGAAATTTCTTACGTTCCTTTCTGACAGGGTGGCAAAGTCCACAACTGTTGCTGTTTGCTTTGTGCATGTTTTATATGAAGACACCTGACTGAATAGCACTGTTGTCATGTACCATGCCGTTCAACTACGTCACATATCCTCACGCTCTATTCACGTTTGGATGTCATTAGCTGCCAATACTGCGTATGTGTGGTAGACGATATATGGGTCATCGAATACATTCAATCCTATTCGACATTCGTGGCCTTGCTTCGTGAAGGGCCCTGGTAAGAGCGTTGCAACTGCAAAAATCTTGGAGAATGAAGCTTCAGATAGAGAGATGGTCTGTCATGTAACCGCCACTTTCTGGCTGTATCCTTCTGTTGACGGAGTTGGTCAAAACTATTCAAGTGAAGGTAAGGATTCTCTTTGTTCTTGAACGAATGAAACGCTATTCAGCTTCGCTCAGTTTAGGAATTAACAGGCGGTCCAACATCCCCCAGGAATCAAATTCTGGGGTAGTGTTTAAAGTTGAACTTGGCCGACACAATTCTACACAACACGCATCATGCAGTTCGGACATCATGATCATCAGCGCGGTATCGTTGGTTCCGTGTGTTAATTTATGCCATTGTCTGTGTAGTTGTGATTGGCGCCAGGATTGAGAAAGAGGTGGCATTTTGTCTTCAGTTAGGTGTAACCCGGTCATATACCTGGAGCACTTCTAGGATGGCTGAGAATTGTACCCCGTCCCAACGCTAACAGGAATGAAACCTTTATGATATACCAAGTTTCATTACATGCCCCTGTATCAAACAAAGGGGAGAAAACAAATACCTAATGATGTAAGGGGGTGCGTTCAGACGGGCCAAGGAGACTGATGCAAACTTTGGCATGCCTGGTACAAGGAGGAGAGGGCATCCCCAACAAACTTGTCAACTCTTGGACTTCATTTGTCTGGAATATTAACCGTATGTATCCCGAAAATATTTACTGAACAGAAACAAGTCACTGACCGCGTGACTCTAGGAGAGGAGCTGCGGATCATCTGTGCTCCTAGTGTATGTCTGTGTGTAAATTTGTCTATCTGCGTGTGTGCATCCAAATCAATTCCTACCCACTTGAACTGAATTGAATAAAACTTGCTTCAGATGTAGCCCTTCTTTTGACCACTTAAAACGAACTTTTGATAAGCCTACTAGCAAAAATCAAATGGCGGTTTCCTGAATGTTTATTTCTTAAGTAGGCTACTGGCTAAGCCAATTATCCGATCCATATTAAAATCAAATTTAAATTTCTATGCTACAAGGGGAGTCGGATGCCAAAATAACAGATGCTTCAGGAAACTAATTTCGATATGGTGGCCATGCGTATATTCAGCTATTGTAATCCCCTACTTAAGTTCCAAAAGATCAATTATCACCAAAATTGATATCCAGGAAGCTTCATATGATGGACACAAAATGGCCGAGATACAACATACTCATACCAATTATTACGTGCATACGCTACCTTGAATACAAAAAAATATTCAAATATCTTATTCACCATCTAATAAATTTACAGTTTAGATTCCTTTTCAAAAAAGGTAGCATTCATTGTATAGGAGGTTTGCTCTGATAAATGCTGACTGACTCCATACACTTATACATTCAAAATGACGTCCATGCATATTTTTGAAATTTTTAATTCATTAAATTATGATATAATGGAAACGTGGTGTAAGAGGAATCTTGTGTGGGAGATGTAACTTACAATGCACGAACCACGCAGCTACTATCTGCGCCATCTAAACTTACAATTTCGAAACTTGGATAAAAGTTAGCTCTGTAAAGGAAAATCATTCTGCTGAACGAACAAAAAGACGTCCGTGCGCACTACTAAATATTAAAATCCCTCAATGTAATAATAATAATAATAATAATAATAATAATAATAATAATAATAATAATAATAATAATAATAATAATAATAATAATAATAATGTTATTGGTTGTAGGACCCATTTAACTACTACAGCTTTTAGAAATGCCAGGGTGCCGGAATTTTGCCCCGAAAGAGATCATTAACGTGCCAGTAAATCTACTGACACGGCCCCTCGCATTTGCACACCCTCAAATGCCAGCTCACTGTGCCAATATTCGATCCTGCAACCTAGAGCCTAGCAGGCGAGAACGTTACCGCTGTGCCACGCAGCCAGTCAACCCTTAAATATGGATGTATTTCTGCAACTATCACGAATTGTAGTGAAATGAGTCATTTGTAAATGACCTCAGATGCATATGTTAAAGTATATGAGATTAAGTAAGTATATATAACGTCCAACCAACAATCTTGAATGTAAAATCAATTATACACCATCTCATAAATAATGTTTGTAACATGTAGATGTACAGGAAATTTACATTGCTGGAGACCCATGTGCCCAGATTTCGTACTGTACATTCCTGACCATTTTTCCATTTTTAAAATTACCGTATTCTAATTCACAAATTATTTCTTTTACAAAATTAGTCATGCATAAAACATTAAGATCGATGAATCAGATGGCAATTGAGCAAAACATCGGAACTTTGTAAAAGAGGAATGGTGTATGTACCGCCTGGTTATAAAAATGACGAAGTTATACCAGTTAAGAGAACACTGAAACACCACTTTGAATATATAAAATATTGCAATGGAAACGTCATTTTACTAACGAGCGATGATGCAGAATATCCATTATATGTTTTCAGAAAGGTATCACATGAAACATTCCGCTGAACCTCCTTCTTGAATACATGAAACATACAGCGCGAAACTTATCACGAAATTAGATAGTTACTATGTACGGGGATCAAACTCATTGACTTAATAGAGACGATGCCAAGGCATACTATTAACTAATTAAATTTTATCATTCAGAATGTGAGTTAGAAACATTCATGAAACTTGGCAAGCGAGAAGTCATAAATAATGGAAATCACTTATCTAAGGCGAAATACTGTTGTACTAAAAGTTACTCATTGAATATATAAAATATTAACTCTGTAAGTATGAAATTGGCAAGTTATGACACACTTGGTAACAGAAAATTAAACCAATATGTGGTCGAATTGTGAAATACAGTACATTTTCGCAGAGAGTTGTTCGGATATAACGCAGAAATTGAATAGTAAAATTCCGGGTTTTGAGTCTCTATTCAGAAACGTAAAAGTGTGGGATTTTCACCGAAAAGAGAACTTCTAACACGCAAGTAAATCTAACCCCTGGCATTCAGACTCCATACTGCACAGAGATTCGCTCCCACAATCTTGGACACAGCAGGAGAAAACGTTACCACTGCGCCTCGAAGAAATTTAACCGCCTTATTGAACTCAACCTTACTCCTCAAAATGAACAGAGATAAGAATGAAATAAGCAATCTCAAAGAAAGTAGGCTATGTGGACACTAAGGAGCATATTGCTTCTTATTTAAATGTATATTCGACCTTTTCAACCTGACCATAGCCGATCCAGTTCACACTATGAAAAATATGCTTGCACTAAAAGTATCAAACACCAACGCCACACACAAGTTTAAAAAATGTAACATTTTCACTTCATAATTTTGCATGCGTAAATAAGGAATTATATGAAACTGCTTGTAAACAACTGGCAAAATATCACAGCTCTAAAGCAAAAATTATTAATGAATGTGAAGTAGGACCTACTTTTTAAATTAACCTCCATGTGCATTAACTTCAAATTAGAGGGGATCAGACCCCCCGATACGGCAGAGGAGGACGTGCTGTAGTCATGGTAAATTAGGAAGGTTTTCAGAGACTTTACCAAAGCATTTGATCGAATCAACCGACAACTCCCCTTGACAAAATTAGCCACAATGATAGGAAAGGAACATGTAATTACGAAAATAATAACAGATATACTACAAAATAACAAGGTAGTAATTGATGACAGTGTAACCCTATCAGAGCAAACAAATGGGGTCCTTCAGGCTCATTCTCATCAATGTGACCACATCTGATATGTGTAAGCTGCATAGTGAAAATGAAAATCCACAGCCTGCTTCCAGTCTCCGACCGGGTCAGGGAATGGAATGAATGAAGCCCCCATCTAGCGGCGAGGATATGAACTGTGCCGGCTGCCGAGGCCTGACGCACTCCTCTGGGGAAATGATTAAATGAATGACAGATGAAATGAAGTGATAGCGGAGAGTGTTGATGGAATGAAATATTGACAGGGAAAACCGGAGTACCCAGAGAAAAACCTGTCTGCCTCCGTTTTGTCCAGCACAGATCTCACATGGAGTGACCGGGATTTGCATAGTCAATTCCACAAAAGTAAATATTTATGCATATGCAGCTGACATAGCCATAACCTCCACGTCAAAGGAAGAACTGCAGGCACCACTTGTGCACCTTTCAACACAGAGGAAGGCCAATGAATTGGAAATTAGCCTCCAAAAGACAGTATCACTTTAATTCCGTAAAGGAGGAAAACTGGCGTCCAATGATAGAAGAAGTGTAACTGGAAAATATCAATAAATTTAAATATCTAGGACTAATCATTCAAACTTGCTGAACTGTCTTCACTGACCACATCAAGGAGAGGGTAAAGCAAGGTATCCAAGCAATGCAGGACATTTAACACCCACATAAACTGTCTCTTGCCTCTGCAATCAATCTTCTCAAGATCAAAATCAGATCAATTAACATATGGTTTATCTAACAAATTCACGGGACAGGGGTTGTTTCTACTGTAGAATTTCTGAGCGAGATTAAAATCTATCTGAAGGAATTTAATGTTTCAAAAGAGCGAGAGATACGTGTGATTAGCCGATTTTTAGATGGGCCTGCTCTCGTTTCGTTTAGAGTATATTGATGTAACTTATGGACTTATGAAGAGTTTTCTCAAGCACTGTTAAGGAAATTCTGGTCGCCAGAAACGCAACACACATAAGAGCCGATATTTATGCTAAGAGGTATTCGACATCTCAGCCTACAAAATATTCAAACTATTTTGCAAGTCAATTAGCTAAATTACAATTCTTAGATCTGCCAATGCCAGAGTATGAACTCATTTCTGCTCTGATACGTCTATTTCCACTGCAGGTGCAGCAAACGCTGATAGCAGCAAGCGTGGGTAATATGGAGGAGTTTGATGAAGTATTGCAACGGTTGGATCATTCCAATGTGCAATTCTTCCTTCAGATTACTTCAAAACCCGCGAATTAAGCCGTGTATGCTATTGTTGCCGATCGCCAATGCCAGACGACACCAGAGCGAGGTAGAGAAGAGAAATCACCGCGGGAGGATAGAAACAGGCGAAATTAATTGGAACGGTCAAAACCGCAACAGACCATATATCAGACCAAGGGGGTTCAAAAACAGATGAAACTCATGGAAAAGGCCAGGTTATGGAAGGAAGCCATTCCCATATAGGCCATATTTGAGACCAGAGAATGAAGAATTTCGTAAGCAAGGTAGACAACATATAGAACAGAGACACGAAGAGAGTAAAGATACCTAGATGAGTTGCATGCTTCTAGAGACCAACCGAGTACTTCAGGCATACAGAGGGTGTCTAGACCACCAGATGAAAGAAATAGAACGCCGATTTTGGACTTCAACAAATATCAAAATCGTCAGAAATTACACAAGTTTCCAAAATTTATCCAACGACAGGAGAGTTGCTGACGTAGGATCTGGTAACGTCGTGAGAACGTACAATAACAACTTGCCATTTTTATTTTTGCCTGCGTGAGGGGTGGATGTACCCATTTCTGGACTTGAGGTCAGTTATTTTTCCGCAAGAGCTATTTGCGAGGTTTGAAGAGCGCGCCTGGCTGTGTTTGAAACACGTGCTTGCAGAGTTCAGCGACCGCTATATAGAGGGCAGTATGGTGGAGACATGTGGCGCTAGCTATATGACGCTGTATTTTTATTGAATAAATGAAACGAAGGGATAGAAATATCGTAACATCGTGGGAATATGTCAAATACATTTCTGTGAATAACGAAAGAAATTTCATCCCGATCTGATAACGCATACCGGAGATATGATCATATTTGTATTTGAATGCGCAGATGGAGGCGCAGGGGTCATAGTTGACTGAGATGGGAGCATGATAAAAAAAAGCAGCGTTGCGGAGGTCAATAGAGAGTGTGTGTCTTCTTGTCTCACATGTGCTTCGGACAAGAACTTCGAAAGCTGTACGAATGATTATGCTTGACTGCGGATCAATCTAAGAGCTAATCTACGTTTAACTTAGCCTACGAAGTTGGGGCGTGTCGACTCTTCGGCATTGTTGAGAAATACTCATTACCCTACGTTAGGAGTGAATAGATGGGGCCACCTACGCTTGACGTGTTGCGCTGAGGAATACTCATTACCCATAGATAGTCTTCGAAACTGGAGCCAATCTGTTTCACAGATGTGTGCGGGAGAATATCCTTGATCCAAAATATAGCCAGCGACGTGGGGACAATTACGTTTGTCGTGTTGAGTGGGGGGTACCCATTACCCATATTAGGCATCGATTTAATAGGATAGTGGATATTGGAACAGAAATACAAGCTCATGACGGATTGTATGGCTGCAGTCAAAGGCAGTCACATGCATTACAAGGTACGGCTCAATTCAACTTACAAACTGTATTTTTTTATACTAAAGTGAAAGTCCCGAGTGACTGAAGAACACCGAGGAACAGTTCGTATTCGCGATGGCAGGGCCATAAAAATGAAATTGTTAGTCGTCATCGTACGTATTCTACGTGTAACAAAATGGACTTCGTCATGAAGCACTAAACTGTGAGAGGGCGAGATGGAAGCTGACGTTCTGGAGTGAGTAATGTCGTGAGGGTGTGGAATGTCACACGTGGGAGGCTGAGTCCGCGCTAGCCTAGTGCGCACGCCATGTTGAGTCATCTACATGAAAATGGACTCTCCACCTCATCATGATTGTATCGTCGCCAGAATATGTAAGCTAAGATCTTTACATTAAGAAGCTAGTTGTTATGACTAGGGCTCGGATTTTCGGTAAATAAATATTTTATTATGTAAATACATATTTTAAGTATTTTTCTATAAATACATAATTTCCTGCTTTTCACTTATTAGCACATAGAAAGACATAATATTTACAATTATTTAAATCAATATGCTAGATCTTTCAGTTGATTGCATTTTTGTTGTGTTACTTCAACGGAGAAGAACCTGTGAGCTATCTAATCTTCATGCAGAGCGTATGTCAGCTTGCAGCTGTTGTTATGACTAAGGCTCGGATTTTCGGTAAATAAATATAAGCTGACGTTCTGGTGTGAGTAACTTGTCGCCCCATGCCACTTACTTTCGAAGCCGGGGATTTCCTTGTCCATAGCCATTTTGCAGTTCATTTCTGGCACTGTGAAGTTTAAAAAGATACAAGTGATCGTCTGTAGCAGTATGTTGCAGAATGTAAAGATAATTTTACTTCTGATGGGGGCGTTCTGTTCTGCCAAACATGTGGGGAAAGCAATCTTGGCTGAACAGCGATCTCAAGTTATACAACACCTCAAGGGCAAGAAACATACTGCCGCAGTTTCGCGCCTTCAGAAGAAGTGTTTCGCGATAATCATCGGTCAATTGTGATAGACAACCTGAAGATGTATCTCATGTATTCTAATGCTTCAGCAGTCAGTGAGACATAGCATAAATTGCATTAGTGAGTACTGCATATTGTTTATATTCACATTAATAAACTAAATCATAACTTAATTAAATATTTTTACTTTTTTGTCAAATATTTCAGGGATTTTTAATACATATAAAATAAATATTTTCCCGATTTTTAGCGCCTAAAAATCCGGGCCCTAGTTATGACTTTCGCAAAACCAACGTTCAATCCCTTCTCAGCATGATTAAGGTAAGCCAGTTAACCAATTTTTTTCTACGCACGTTTTGAATCAGATAACAAGATCCTAGTATTTCAGTTACACATCAGATGATGATGTAATTTTAAGATCCAGTTGTAATTATTTTGAGAGGAAGAAGCTTGAGATAGCTGTTTGATTTAATTGCTAGCACGACGCTTTAATGTGTTTGCCACATTTGATTATTGTTTTGGGACCATGATCCATGAAACGCTGGCTGTGGTCGTTTTTAACTGAATCAATTTAAGGGTTAATATTTTGAAGCTTAAATTAATTTATTTATAAAAATAATGATGATGATTAATTTTCTATGGAATTCAATTTTTCTATAAATAATAATAATAATAATAATAATAATAATAATAATAATAATAATAATAATAATGTGTTTAATAAATAATTAACAATTATTAATGATAAATAGTTAATAATAAGTAACAGTGATAATTAAAAACGGTAAATGATTGATAAATAATTAATAATATTTAATAACAATTAATGATGATTAATATTAATTAACCATGATTAATGATGATTAATAGGAATCAATAGGAATAAATAATGATTAATGATTGATGTGGGAAACAGGACTAACAAAGATAAAGTATGATTATCTATGATTAACTATGATTAATAAAGATTAATATTTATTAACGATGATTAATGTTAATTAATGAGGAGTGAGGTAATTTATAATGAATTTCTGATACTTCATGGAGTGTAAGGAAGAATCCAAACAGGGGATTATGTGAAGACTGAATTCAGCCGAAATAATAATAGTAACAATTACGTAATTTTCTGACTATAATATAATTATTGATATAATACCAGCTGTTATTAGAGGATGTTAAAGTATAATTGATGAAACATATACGAGAATAACAAAATCAGCTGACTTATGCACAATTAATACGTTTTTGTGACGTCGTAATGGTAAATTATATGGAAGGAGCGGAAGGTTATTTTAGTTGGAACTAATCATGAATAAATTAGGGGAGGATTTGTGAAGTAGGTGACAGTTAAGAGCATCAATATAATTGGAAGAAATAAATGGAATTACACAACTATGGGGCGGACAGTTTGGTTCAGTTAAATAGAAGTGGTTTTCGTTGCATGCAAGTGGCATGACTCAATAGTATGCCAGTAAAATAGAAGTGAGAACTTATGGAACTTTAAGGTTCTCTTGTAGTGAGTAATACAAAATATATAAAATGTCAGTGTTGAGGGAATAGTATTGATCCCTATGACAAGTATGAAAAGAAGGTATAAAATAAATAAATAAATAAATAAATAAATAAATAAAAGAAGGGTCAGACATAGTGATCACCCCATTGTACGTGAATAAGTGGTATTTATGAAATGAAATAAAGGGTTAATTGAATGCACCATTTTAACCAGCTCATTCCGTCTTCAGTAGCATTCTAAATTGATTGCTATACTTTTCATTCGCCGCTTCTGATGTTCACTGTTAAAAGTAACTTGATGTGTGTAAAATCCCAGTAGATTTGAAAGAGCCTTGCCAAATAAATATTATAAATTCCGTGATTTTGTGCACGGCAGTTTAATAAATTTGTGAATGTGTGAAGTAATATCCGTGAAGGAAATAGTAATGTCAGCTGAATGTAAATCCTATATTACCTCAATTATTGTTAATGAACACAGGAAGACTGCAAATTCATTAAATTGTTATTGTCAAATATAAGTTAGCTAATTAGCACTGGAAAGTCATCAGATATTGTATTAAAAGAATTGATAGTTGAAAGATGATGAATTAGTCAAAGATCTAGGGATGGTTTTTGAATTCATCTAATATTTTGGAATCTTTTGTTAGACACCATTTCCCCGCATTAAATATAAAGAAATTGAATTTCCATAAACTAACATGGACAAACAAATTATGGGATTTAACAACCGAAAGTTGGATATAGTTTTGGAAAATAATTGTGTAAACATAAAATTGTGTCAGGACAGTGAAACTAAGTGAAACAGATTTTCGAGATGTCAGACTGGACTGATAACGAGTCTGATCATCAGGAAATTACATATGAATATGTCAACCATTAATTGTGAGTGACAGATGGACTATTAATTTCTATTGATCTCACACAACTCAGCTCTACAGTGTAAATATTTAGAATTTTGAAATGAATTTTTGCAGTGATCTCATAGTCAAATTTACAAATATTAGATAGGGACCCAGGGGGACTAGGATGTTTCTTTTGCAGGAGAGTGTTTTAGTTATCGTTTTTCTCCCTGGGAATAGTTATATTATTTTAGGATGTATGAGAAGGAGAAATAAATGGTTAATCTCATATTTTAAAATTGTGTTACTTGTGATGTTCCATAAATCCTTTCTTTTCCTACTGATGTTTGGTTTTCGAAATCAGCCAGTTAGCTTAGTTAATTTATGTGTGCCCAGATAGACCCTGAGATGTTTGATCTCGTGCCAACGCTGATTTTGAAATTCATCCACGTGTGATCGTTTGACTCCGGTCAGACGGGTGCAGAACTGCATAGCTATTGCTCTAAATACTTTACGCCCAGGTTCATTTTGATACTTTTGACTAACATTATTCAGAGTAAGTTCACTTAAGGAAATTCGTTTCATGCTCGGTAACGTTTAGGTTCATATGTGGGCTATTCTCTTGCTTAATCGTGTTTAGTGTGTTTATATTATTACGTGTGTTCACTTACTTTCCCAGTTGTAATTTTTAAGAAGAAACATGGGTAGAAGTGAGAAAGTGTTCAAGAGGCGCAAATCCTATGGCAACAGGTATTCTGTAACTGTCACCAAAACAGTCAACAAAGATTCTTTATCCCAGTCATCTGTTACAACTAATTTTAAACCAACATCTCCATGTAAAAACAATTTCCAGTCATCAAGTGCATCCAAAAGAAAGCTTTCTGCAGCATTACTGAGAGTTGAATTTGAAGATGTGGATACTGCTGAATTTTCATCACATGCAAGTGCTGGTAATGTAAATATTGACTAGGGAATATTGTCACATTTTATACTGACAAATACATTATGTAGGCTATCGAAATTCAGGGATAGTTTATTTTTTAATTTAGGAAGTAGAAGCGTTAGTTATCAGCTCTAAGCGAAAAGAGATACGTAAAGTCTCCGAAACAGTGTATTTATAGCTTCTGGGGAATTGCACTGATAGTGGAAGGGGCCCATGTAGTCAATACCGGTTAAAGCAAAGGGTTTGCTAGGGGATGAGCGAAAAGATGGAAGATCAATCTTGATCTGAGTGCTGACTTTCGACTTCACCTTGAAGCAAGGGATACATTTGAGGATAACGGAAAGAACCTCGTTAACACCATTTATTATCCAATAACTTTCTCGTAGTAAGCAAAGCAACGTACGAGTTCCGACGTGCAGGCTGCGATAGAAGAGTTCAGGTATGATAAGAGAGGTAACGTGAAGGCAAGATAATAGGGTGGATTTTTTCTTCTGATAATTAGGAGTAGGAAAGCCTTCCTCCAACTCTTAGCAAAACATTTTCATCGTGAATAGGAGCTAGAGGGCAAAGGTGGCTAGACTTGGGAAGAGCCGTTTGCTTTGATAACAGAGACAGCTCAGCATGAAACGCTTCCTGCTGCGAGGGCTACAAAACCTTGGTTGTAGCAAGATTCAGTTCGTGATTCGTTAAATATGACCTTGATAAAATTGGCTGGTCGATAACTAAATACTTCCACCTTAAGATGTAGGCTATGACTCGAATTAACTTATAGAAGGATGAGTATTGCCTCAGCTAAGATTCAGAGATATTGACGACGTGATAAGAGGCGATAGCCTTATCCACTCGAGCGTCAGGCACGACTAAATTTGAGACGAGAGGTTTTGAAGGCCTTGCCAATAAAGTTCGGAACTTGTTAACTGAGAAGGAGAATAACCACGAGAGATAATGTCCGCAGGATTGTCAGCGCTAGAAACATGTCTCCATTGACAGTCTTGATAGAGGGTTTAAGTTTTAGCCACAATACTCGCTACAAAAGTTTGCCAATGATATGGAGTTTTGGCGATACAAGAGAGAACTATCACGGAGTCACTCCATGACCAAATTCATGAAAATTGAATCCTTAAAACCTTGCACAATTTGTCTGACAGCTTGGCTACCATGAGAGCGGCACATAGATCAAGCCGAGGGAGAGTGATGGTTTTAAGAGGAGCCACTTTAGATTTAAAGCAGATAAGATGGGATATAGAAGAATATTTTTGGGAGTTGCAGTAAACCAAGTATGCGCAACATCCGAAAGGTTTTTCAGAGTTATCGGCGAAAATTTGGAGTTCAAAAGAAGTGAACGGGGAAGCACAAATGAGCGCTCTTGGAATTTCGATCTTTGAAAGATTCTGTAAGCTTTGATGAAAAAATCCCCCTATTTGAAAATGGAGTGGGGACGAACTCGCCCCATTCAGACTTCAAAGACCAAAGTTCTTGTATGAATAGCCTAGCAATCAAAATGACTGGAGCGAGAAATTGCAGTGGGTCGAAAAACTTGGCGATTGCTGACAAAATGTACCTTTTTGTATTTGGAAGTTCTTCCGAAAGAGACACCTTGTAGGTAAGAGTGTCGTTATGAGTGCACCATTGCACACCTAGAGTTTTAACTGAATCGGAATCATCACAAATGTCGACAGAGGTTGGATCAACTTCATCGATAGAAAATTGAGTTAGAAATTCCTTGGAGTTGGAATTCCATTTGTGGAGGACGAAACCTCCATTCTGAAGTAAGACTTTTAACTCATGAGAGAAACTTCTTCAAGAGTTCGAAAGGAATGCAGACAATCGTCAACGTAAAAGGAAGAGGACAAAGTTCCGATGCTTGCGGGAGGAACAGGTGGCCATCTTGAGCTGACAACATGTGTAACGATCGGATGGCTAGAAATGAAGAAGGCGTAAGTCCTTGATAGGTTTTGTGGGTTCATCACGCCACAAAATCGCTGGAGATCTTGTTTTTGAGAAGTGATCAAATCTTGGCGATACATTTGTTTAATGTCCACGATGACAGCTGTAGGAAAGAGGTTCAAAATGGATAGCCGAAAGGTCAGACTGAATAGCAGGGCCCACATATAAGGTGTTGTTGAGACAGTTCCCATCAGAATCGGGAGAAGAACCATTGAACCATTGAATGGTCAATGGGTTTTACAAACAGGATGATGGTAAGAAAGAAAGAAAGAAAGAAAGAAAGAAAGAAAGATTCAACTGGAGAATTGAGTTCATCCTCAACTCTGTTGACAACCTCCATGTGCCCTAGACTCACATAGTCTTCGAGGAAGGCCGTATACTGTTCTTTGACAGCGAGATCTTTCTTTAATTTACCCTCAATGGCAAGGAGAGCCTTACGAGCTTTGGGTTGAGAATTACAAAGCTTAGGTAGGTTAGGCAGTCTAGGCATATGGACTATAAATCTGCCCTCCGGAGTACGTGTAGTGGTAGAAACAACGTCTTGTTCACAAAATTCGTTTTCTAAAGTGATAGGACTAGGAGATTCGATTGCTTCTATCTTCCAAAACTGTTCTAAGTCAGTACTAACGAAATTGCATTGAGATGTAGGTTGAGGACTGAACTGAGGGAGTTGACCAGTTCGATTCAACCAAATTTGGTATCATGAGCATAGATGCCTCGAGCAAGGGAGAGCTTTTGAGGACGTAAGCTATTCCAAAAGACATTAGCGCTTAGTAAAATACCAATAGAGTTTCTAATTTTGAAATGGGGATCAGCATGCCTTAAATTTGAAGGAATGTTTAAACGGGAAATATCAACGGAGTGGCTAGGGGTATATTCGCCTTTATTATTCAAGATAAGTCAGTTCAATTGCAGCGTAGTGTTTCTCTGGCATATGTCCTTGAGTAGCAATTTTGAAAATTGCAAAGCCTGAGATTTGGAATTGTTAATACCGGAGGATTCGATAGAGGTTGGTGTTACGGGGAGACCAAGTTTCTCCATTAAAGATCTCGAAACAAGGTCATGAGTGGCTGCAAAACCAAGAAGACCCCTAGCCCGTATCCAGTTGCCGCACTTTTCTTGGATATCTACTTGGACCGTAGACGGACTTGGGCACTGCACCATGTCTTGACGTTTTGAATTACGGATGACGCTCTGTTCTGTTCAGAGTTATAACTTTCATTCGAGGTAGAAGATACGGATGCTGATGACCTTGATTCGTCATGACGCTGTAGCAGAGAGTGATGCCGAGCTTGATAATGAAATCAACTCCTTTGAGATGGACAATTCGAAGCAGAATGTTTTGATGACGGGCAATTAAAGCAATTCTGGTGTTGTGCAATAATTTTCCACCTGTCATCAATGGTGAGCGTTCGAAAAGAATCGCATGACTACAATGCGTGGAATTTTGAACAAAGTAAACATTTCGGAAAAGTATTAAACGATTGACGCGGTTCTCCCTGACTGTTGAACACAGTGGAACCAGTTTGCCTTTTTTCAGAATATCTGACTTTATACCCAATTGAAGGGGCATTAGGTTCGGCCGCAAAAGAGACGTGACTTTGAGAGCTTGATGAAGTGCCTTCGCCTTGACAATAATGTACAGTGAAAAATTGACACCGACCGTTTATGAAGTTGATAAAATGCTCATATGTACAGTATATTCATCATTACGGGAAAGCTCAATTTCCCAAGCTTTTAAAGTTCCAACAGCAAATTTGGAAGTTGTAAGGTGTACGAGGAAAGTGTCCCAAAATTGAGTGGCCTGTTCTAATTGGTCCAATGCTCTCACATGCAAATGAAGAGTGTCCAAGACGGCTCTCAAAGATGTCACATCATTAGAACGAGTGGATGGCAGATTAAAAATCGCTTGCATGCGCCGTTGCACACGTAGCCGGGTATTGCCAAACATTTCTTTCAGCAGGTCAAAGACTATGGCAGAGTTGTTACTGCTTAAAGGAAGAGCCTCAAGCAAAGCTTCATCGTGTAAAGACGATCGAAGGTAATGGAACTTATATATGGCCCGAATAGAATTATTGTCATGGATTAAAGAGCCGAACAGTTCGTAAACAGAAACCCAATGTCTCTCGTCACCAGAAAAATGCGACAATTCGATTTTAGGATGTAACGACCTTGGGCTAAAATCACCATGATGAGATGTAGTATATGTGCTAACTCGTTATCTGGCTCAGGATTCCTACTCAAAGCGTCAGGGATTACATCCATCTTCCCCGGGCAATGTTCAATTTCAATACTTAACTGCTGAATGTATATTGACCAGCGTGTCACTCTTTCACTCACCATTGCCGTCTTAAACAAAAACATCAGCGCTTTATGGTCAGTCCTTACAACAATTGGATATCCAAAAACAATTTTTCTCCAGTGTTGTAATGCGTGCAGAATAGCAAGAAGCTCCAGTTCGGTGAGAGTATAATTTTTCTCATGTTAGTGCAATTTGTGACTTACAAACGCTAAATAAGAACGATCCTCCAGGTTGCTCGGACCCTCCTGTTATAACATTGCTACTATACCAATAAAAGATGCATCAGCTTGAATTATGAATTTATTTCCAAAGTCTGGGTATCCTAATTTTATACAATTTGCCAAAAGATCCTTCGTTGCTTGGAATGACTTTTCACTAGTGTCATCCCATTGCCATATGTTGCCCTATTTCAACATCTCCTGCATTGGCGCCACAGTCTGCGTATATCCAGGACAATTCTCTTTGAAGAAGCCGGTTGCACCAAGAAATGCTCTCACATGATTAACTCTAGTAGCAGTTGGGATGTATTGCCTCAATTTTCGCTGGATTTGGTCCCACACCTTCTTGATCTATGATGTGCCCTAAATATAAAATTTCACTCTTGAAAAAGTGTGTTTTCTTAATATTTATCCTTAAATTCATTTTCCTTAAGTTCTCCAGAAGTTTATTAGATTTCTCTTATGTTCATTCACATTATCAGATGCCAGAAGGATATCATCAATGTATCAAACGGTCATATTTTTCACCTCCTCGGTCAGGTTTCGATCCAATGCTCTGAAAAGTGCAGATCCAGCTGTTTTACACCAAATGGCATGAGGTTTCATACGTATGTTTGATTTTCAAAGAGAAAACCTGTCAGAAGCTTAGATTTCATCTCCATGTCAATATGATGAAAGCTATTTGTGAGGTCCACAGAACTGTATATGTGTTTTCCTCTGAAACCCTTCAGAACGTCTCGAATTATTGGCAATTTATCATATTCCGGAATCACCTTAACATTTAATTTCCGTGCGTCTGGCAAGAGCCAAAATTGCATTTAAATATGGCGTCCGTGACTTCTTGATCATGCCAGCTGCGAGCATTCCTTCCATTATGTCCTTCACCTGAGAGTGATGTTTCTCTGGGATCGGGTACAATTTGCTCCTAAATTGAGTCCAATCGTCAACTTGCACAGCGTAATTAAAATGTATTATCTTCCCAGGTACAGTGCCGAAAACTTCCTTATGTGTGCGTAAAATATGTTCCAATTTTCTCTTGTCAGCCTCCCCTAAATTTACTTCTCGGAGCCGCTCCTGTAATAAGACTTCAAACTCAGCTAAGCTGCTTTCTTCTTCCGCCAACAATGTCCAGAGTTCCCTAGAATACTCCTGATCTCCGAGCTCCACGACAGCAATGTCAATCATCTCTTCTTTCCCCTTGCGTAATTAATCAGTTGACTCTTCAGATATAGCCTCAAACATCCACATGCTTGCCTCACGTCCATATGACATTTCATCCATGTGTAGACCTATGTCTTTCATTCCTTCAATTTGCCTGAATCTAACAGTATTGTTGTAAAAATGAATGATGGCTTGGTAATCGCAGATAAAGTTAGCACCTAATATGATGTTGAATTCCATTTTTGCCATCACAATAAATGTTTGAGAAAAAGTGTGGTTTGGAATGTCTAGTTCTAGGTATGCCTGATGTTTACGTACCACAGAACGTTCAGGAATTACGCCCCTGACTTTCAGTTATGGTACAGGAATCAACGGTGCATTTTGATTCGGTCCCACGTCTTTAACCAGTGCTTCAGAAACAAGACTTATTTGAGAGCCTGTATCTAGTAGACATCTAATCTTAAGTCTACCAATTCTTGCATTTATTACGGGTAACTGTCTTATGGTGTCATTCTGCGGCTTCTAAACAGTCCTCTGGCCAAGCGATCCACTCTGCGATGTCTGCCACTATCCTGCCATCACGGTCATCAGTACCATGCTGATGTTGTAGGCTATCTCCTTTACATACTATTGGACTTTTTAATCCCGGGCACCTTGTTGTGATACCCCTTTGTCACGCCTCTCCTGCTGTCAACTCGGACTTTCCGCTTCCTCTTCCATGTATTTGTCTGGATTTCTTCTATTTTCCATCACACGCTCCCATCTTCCCTGTTAATTTTCTTCCGCGACATGAAGTTCTTGGAGATATCTCTGAGACTCCCTGTATCGATCATTCCAATTGTACTTTTGGTCCCTTGGATCATCTTGCCCGTGATTCCGTTTTTCTCTCCACTGTTGATTGTACCACGTGTCACCATTTCTACGATACGGCACTTCCTGCCTTCTGCTATTTCTCCAGTTTTGGTAGCCCCTCTGATATGGTCTGGTATTTCCTTGGTACTGCCTATTGTTCCCTCTGTCGTTATATCTCCCTTGAGATCAGTAGTCATTATACTGCTGTCTTCTCGGCGATGCTCCGGTATTTGTAGCTTGAGACCTGGTGCTCGGATTATTATTATTATTTCCCCTCAATGACCTCTGTCGTTTTTACGTTTTCGACCTGCCGGTTCCCCCTGTGTGGTAACTGCATCATAGTCTCGTCAAGGTGGCGCAAGATCTTCTCTGCTTGCACGGCTGTAGTGACGTTTGCGGCGACTAGGAATTGTTGGATATAGATAGGTAATTGTTTTCCTATCGTAATGATCAGATCTTTTTCTGATGGTGGTTCGTCAAGATCTTTCATCTTGAGAATCTGCTCTGTGAAAAAATCTGCATACTTTGTGGGGTGTGTGTATGGTATTTTCTGGCATATAAGTCAATCCTGAGGCTCTGTTGATAAGATGCGCATCAATATTTCTTCAGGAAAGCCTCTTTAAAACCGTCCATCGTTTCAAAAGTGCACTTGAAACTCTGGAACCACGTAAGAGTGCTCCCTTTCAAATATTTATCTATCATTCTAAGTTGTTTACTTTGCGGAATGGGCTGGTCCATAAAAAATCGTCTAGCTCTTTGAGAAAGGAATTTGGTGTGATGCCAGTACCATCAGTGTATTTGTTGGATTTATATTCACTCTCCCGTATGACCTGTATAATTTGTGTGGGTAACGTACTCTGCTCTGGAGTTGAAGTCTGACCCCTATATTCTCTGAACGCTTCAGTATCGCAACCAGCTGCCTGACTCTGCTCATTAGTAGGAATACCACCCGTCGCGTTACTCATCCCCAGGCTATTCGTACTTCCTCGCTTCTCCCCATCCCTCACAGATGTGAATAACGTGTCGTGCTCCATTGACTTTAATTCTGTCTTCATGATTTTATCGTCTTGCTCTCTAAATTTGGCCTTTACATTTTCTTCTAGAACTTGTAATCTAATCAAATTATCGCCTAATCTTCTAATTATTGTTAAGCGTTCCTCCTTACTGTCTTCTTTCATTTGACTCCAATCTTTACGTATTCTGTCCTTCATTTCGTCGTGCTTTTCATCCATTTGAGCCTTAATTCCCACATGAGCTGTTTCGATCTTGTCTAGCCGCTGTTCTAAACGTGCGTTATTTTCCTCAACAGATAATTTAACTTCTTCCTGGTCTGTCTCAATGTTTTCCACCGCTCTGTTGCTTGCATATCTAGCTTATCCATGGTTTGCGTATTCGATTCTATTTTTTCGAATCTGCTTTTTAACTTCTCTTGGGCTGATTTTAACTTCTCCGTGTTAGTAAGACATGCCTGCTCGATTTGCCTTAGTTTTGCCACTACTATCTCATCTAGCTCTTCTAATTTTCTATCGAACTTGTCCTCAATTTGTTTCATTTTCCCTATTTGTTTATTATTATTATTCTCGTTCACTTCATTAGCTAATTGCTCTAATTGTTTCTTAGTGTTTTGCTTAATCGAAGCCGTAAGCTGGTTAAATTGCTCCGGATTATTTTCATTCTGTATATTTAATTGGTTACTCATTTGTTCATTATGTTTCATTAACTGATTATTCATCAGTTTATTTTGAACAGCTGATTGCTCCGCGATGTTACTATTAATCTCGGCGTTTAACTCCGCTAATTGTCCGCTATTAGTAACTTTAATTTCCTCTAACTGCTTTAACTGTCCATCACTAGTGTTTTTCTGTGCTATAGATTGTTCAGCAATACTATTGATAATTTCGGGTTTAATTCCCCTAATTGTTCACTACTACTAACTTTCATCTCCGCTCTTAATTCCATTAACTGCTCCGTATTCCTCGCTGTTGCGAGCTCAATCACTGCCCTAATGTCTTCAAGTGTCGCCATGACAACGAATATAATTCACTGAGAATGGAGAGATCATGTATTTGGGTAATATCCATTGACGTCACGCACACAATAATGCACATTTAAATTCCTTAATTACACTCAACACATTTAACTTACATTTAAAACCCACATTACAATGCATCATTGAGTATTCATTACCTTAATTTAATTTAGTGTCACCCCCTCTGATTAGTTATTATGTTTCCAAAACCTTACTTGACGTTACGTTAACACATAGATTAATTAACAAATGTAATCAATCTTTTAAGACTTACCTTCGTATCATATAACTAGAGTTTGTCATCACTACACAATTCTAATTTAAATTTATTTCGACGCCCGGACTCACATCATATCACTATCACAATATCAAAATAATAATATGTTCCGTATTTAATATATTAGAACAAACTCCATAACTCTACTTTATTACATCACACTGGTGGTAGTACTTCGCCTCACTACTGAATTTATATCTAAAACAGTGGCTGAACTTGTACAACCAAGCTTCCAAAAACAACGTTTTTCAAGGTTGCCACCTAACCTATCATGAAACGACCCACGTTGGCCTCCGCCATCTATCACCTATGTGCCCTTGAAAGAAGCAAGAGACAAGACTCTTTTCGGGGCAGTGTTCAGTTCTTGTTTAAGAGGCTGATAAATTTATATTTTTGCTTACATTTCATCAAGGTGACATAAGGACAGTTAAGATAGAAAGAATGTGAAACACAAATTAAAATAAAAACACTAATAACTGATCATACACACAAATATAATAAAAAACACCCATAATTTGCTCCCACAAAATTAAAACATAAGTATCAAAATAACACTCAGCATAGAAATACACTGAAATTCAATAAAATCTCGGATTAAGTCCGTAACTTCTCATTGTTGTGTGCGTGCGTTGATGGGAATTGTATGCTTTGCATATACAAAATTATAGTATACAAAACACGCACCCATTAGATCAATCTGCAAGTTGTGTACTTCGTATTTTGCGTAACTGGATTTGGGTCCTGGGAAAGACTAAGAAAAAAATGGCTAAACAAATAAAATCAACCGACTACTCTACCCCTTACAAATATTAATATTACAAACTTCAAAATGAAGTATCATCAAAGTGCCTCAGTACGAAATAAAAGTTGCCGAAAAACAGGTCTTACAAACAAATCTAAGAATTACTGTCGTGACTATTATCAATCACAAACATATGGGCCGACCGCTCGTCTCCCTTAAATTACATGACACTTGCATACACAAATATGCACAAACAAGAATTTGCAAATTAAATCAGACAGGCACTAACTGAAAAGAACACAATAATTATATCAACATAAGCTATGACGTTTGTATTTGACGTGGAGAACACCCACAGTTAAATCACAATTAATTTCCAATCATACAGGCTTATCTCATTATTTATCTCAAGACCACAGACCTTCGTCGCCTGGCACTAAATACAACAAATTCGTATCTCTAATCTGGTCGCGCACATCGTAGAATACCTCACTCATCTGTCACCTGTCAAGTGTGTCAAATAACAATTTGCCTTGGAAAGCACCCAGCTTTCGAGAACCGTAAAATGCAGACTCACTGCTACCTGAAAAAACATGTGTGATAACACAAAAACCAATATGTCCCAAAAATTCTCTCAGGAATTTCAAGACCGACGAATCGTACAGTCGCCTCCATGGAGTGCGCACTGTCGATGAATTGCAGCATACAGGCTTCAACCTCGTCGAGCCCAGCATAGAATAATTCACACAGAACAACACCTTGACATGACATCTCATTATCCACAATATAAATAGCGCCAGATCAGAGATTTGCTAACATAAACTATAGTGTTTAAAAACATACACAAATGCTGTGATCAATTTAATTCAAAATCTACATGAGAAGCAGACGGCTTCTTGCAACAAATATATGTAATATGGCATAATATTTCACACAGCCTGTGTGATCAAAAATTAGCAAATAAAATTCTCAATCCCCCATACCTGTCTTTAGAGTTACACTAACACAAGCTCCACTTATTGTCAGATTCACAGCTCACATCCATGTTGAATAATATCAAATTACACACAAGATGTACACGCTGGCACATTCTAACACACTGTCTATTTACAAAATACAACAAATGCCATACAGATAGCCACGATGAGCTTCATCATTAAATGGTAATCGGTGAAAATTACACTAAAACAAATCCAAATAGTAATAACAAAATATATACACAATGTTCCCATTAACCAAACTAGCTACGATAAATGAAATTAATTCATATGGGTACTCAGCCTTCTGCTATCATCACTGAATATCGCCCGCCATGATACCTGCTATGTTATTTACTCCACAGTAAATACGATGGCGATCCTGGATTCCAAACTTATCCTTCCTTCAGTGTGGGTAGCCATATTCTTCCAGGTGATGAATTTGCTGCTTTGAAGAAATCGTATCAGTTCAGTATGTTTAATCACCCGCCTGATTACTATCTAATTGCTTTAATGGGTTACTACAATTCACCCACAAGTCCTATTAAGCAATATCTCGACGACTTGTCCCTATTTATAGCTGGTATAGCTATCTGATTAACTGCACACGTTTGGCAATACTTGCACTACACACAAAATGAACTAATGTCCAACTAGACATGATATTGCAGTTTTAAAGTGGAAATAATATTGTAGAAATTTATACAAGTTCGCACTCGTCTTCAGACGTAATTTTACTAAGTTCAAATTCTGTTCTCAGACAGTATGAATCATTTACTAAGTCCGAAGACCTTCACAAAAGTGTCGTGGAATATGTCCGAAGACACTCAAAATCAGAATAATTTCCGTAGACCGTCACAAAAGTGTCGTGGACTATGTCCGAAGACCCACCGAATGGTTGTGTTCACACCAGGGCTTCACGCACTATTTATAATAAATTGGCAAAATATTTGGAGTGGGGACAGTTCGCATGGCTAACTTTTCAGGCAATTATCGCACAGGCACGCAATTTACATGAAAACACTCGCTATAAAGAGATATACATGACTCGATCACTCGGAATTCAAATCGATCGGCGGTTCAATACAATTTGATTCCCTCCAAATCTGATCTGTCTTGGCTATGATGCTATGGACCCACGCATAAGAGCGTCATCTTTCCTCATTCATCCGTTCAATTCATAGTTCCGCGCTATTTTTGCAAACCACACCTACTGGGCGTGTACGAAGAGTATCTCTTTCTCATATATTACAGAGGACCTCTCTGTTTCTTGTTGCTAGACAATGTCATTTTTCACTGCTGGATCACCCGCGTCTACAAGCTTTCCCAGTACGATGAACTCAAAATTAACTGTACATCTTCCTGTATTTCCGTATGTCGTAAATACCTGATTCATCCCTCTCCGTTGTTCTGTATAATGTGCAAGGTTCCAGCTCCCTCCTATCTGACGCTGGCAGGTAGCAAGCTTATTGCGAAACATAGCAGGTATTTCAGCAATAGAAGTAACATTTCCCACCTCTCAGAAATAAAATATGAAACATTAATATGTGGCACTCCTATTGAGATAGCAAGCTTATTGCGAAACATAGCAGGTGTTTCAGCAATAGAAGTAACATTTCCTACCTCTCAGAAATAAAATATGAAACATTAATATGTGGGGTTGAGGGTTCAATACGTTATGAGTGAAATGAAGTTATCATACACACAGTGCGTTCCTAATGCTAAGTACAGCGCAGGCTGAAGGCAAATGTATTTTCTCTTTACGACTTAAGATATTTTCACAAATCGCCGGGGGTTTTCTCCGTTGTGAAAGCCACTTCTTCGTAATCTACTAAAAGAATCGCTCAAGCATTATGTGCCCAGTTAAATTGGGTGACAAATAACACTCATGTACTATTACTTAATAATAAAGATATCCTTTATAAAGTGTCGAAGTTTTTTACTTGTGTTCCGTTAATTTTATAGCACAGATGTAAATACTTGTCCAGTTGTTAGCACAGCCCGTTCATAGCTCTCGTTGTGCTTAAATATTAATAACGATGCGGACAGTGCTGAATAGCGGATGCTGCCGAAAGACAACACTGAAAAATGGATTCTAAAATGTATATGTCGTAGTCAGATAGTGAAATCCGTCATTTCATGGAAATCCTAGGTACTTCATGAAAAGCCGGCATATGATGTAAAATGGGATAGTTCCACTATCTATTGCGTTTCTTCATGTAATGACGGACCGATATAGTTAAATGGTGTAAGAATGATTTTACATTATCAGCCGAGGCACTTCATGGAGATCCAGTGTTTGTTGATTCGTCACTTCATGAAATGACTGACGCAATGAAGTCGTACCGTACATGAATTCATTTAATTGTTCTATTCCAATAAGTAAATTAATGCATGTTTATTATGGTTTTCGAAATTAATTTTCACATAACAACCTAAATCTAATCATGGAATACCCGGTACCCTTTACTCTCTATCTCTTTTTTTCTTTTTGTAGAAGTTTGTATTTTTATATTTTGTATTTGTACAGTATTTTTTATAAACTGTAATGCATACTTTCATAATTTCTTTTGCAGTTTATATTTTTGTTCTTCAACTGTGTATTCTTTTTTATCTCGTTCCTTCGTTGATGCATTTCGTATTTTTGAACTTTATATGTCACGAAGAAACATAATTGGGCTTATGCCTGTGTACTTTAATATCTCTATATATAAAAATCAATTGCCGTGCATTAGTCTCGCAAAAACTCAAAAATTACTGCTCTGATTTTGCTGAAAATTTTACAATTTGTTTTCATTGTGGTCAACAGTATTTAGAGAGTGGTTTGAACGAAATCGGATAGGTAGTATTTTTAAAATAATTTTATGTAATTATTTTATATTACAAAGCCACGCCAATATTGAACCTAATAACTTGACGGACAGATTGTCGCCAGGCGACAACGACTAACTCTATATCATGATAGTCAAAGCCGCACCAATAATTAATCTAACCTAATGGACAGACTGGCCATCTTAAAGATTGTCGCCAGTTAAAATCCTTCAGTATGCCTTCCTTCGGAGGGGAAGTAAAACCGGTGGGCCCATGTCATAGACGTATGGCATGTAAAAGAACCTACCACTGCAATTGGTGGTGTAGCAAAATGTGTAGGTTATATTTGGCTGTCAAGCTCTAACGTTCGCGCTAGTGTTAGTGTCAGTAGCATCTGGTAGCCAAATTTGGAACTACTTGAAATTGAACTTGTTGGGAGCCCTCGGGCGTTCAATCATAAATGCCCAACTTATGGCCATTGGTTGCGATCCATATATCATCATCAACGATTGTCGATAGGCGACAACAACTTACTCTGTATCATGATAGCCTGGTAAAAATTGGTAACGGATATTGCCCGTCTTAAAAGATGGCTGAGCTAGTAGTTTATTAAATAAATAGCCTAAATAAATAAATGAATACATACATAAATTAGAATGCTTCTATTGCACAGTGAACTGTATAATATGTGTCGAGGTATTTCTGCTAGGTTAAAAATGTCAATAGCTCCACTTCTTTGTCTGAAAGGGGGTAGGGGGTGGGGGAGGGGGGAGTCGTCACACATGCAGTTGCAGCATGCCTGGTGAGCGGTGAATCCCTAGATATTTCAGCACTTCAGAGGGCGAGTGAGACAGGAAATGGAAAGAGAGGCACGTGCTTGTTGTATTATTATTATAAGTAGTAGTAGTAGTATATTTGATTAAACGGTGGTCGGGGAGTTCGTACGTTATGATGGTGGTGGGCCCAGTCCGAACAAGTAGTTCCGTGAAGAACTAAATATCACATTTTTATATATCCTACTTAGGTTAATTGCCTCTATCAACATACAAAATTTCAGTTTGATTGCTGTAGATATTGAGAACCGTCTAAATATTTTGGATGGTTGCCATGTTGGATTTTTTGTACGTTGGCCATAGAGTTATGTACTACTACATGAAGATTATCGCATGATTAGGACACAAATAAAAACGAGATTTTTAAATTTCGCACAGCCGCCATCTCGTTGCTGTGAAAACAATTGAAATAAATGAGATGTCAGTGGATCAAAAGCTTTATAAGCGTTAACCGTACCAAGTTTCACTGCACTCGGATGGTTAAACCGCGAGATACGTTCATTTAAATATTTAAATTTCGCATCGCTGCCATGTTGGATTTGTACTCACCAGATTATTAGAAGTCCGATAGATGAACTTATGTCTTTATCAACATACAACATGTCAGTTTGATTGCTGTCAGAGATTACTAGATTTTTTTTTGTCGTGTAGCCTCCTGAGAGGCCGAGTGCAGGTCTTTCTAGTCGACGCCCGTGGGCGACCTGCGCGTCGGGATGAGAGATGGAATGGATGAAGATGAATGAAACTGGGCAAGGATGTGGAAGGAAGCGGCCGTGGCCTGTCAGAAGGTACTGTCCCAGCATTTGCCTGGTGTTGAAAATGGGAAACCACGGAAAACCATTTCAAGGACAGCCGACGGTGGGGGCTCGAACCCACGCGTCTACCGAGTCAGCAGAGAGCTTGGCCCCTTGACCTAACGCAGCCCTTTAGCCCGTGTAGCCACTACTGTCGGTCATTACTAGATATTGAGATCCAACGAAATATTTCGGATGGTCGCCATGCTGGATTTATATATATATGTAGGCCATAGAGCTATGTACTACTAGCAGTAGTGCCCGGCTTTGCCCGGTGGATTTATTTGTTTTACGGATGATAATGAATACTACTACAGAACTGACACATGATACTTAAACTACCAGAATTTTTTTAGATATAACTTTTTGTGATGGTGGTGGTGGTGGTGGTGGTGGTGGTTGTAGTAAAGGTGATAAGCAGTACAGTATAATGGACGTAACATTTAGGTCATTTTCCCCTAATGATAATAATGAATAGGGAAACCGCTATTTACTAACTACAGCACTGACACATGTAATTTACAAACAAATTTCTAAAAATGATTAGAAAGAGGAGTATGTGAAATAAAAGACACTGCCTAGGGCCTATATCTCATTGTCTGTTAGAAATGTAGAGACCAATAGTGTCGTCTTTTGTCGCATAACGCCGTAGGAATATAATCAGAACACTTCGGAAAACTTCGGCTGTCCCGAGCTCCTGAGGTAGCAATAGTATCATTTATGGCCACATAGCGCTCAAAGATAAGTTTCGGAATAAATTAAGTTAAATTTGAAAGCACCAACGCTTATTGCAGCTGATAACCTCAATGTATTTCACCAACACCATTGCACTTATACTGATGCATAATATGCTCATGATGATAACTGTATTAAGGGGCAAAATAATTCTTTTTGCACCAATTACTCCCCGTGACTGCAATTTATAAGCAGCGTAAGATTTAACAATTTTCGCAATTCTGCACCTGAACACTGGTAGGGGCGACGTGATGCAGCCCGCATTGCCAGTCAACAATAGACTTATTAAAATACTCTTACAGTTACACTACTATGGATATGAATGATTCTAGGGCCTTAAGACATGGTTTTCAAGTTCAGTTTGTTTGTTATTCTAAATGTAGGGAATGGAGAGCGTTGTCCAAAATATCAAGTGGACAGTGTTACCAGCAGGGTTTCAAAGTGTATGTATAATTTGGTGCAATCAGGAGGAACGGTGTAGATTTGTTATAAAGGGCCTAAATGCAGGGAATGGAGTGGTCTGTCCGAAAATTAAAGTGGACAGTGTCACCCGAAGGGTTCCAAATGGTAAGTGTACAAAATGTGGTTCAGATCGGTGAAACGGTGTAGATTTGTGCCAATGGACCTAAATGCAGGGAATGGAGTGGTCTGTCCGAAATTTCAAGCAGACAATGTTACTCGCAGGGTTCCAAAGGGTATGTATACAAATTTTGGTCCAGATCGGTGAAACGCTGTAGATTTGCGCCAAAGGGCCTAAATGCAAGGAATGGAGTGGTCTGTCCGAAATTTCATGCTGACAGTGTTACTCGTAGGGTTCCAAAGGGTATGTATACAAATTTTGGTCCAGAAAGGTGAAACGGTGTAGATTTGCGCCAAAGGGCCTAAATGCAGGGAATGGAGTGGTCTGTCTGAAATTTCATGCAGACAATGTTCCTCGTAGGGTTCCAAAGGGTAAGTATACAAATTTGGGTTCAGATCGGTGAAACGGTGTAGATTTGCGCCAAAGGGTATAAATGCAGGGAATGGAGTGCTCTGTCCGAAATTTCATGTAAACAGTGTTACTCGCAGGGTTCCAAACGGTAAGTATACACATTTTGGTTCAGATCGGTGAAATGGTGTAGATTTGTGCCAAAGGGCCTAAATGCAGGGAATGGAATGGTCTGTCCGAAATTTCATGCAGACTGTGTTACTCGCAGGGTTTCAAAGTGTAAGTATACAAATTTTGGTTCAGATCCATGAAACGGTGTAGATTTGTGCCAAAGGGCATACATTCAGGGAATGGAGGGGTCTGTCCGAAATTTCATGTAAACAGTGTTACTCGCAGGGTTCCAAAGGCTAAGTATACACATTTTGGTTCAGATCGGTGAAAAGGTGTATATTTGTGCCAAAGGGCCTAAATGCAGGGAATGGACTGGTCTGTCATAAATTTCATGCAGACAGTGTTACTCACAGGGTTCCAAAAGGTAAGTATACAAATTTTGGTTCAGATCGGTGAAACGGTGTAGATTTGTGCCAAAGGGCCTAAATGCAGGGAATGGAGTAGTCTGTCCGAAATTTAATATAGCCTAAACTATTCCTCTTGAATCTGGCTATCATATAAAAAAAGAATTTTTCGAATCCGACTGCTAGTTCCAGAGATTAGCGCGTATAAACACAAAATCACACAAGCAAACACACAAACTCTTCAGTTTTATTTTATTATATTAGTATAGATTAGATGACGATCATTGCGTAGGTGAATTATTTGAACGTTGATTTCGATCACATTATTAGGACACAAGAAATACATACTAAATTTTAAAACTTCGCATAGCCGCCGTATTGAGGTTATGTAAAGAATTGAACTAAATTAGATATTAATGCATTACAATCTGTATAAACATTGACTGCACTATGTTTTACTGCGCTTGTACGGTTAAATCGCGAGATGAGTCTATTTAAATGTAACAACTTCACTTGGCCGCCATGTTCGTTTTGTACTTAACAGGTGTTTAAGTGTCTCATTGGCGAACTTCTAGAAGTGCCCTTTATCACCGTACAAAATTTCAGGATGATATCAGCAATAGTTTCGGAGTATATACGAGTAGAAATATTTCGCACAGCCGCCATCTTAGATTGGTTAGTTGTAATAAAATTTAAAGAGCACAGTCGAGGTCAGACCAAATAGTTCTATGACCTTACTGAGTTTCATTGAAATCACTCCAGCAATTTAAATATTATTAGGAGGGGGGGGGGGCACACATACGCACATACACGGACAAAAGGCTATCTCATAAATCTTTTTTTTTTTTTTCATGAATGAAAATAGGCTGAAAAGGTTGAGAACGCCACTCTAGGCTATGAAACCAAACTCTAAACGGACTTGACGTATGGTTCAAACCCCACATAGCCTACAGCGGTGAATAAAATGATTTTTCCCATTTTTAACTCCAGGCAAATGCTGGGACGGTACCTTCTAATAGGCCACGGCCGCTTTCTTCCATCTCTTGGTCCAGTTTCATTCAATCTCTCATTAACGTTTCATTAGTTTGGCGTCAGGAAGGGTATTTGCCCTTAAAACCACCTGCGACGTAGAAATTCATTGCACATCATCCTTAAGCCCGTTGAAACTGGAATGAGTCCCACGGCGTAGACTTGCTCGTACAAATCTTGCACCCCGGCCACGAGGGTAGCTGCAGCAAGTCTTGTGACATTAAACGAAGTGTCGCTCCACAGAACTTTACTGACAGACAATAGACGAAGTATGATCTGTTGTTTCATTTGAGGTAATTCGATATCGTGGTCATTTAGCCATGTGTACTTGGAAGTATGTCAAATCTGTCTGATGATGTGTTATTGTGGTATGTGTAGTAGTGTGTGTATTTGTAGTTCAGGTTTGGATCGGGATGGAGACGCCCGTGGCCTTAAGTTAGGAACCAACCCGACATTTGGCTGGAGGAGAAGGGAAAACCACAAAAAACCACTTCCAGGATGGCTTAGGTAGGAATCGAACCCGCCTCTTCACAGTTTTGCCTCCCGAGGCTGCGAGTACCCCGATTCAATCCACAGACCATAATTAATTTCCTGTCCCTGGCAACCATAGTTGATTTCATTTGTCTACTTAACGAGTGCATACCAGTTCGAATCCCGTCGCATACTGTGGCGCTTTCCCCCAGGTCTTTTCACACAACCTCTAGGTAAATACCAGGATGGTACTTTATTTCAAGTCTCGGGATACCTTCCCAAATTCTTTACCCATTAGATCTACACACACTACTTCAGTCATCACACAAACACAGGTAATCAGAAAACATCCACCCGAATACACTGGCATTATGGGGTTTGGAGCAATTTTTCAGTGTTGCCTTAGTAAACAAAAGTTTGGTGCTTTTCAGTCGGTCAACACGAATGTACCCAAAAGAGTTAGGTTATGCCCTAATTCTGGAAAAAAAAATACATGAGTTTAAAATATACACTTGTTTGACCAGTTTCGATCGTCAAGCGATCATCGTCAGATCCATTAAACTTAGGCTGTAAAAACTATGTTTGAAAATACAGGTGAAAATATTTACAATGTGTACAATTATTCAGTTGCAGTATTTGTAATGCAACTTGTCAGTTTATGCAAGTTGTAGTATATATGATGTTAGGTTGAATGCTAAAATGGTGATAGAAATCCATTTTAGCATTCAACCTAACATCATGTATACTACAACTAGCATACACTGACAAGTTGCATTACCAATACTGCAACTAAATAATCTAGTACACATTGTAATTATTTTCACCTGTATTTTCAAACATAGATTTTACAGCCTAAGTGTAATGGATCTGATGATGATTGCTTGACGATCGAAACTGGTCATCCTAGTGTATTTATTAATCTCATGTTTTTTTTGGTTTTTTTTTTCAGGATTAAGGCATAACCCAGCTCTTTTCGGTACATTCGTGTTGACCGACTGAAAAGCACCAAACTTTTGTTTTCTATTCGAATACACTGGGCTGATAACCCTGATGTCCCTAGCCCTTAAAATATATATACAACAAAACAACAACAATGAAACAAGGCAACAACAGAACTATATTATTAAAATGTGCAGAATGAACAAAAAAAATACTAGTTGGCAAAAACATTCTCCCTCAGTGGGAATCGAAATTATCACGTAGTGGTGTAACGTTTCATAGCTAGAGCACTGCTTCCCCCATGCTTGGGTGACATGTTGTAACGTTTCAAGGGCTATAGACAACTTGCCAAGCTCATCATACTGTGGGGTGCTAAGTGGTAACGGTTCCCTCGTGATAGAAAACAAGTGCAGTAAATAGTTTGGTTAATAGGGCGCCAATCTCCAACAGACGGTTGTGAAATAAATGTATACTTATTAAATTGAGATTCTTTACTTTCGGGGGAGGGGCAACAGAGGATAGCTGCAAAACACCTTATTCTATTATCTTGACCTCTGGGAAGTCTAGCATTGGGTAAATATTGACAGAAAGCCATAGATGGTAAAAATAATTTATTAACAAAAACTGGATGAGGTGAATGACGTCTTGCGACCTTTCAAACAGAAAAAATAAAAAGGGGAAGTTCTTTTTTAAATTATTGAAGTTAACAGTATTTACGTTCGACTTGCAATTGACAAATAATGTACATGAGCTCACCGGGTTGTAGATCTTCATGGGCGATGTTGGCGGAGGTACCTCGTTCCTGAAGTTGACATCTCGCGTGGTCTTCCATTGTTCAGGTACCAATCCTACCTGATAAAGCTATCTGCTCACTAATTGCACAGATGCTGTCGCCTAGCTGAGTGAATGGAATGGTTACACCCGTCTTCGATATTCAGCGCAATGCTGGAAATATCCTAGCTAGATCTCCACTGAGTTTACTAGTTTAACTTTATGAAGTTTTGGAGCTGAATCTCAACAAGTGAGGTCCAAGTTTAGAATTTGAAGTGCTTTCAAGTGAATGCATAATAATATTCTTCATGTCCATACAGCTCTGTCCCGGCTTATATATGGCAATTATATCTCCCACCAGCAGTAGGGGATCTGCCAATTGTAATATCAAAGTATTGTCTACAGAAAGTGACGCTCCTTCCTTATTGGCCGAAGTAAGTCCTTTTTCACGCACTAAGTGGCTATATTGGGGTGAAGGTCTCTTTCCCAATGACCCACTTCTATATTGGTGTCATGTAGTGGTATTCCTTAAAAATCAAAAGGCTACAGTTTTCTCGTCGTAAAACAATTTATTCTAAAAAACTGTGGAGTACATTGTTCTGACATCTTTTAGAATTAGCCTGCGGGCTACCGGGGATCTCTCCTGGTTGCGGCTCTCCTTCCTGCCTCTTCATAAGCAGTTTATGACGGTTCGAGCGGTATCTATTGTCAGTTGTTAGTTCCGCAAGTGAGCTTAAGAAATATATTTATTGGGGGAGGGGTTGTAAATTTACGGTTTGAAATCTCGGGTCGACGTCTAATTACAAGGATGGATGAGAATGAACATATGATTTTATATTACCCTTAAACACAATAAATATATACAGGCACTATGGTTGCAATTGCACATCAATATAGTACTCCTAGTTCAATTGTTTTGGGTGTGGTGTACAAACACCACATTCGCCCCCATGAGTCGACGAATTAATTCTCAATTTTGAGAATGACTCATCCCCTGAAAACAATTACACAACACTTCAATACATATACATAATACACTTAAATCTTCAGATAAACAATAAATGTAAAATATCATTTCTTTCAATGTTTCCTATTATCCAGTTTGTCTGAACTTATTTCACTCGAAGGGAGTTATTTATGTTATACAGCATTTCAACTGTAAAAGGTTGAATTAAACACGAATAATTTCACACGCATACACACGCAAAGTGTTTGCTCTTACAAAATGCAGTTACAAGTCGGAGGATAAGATATGTCTTGTGCCTTGTGTAACACAAGCTTTCAACAAAACATTACTCTTCCCAGTAGTCATTACTTACAGAAAATTTATTCTTAACAAAACTTCATGGCATCAAAATTAGACAACTTAGCGACATAGTGGTACACTCTATCTAACCAACTACCTGCGCGCCTACCATCCTATATATCCTTACATTATTTCAATGCGTTACCATTACTGTTATTGTAACACTTTTATTTTGATCATCCTAAACAAACTTACTCACAAATCTAAATCATATTCACACACAGTATCTTAATCATAATTATTAGAAAAACACCCTCAATCCTTCTCCACTCCATCTAATTACTGTCATCGCTTCTGACATAACTTCAGAGTTCAGTAGCTCACAATGCTTGCTCTCTCAAACTACAGGTAAACCGCCACTCAATTTCAATTACTCACGGATTAGTCGTATTTTACTTACCTCTTTCTCTTCCTTGAATCCTACCACCTTTAACTCAATTAACTTCGAATTTTAACAAATTCCTTTCAATAACTTCTAAATATTATGCCAACCATCTATTATTATTATTATTATTATTATTATTATTATTATTATTATTATTATTATTAGTTTTACTTTTATGTGTGCCGTACAACAACACACCACACCATCAACTCGCTATCGCTCATCATCAGTAACATTTACAAGTGGTTTGACTAGGTATTTAGCCTTGCAATATATTTGGCTGTGTTGTAAAACTTGCGTATTAATATCTTGAAACTATAACTTGGACCATATCTTCTCTGTACTCAGTTATTACTCCGTTTCACTGTGTGCATACATTCGCTCTTTTTATACTTCAAAACTCCCAACATCTACGAGTATTTCACGTATTCACGTAGACACCACAAAAACCTCCTGCTCAGAGTTATTCATCTCCTCTGGCATACTTACTTCTCAAAAACCTTCCTCCACCATAATTTCATTTGGCCACTTACCAACCTGAAGCCTCATTGCTCAGCGGCATTAAATCTCGCTGGCATCCTTACTTGTTACCTCACTCACGTTATTTACGTGAAATTTTCACTCACACATACATACATACACACACATCCATCTCAAAGTACCAGATGTCCTATAGTTTAATACTTCCTTATTTCCATTAGATGCTGGTTATTTCACACCATGCCTTACCATCCATCACTTCTAAATTTCTCCAAATTTAGTCACTGATGACTTCGCTGTCCTCAAATGAAATTTCTTTACTGCATACCAATACTTACTTCTTCACCTCATTAATGTTATCATTACTGTACCTCATTTATGAATCTCTACCTTATTATTATTATTATCATCATTATGGTTGTCATAATAGTTCTTATTTTCATTACGTTACTTACCATTTCTGTTATTACTTTCTCAGATATTCTTAGGATACTTACTTCTGCAGACTACGCACATTTTAATACAGTATATAATTATATATTGATAAGCGGTTCACCGTCTTTACCTAGTTTATAAGCACAAGCTTCTATTTGCTGCTCCCTCACTGTTTCATACAACTCTGAACTGATCCAAAATTTCAGGCTTCAAAAATCAACCAAAATTTTAATCAACGCCCCTCACACTTCTATTCAAACAATGAGCTGACATGTTCCACGACATTAATCTCTATTAATACTCTTTACCTCCTTATGTAATATTCTTTAATATCTACGTCATAACTCCCTAATTTAATTACATTAAAAAATACACTTTAACTACACGACTAAGTCTCCGACCTGTCTTTACACTCCTCTATTCATTTAAGATTCTTGTTCAATTGATCTCATTTCTTTCTTCCTCCCTGGTTCGATTGTTACTCTGTCTTCTCTTCTCATGATAATAGTCCCTACTTCCTCATTACTAGGCCTATATTTATCTATAATAAAGCTACTCTTAGTCTTTCCTCCTAACGTTTCACTTAACATCTCTACTTCTAACCTCCTTTCCAAATAGTAATCTTCATCCTAATCTTTATATATGTTTCTAATCTCATCTAACAATGTGACCTGGCTTTTCCGCTTTGTCCTACTCCTATCGATTTTAACTTCCGTCATCTGCTTTCCTCGTTCACTGTAATCTACCTGGTGGCTTTGTGCTAACACACGCCTCTCCATCTCAGCTACGTTTACGTTACTAGAAACTCCCCCTACTTTAGAAAGAATTTTCCTAATGTCCTGCTCTATTTCCACTATCCTAGGCCTACTTTCAACATTTACTCTAACCTGATTGTTTTCCTCTTTAACAACTTCCTGGATTCTACAATCCTGAGTACCTATTGTTTTCTCTACCTCCCATATTTCTACTCCTAACTGTTCTTCAAACATATTCTCCTCTCTCATTCTCTGATCTATCATCTCTTCCTCCAGTTCCTCAACTCTCTCCTCTAACTGTTGATTAGGCTTACATAATTTGTCATGACCTATATCTACTTTCTGCTCTACTTCTGATCTCATTTCAGCTAATCTTACCTCCTCCTGATTCTTTATTTCTAATCTACTCTCATCATCATTCACTTCCTCCCTTTTCTGTTCTACCTCTTGCTCTTTCTCACATAAACTACTATTGACTATTTCTAACTTCTTATCTTCTTTTGTTGCCTTGTCCTGCACTTGCCATCTATGGTTGAATTCCACATTCTGTTTCATTATAGCCTCCAATGCTACTTTGATTTGGTCTAATTTATTGTTTAGTTCTGTTTTATTTTGATCTATTTCATGTTTTAATTCTTTAATACTTTGATCTAGTTTCTGACTTAATTTTTGATTCAGTGCATCGAACATATCTACCATCATCTTGCGTAATCTTTCTTCTAATCCATCATACTGTTCATTTGTGCTTTTGTTGCTCTTTTCCTGTTCGTCCGCGCCCCCCATCGTACTATTCTGTAATTCAACTGACTTGTCTACCTCACCGACACTCTGAGCATTGTTACTCCCGCTAGCTAAGTCTTTCTCCTCTAGCTCTGCCTCTTTAACTTTAACTATGTTACCACTACATAACGTCATCATCTCGTTCTCATCTCCCATGATTCACTTTACATATACTTTATTACTGTATTACGAAAAAAAAATAATTTTATTTCCAAATGCAATTTACTAATTTTATTTATTTCTTTAAGGTGTTTTATAGCTTTCAAGGTCCACGCTGAAGTGCCATGTTGTAACGTTTCATAGCTAGAGCACTGCTTCCCCCATGCTTGGGTGACATGTTGTAACGTTTCAAAGGGTATAGAAAACTTGCCAAGCTCATCCCACTGTTGAGTGCTAAGTGGTAACGGTTCATACATCCTGATAGAATACGAGTGAGTAAACAGCTCGGTTAATAGGGCGCCAATCTCCAACAGACGGTTGTGAGATAAATTTATACTTATTAAATTGAGATTCTTTATTTTCGGGGGAGGGGCAACAGAGGCTAGATGCAAAACACCTTATTCTATTATCTTGACCTCTGGGAAGTCTAGCATTGGGTAAATATTGACAGAAAGTCATAGATGGTAAAAATAATTTATTAACAAAAACTGGATGAGGTGAATGACGTTTTGCGACCTTGCAAACAGATAAAATAAAAATGGGAAGTTCTTTCTTTAAATTATTGAAGTTAACAGTATTTACATCCGACTTGCAATTGACAAATAATGTACATGAGCTCACCGGGTTGTAGATCTTCATGGGCGATGTTGGCAGAGGTACCTCGTTCCTAAAATTGACATCTCGCGTGGTCTTCCATTGTTCAGGTACCAATCCTACCTGATAAAGCTATCTGCTCACTAATTGCACAGATGCTGTCGCCTAGCTGAGCGAATGGAATGGTTTCACCCGTCTTCGATATTCAGCGCAATGCTGGAAATATCCTAGCTAGATCTCCACTGAGTTTACTAGTTTAACTTTATGAAGTTTTGGAGTTGAATCTCAACAAGTGAGGTCCAAGTTTAGAATTTGAAGTGCTTTCAAGTGAATGCATAATAATATTCTTCATGTCCATACAGCTCTGTCCCGACTTATATATGGCAATTATATCTCCCACCAGCAGTAGGGGATCTGCCAATTGCAATAACAAAGTATTGTCTACTGAAAGTGACGCTCCTTCCTTATTGGCCGAAGTAAGTCCTTTTTCACGCAGCAAGTGGCTATATTGGGGTCTCTTTCCCAATGACCCACTTCTATATTGGTGTCATGTAGTGGTATTCCTTAAAAATCAAAAGGCTACAGTTTTCTCGTCGTAAAACAATTTATTCTAAAAAACTGTGGAGTACATTGTTCTGACATCTTTTAGAATTAACCTGCGGGCTACCGAGGGTCTCTCCTGGTTGCGGCTCTCCTTTCTGCCTCTTCATAAGCGGTTTATGACGGTTCGAGCGGTATCTATTGTCAGTTGTTAGTTCCGCAAGTGAGCTCAAGAAATATATTCATTAGGGGAGGTGTTGTAAATTTACGGTTTGAAATCTCGGGTCGACATCTAATTACAAGGATGGATAAGAATGAACATATGATTTTATGTTACCCTTAAACACAATAAATATATACAGGCACTATGGTTGCGATTGCACATCAATATAGTACTCCTAGTTCAATTGTTTTGGGTGTGGTGTACAAACACCACAGTGGTCCGTAAACTAACATCAAACGCCACAACCACAACTTCACATAGAGAGTTCGCTGCTAAGAGCTGTACAAGATCTCATTTAAGCGCGTTCTTGTTGTTTTAAAGGGTGGAACATCGAAACCGAGACATGTTATAGTATCGTTTATCTATCTCTCATGTTTTAGAAACAAAATGCACGAAACCTGAAGGATCTTCTTCTTTCGTTCACAGTAGGGTAGGATAATATCCCTTTTACGCGCAAGGCCAAGATGCAGGGGAAGAAATTTAGAGGGAGAACGAGGTCCGAACCATTAGACATTTGCACCTTATATGTCACAGTGTTCAGTTTCTGAGGAAATAAGAGTCCTTGGGTGTCTAGATTTTTATCCGATTAATTCTTGGAAATCACACTTCCCTCACACGTGAACAACGCTGCCGCTACTTCATGAAGTGATGGGCTGGGTTTCCCGTCAGATGATGTACAAAATGAATTACACTACGTGACGACAAAATTTAGTCATTTCACGAAACCACGCGTCAGATAGTGCAACTATCCCTTTTACATCATATGCCGGCTTTTCATGAAGTGCCTAGGATTTTCATGAAATTACGGATTTCACTATCTTACCATGACATATAAGTTTTATTATATATATACACTAGCAACCTGGACCGGCTTCGCCCGGGAACAGTTGTGAATGCATTACGTGATAAGCGCTTCTTTACGATGTCAATGAACTACGATCTATATCCGTTTTACGTCTCGGCATGATGGGTTAAAATCACTGACTGGACTATTAACTATATTATCATGGAGATGCATGTGCTACAAATTCTTGTCAGACGTACTTTAAGAATGGCGAGGTGCATGAAACACAAATCCCCCTTCCGTCCAATCTAAAAACACTCATAATGGACGATATCTCTCCTCTCCTTAGTATAAAACTAAGTCCCCGATTCTTGGATGCTACGGGTGAACTCGAGAACCACTGGATGGATTTTGATGCGGTTTTCACCATTCTGTAAAGGATATCTCGAGGATGATTTCTGTAGAATATAACTTATTTATGATCAAAGGAAGCCGAGCAGTAACGGATTTCAATGGAAAAGTAAAAAAAAAACTGGCGTCCAAGCGCTTTGTAAGCCTACGCGGGGCAAACCGATAAACATATCTAAATACTATGAGTGTAAGAATTGTTCAGCATGGAAAGTTCTACAAAAAAGTCTGCGAGTGCATATGTCTATCTTCAGTACATCGTCTACTATAAGTGTTTTAACGTTTTAATTTCTTTCAACCATGTCCATTCAACTACTGAGGCGACAGTTTACGTGCTAGCTAAGGGCGAGTCTATCATCCCTGTTACAGCCTAGCTAGCGGGCGAACCTATTGCCCCAGATACAGCCAGCAGCATACCGTTGAGTCGTGTTGTGTTAAGACTTCTGAGGGTGGTTGTGTTTGGAGTTTCCCTGGAAGTGCAACTCGGATTTTCTTCATTTCGCCTGTGAAACACAGTCAAGTTAAGATTGGACGGAAGGGGGATTTGAGTTTCATTCACCTCGCCCTTCCCTGGAAGTGCAACTCTCATTTCGCCCGTGAACTTCCCGTTCCGCAAAATTCACATTCAATTTAAGATTGGACGGAAGGAGGATTATATTATATTAAATTATACTGATTGGCGTATAATCTCTATTTACTATAAAACAAAGTCCCCGATTCTTTGATGTCACGGATAATCTCGAGAACCACTGAATGGATTTTGATGCGGTTTTCACCATTCTGTAAAGGATATCTCTAGGAAGGTTTCTGTAGAAAATAATTTATTTATGAACAAAGGAAGTCAAGCACTAACGTTTTCAGAGAAAAGGTCGATAAAAATACAGGCGTCCGTGGGCTTTTTAAACTTACGCTGGGCAAACAGTTAAAATTATCTATATAGGCCTAGTATGAGTGTAAGAATTGTTCAGCATGAAAAGTTATACAAAAAAGCCCTGGAGAGCACATCTCTATCTTCAATACATCGCATACTATAAGTGGTTTTAAGTTTTCATTTCTTCCAACAATCTCCATTCATTTACTGAGGCGACAGTTTACGAGCTAGCTAGGTGGGCGAGTCTATCACCCCAGTTACAGCTTAGCTAGCGGACGAGCTTATTGCCCGCAGATACAGCCAGCAGAAAACTGTCGAGTCGTGTTGATTTAAAAACTTTAGAGAAGGGTGGTTGTGTTTGGAGTTTCCCTTGAAGTGCAACTCGGCTTTTCTTCATTTCGCATGTGAATTTTAGTTCCGCAAAATTCACAGTCAAGTTGAGATTGGACTGAAGGGGGATTTGTGTTTCATGCACCTCGCCATTCTTAAATTACGTCTGACAAGAATTTGTTGCACGTAATAATATAATTAATATAATTAATAATCCAGTCAGTGATTTTAACCCATCATGCCGTGACGTAAAACGGATATTGGTAGTTGTTCATTGACATTGGAAAAAAAAGCGCTTATCTCGTAATGCATTCATAACTGTTCTCGGGCGAAGCCGCGTTGGGTTGCTAGTATTGAATATAGAGATGTGCTCTCGCGAACGTTTCTGTAGAATTTTTCATGCTGAACAATATTCTTACACTCATTGTATATTGATATTTTTAACTGTTTGCCCAGTGCAAGCTTAAAAAGAGTCCGGACGCCAGGATTTATTTTCGACTTTTTCTCTGAAATCGTTACTGCTTGGTTTCCATTGATCATAAATAAATTATTTTCTACAGAAACCTTCCTCGAGGTATCCTTGACAGAATGGTGAAAACCGCATCAAATCCATGCATTGGTTCGCGAGATTACCCGTGACATCCAAGAATCGTGGACTTTGTTTTATACTAAGTAGAGATTATATGCCAATCAGTATAATTTAATTTAATATAATATAATCCCCCTTCCGTCCAATCTTAAATTGACTGTGAATTTTGCGGAACGAAAAGTTCACAGGCGAAATGAGAGTTGCACTTCCAGGGAATGGCGAGGTGAATGAAACTCAAATCCCCCTTCTGCCCAATCTTAACTTGACTGTGTTTCACAGCCGAAATGAAGACAACCCGAGTTCCACTTCCAGGGAAACTCCAAACACAACCACCCTTCTCAGAAGTCTTAACTCAACACGACTCAACGGTTTGCTGCTGGCTGTATCTGGGTCAATAGGTTCGCCCGCTAGCTAGGCTGTTACAGGGATGATGGACTCGCCCTTAGCTAACTCGTAAACTGTCGCCTCAGTAGTTGAATGGATATGGTTGGAAGAAATTAAAACGTTAAAACACTTATAGTAGACGATGTATTGAAGATAGACATATGCTTTTGCGGCCTTTTTTGTAGAACTTTTCATGCTGAGCAATTCTTACACTCATAGTATTTAGATATGTTTAATGGTTTGCCCAGCCTAAGCTCCAAAGCGCTCGGACGCCAGGTTTTTTTTACTTTTCCCTTGAAATCGTTACCGCTCGGCTTCCTTTGATTATAAATAAATTATTTTCTACAGAAATCATCCTCGAGATATCCTTTACAGAATGGTGAAATCCGCATCAAAATCCATCCAGTGGTTCTCGAGTTTACCCGTAACATCCAAGAATCGGGGACTTGGTTTTATACTAAGTAGAGATAAAGATATATTAAGTATGAACGTCTACGGTCTACACGTGACTAGACCACAGTCGACTCACGCATTCTCTAGAATATCTAACTCAACAAGGAGGTTACAGTTGCAGTCCTAGTTTCAAACCCTTGTGCTGAAATCGACCATCCATTCCTAACCCAGGTAACTTGAGGAAGAATGGCTAACTGTATGTATCCTTCCCAACCCTAGTCCAACCACTGCAATAGACGTCCCCGTGTATTTCCTCAATATGCAGCCCTTGTCTTATATTTACTAGTATGTCAACCGGCAGCTATGGTTGAGAAAGGTGCCCCGTAATTTGAAATGACGTAGTATCGCAGAATTTGCATTGCATGGTGGCTGACAATCGCAGTAGTTCAGGACGTAACGGCTGTACTTCAGAGACGCCGTGGCTCACTGTGAATGTGATTACATGTTCTCATGAGTGCCTCAGCCGATGGAGTTACTTCTACGTAGCGCAAAGTTTACTATCCATCGGAGTACAGATAAGGTTTATCAGAACCTGTGTTACTTGTTCATTAAGATCTTTCTCCACAGATGCCTTAAAATGTTTAGGTAATAATAAAATTTCCCAGCAGAAAAGTCACATGTTGAAAGGCAAGATGCCCGCTACTAATCCCACAGAGTTGAATCTGCCTTAATTACTCCCACGTCATGTCGGCGCCACCGCCAGACTCAATGTGCCAATAATGAAAATGAATAGGCTAAGCTCTTGGCTTTGCCTCAAACCTAATGAACCCCTGCAGTGCCAGTCGAGTATTTAAATATCCACTCCTTTGAATGGTATTGGAATTCCCGTCCGGGATGTCTATTGAAGCTTTTAACAGCCTACGAGTCATTCCCACCCTTCAATGATCAATCTTGAAATACTGTTGCTGACGGTGGCCATCCTGTGTGTACTTTATCTACGAGATTTTGCACATTCACTCCACATTTCAAGCCCAAGAGCACCTACCCAATCCTACACTACAATAGTTAATTTCTTCCGACACCACAACAACACGGGCAACCAAATACATTGTCTCCCAGCTTCAGTGGAGGCTAATGAACAAAGCAGAACGAATGTTTTCTTTTTTCCAACGAGAATATATAACCTCATATTAGATACAGACGTTAATATTTGCACCTATTAGTAGATAGACTGTAAGGGGTCTAAGCCACCCATTTTATTTGAACGCGACTATACGCTGCTGTGCACACGTGACTAGTAGTGAGAGTCTGGCGGGCTTTTTAAATGATTATTTATCGATTATTTACTCTTGATTTAACCAAAGGACCTAAAACTACTAAGTCATTGGCACAAGATGTTTGGAAATGAATAATTGTACAAACATGTATGTGGGCTCATTTTACTCGTGATGACCTCCCCCCCCCCCCCCCTTTTTTTTTACTTTGACCATTGATACCCCAAATTTTACCCAAAGGGCCTAACTACATGGGAGGGGCCCAATTTATTTGTATGCGACTGTACCTTGCTCTGGGCACGTGACTAGTGGTGAGACTCTTGCGAGTTTTTTAAATGATTATTTATGGATTATTTGCTCTGAATTTAACCTAAGGACCCAAAACTAGTACGTCTCTCAGCCATGTGAGTCCTCGATTCCTACCTCAGCCATTCTGTGAGAGGTCTTCCGTGGTTTCCCCATTTCTAATTCAGGCAATTACCTGGATGATACCTAATTTAATGTCATGACCGTTTCATTTTTAATCCTCATTTCGATTACAAACACATTACACAAGATCACTTAAATAACAGCTCCATTTTTATATTCTTTTTCATTAACAATATATATCTATATCTTTTATAGTAGGCATATGGCTGTTCATCGAGTAACTCGACAAATGAAACAGGTGAGGTAATAAAATTGTTGAAAATCACACTCAATCAGAACGACTTTCAATTCAACAATAAAATATAAGAGCAGAGAAACGGGTTAGCTATGGGATCACCACTCAGCGGTCTAGTGGCCAACATTTTCATAAGCAGTATAGAAAATAATTTCTGACAGACAACGACGCTGAAGGGATTATACAATGGAATAGATACGTGGACGGTATCCTATGCATATATGACGCGGAAACAACAAATGAAGAAATGATCTTACAACACATCAACAGTTTACACAATTCGATCAAATTTACTAACGAGTCGGAAAAAGAGCGAATCATAAATGTCTTCAATATATCAATCTAATGGTAGAACAATAACCTGTCGTATTCGATCTTCCGCAAGCCCACTTAAACTTCACACATCATTGATAATTGTTACAACCATGGAAGCACACATAAATTAGCAGAAAGTCGTTGGTCCACAAAGTAATTGAAACAATAAAACAAATTGCTAAAGAGAACAATTTCCCACCTGATAAGATAGATCAAATAATACAACGACATCCGACAAAAGATTGCAAACAACAACCAGCGATGTAATCAAGTTCACGCGTTTCAACCTCGTGAATGCAAACCCGTACAGTACCATTATTTTATGGCCCATATACTGCATGTTTCCGAGAATCGAACTGCAATTTAGAGATCAGCAGTCGGCGAGTTATCGCCGTGTCTCCAATCAGTCGAGTGCTTGTGCAGGAGGGTGTAGCCGATCTTTCGCGAGCAGCGACGAGTGAGCCCGAGGGAACGGCGTGAGTTGCAACTGTATGAACTGCTTCGATTGTGACGTCAATATAATCGAACTACGCACCTGAGAGATGAATATATTATTTAACTGCAAATAAGAACTATTTACGCAGTGTCCTGTATGTCAAACGTTATATTATTATGGCAGGAAGATTATACATGTGCTTGTTTGCTAATGTGAAGCCCATATATGAAAAGAGAAGTTTGTGTCAAGTCATGTGCGATAATCATCGAACTAAGACACCCTGGAGAGGTGTTAAGCTAGGCTTCCTCTAGAGTGCAGTTGAAACGACAGTGTCAGATCATAAAGTGATCCCGGTCGGGAGTTTTTCAATCCGGCAGTACACGGTGAATAGTAATACGTGTGCCGAGAGACGTATATTGTATAATTAAGTCTTACGGACTTAGAAAACTTTTCATCGCAGAGCAATACAGCTATCAAGTCGATATGGGTCTTAGACATTTCAGTCCAGCTCATAATATTCTTACGAGTGAGCTTGTATAATCTCCAGTACAGTACGGAGTGATACCTTCACGGGAAAAACACGTGTTTGTCAGACGCCATTACGGTCGTGTATTTCGTACAGATTCTGCTTACAATACAGCTGTGATTTTATTCATAAACACAGGCTGTTATCAATGTACTTTATACATGCAGAAACTATTCGTTTCCTGTACGTCATGTTATCAATTGAGACGTCAGGGGGAATAAGTTCCCTGAAAATAGTAGCAGTAGTCATGTCCGGCTAAGTGAGGACGTGAGCACTACTCGCAAGCATTGGCAGGGACTTCTTATTGCGTAACCATTTCTCACCACGTGTTTCGAAACCGCACTATGCTTTGCTCATATTGTATGGAGCATGAAACGAATTTATACCACATCTTGGGTGAAGATGAACTAAACAAATGGTTACTTGCGAATACCTTTGAGCTACTATAAACTGATACACCTCATGCGGGAGATGCGTGTTCGTGAACCCGCGTCAAGAAGACTTTTCGGCGCGTTTGCGAGCGGCCACACCGAGCTTTGGAGCATACGGAACGAGGGAGGTTCCATGGTTCGTCCAGGAAGGAGCATGCCATGCCTTGGTATAGCTGGGAGATAGCTACCTTGGCTGTTATATCCTATTTACACCGCTGCAAGAATCGTCGCAAGGTAGAAGAACGTCAGTTTTTAAGTAGTGGCTTAGTTGGTGTTTTGGAGTAACCATAATTGTCATTCTTTTCTAGTATTGTAGCATGGCTGAACAGAGGTTTAGGCTCGATGCTCTTTCGAGTCAGATTTTCTGGTCAACCGTATTTTGGTTTGATTAACAAACGCATCCAATTTGGTAGTATTTTGGTAATTATTTTTGAGTATTTTAGGAAGTCCATTTAATTGATATGCATATTTTCATTCTCGAGAAGATATATTGTTAGGGGAAGATTTACGTATTTTCATGAAGATTTAAAATTGTTTTGTGCTTATTGCATATAAGTTGAAGACATTCATAGACTATTGAAGTGTCGTTTATACACTCAAGTTTGGATACACGTTGATGTTATAAGATTTCTGAATGATGATTACAGTATTTTGATTCATATATATCACTTGGATATATTTTGCTACCCAAGTTTCGTTTTGTGAAAGGCATTGGTCTTGTCATTCTTTTCTGAGAATACGCTTTATTCTTAAGGACAAGATATGTTAGCAGTGTTTCCTGATGGATCAATTAGGCGTCAAACTATATATGTTACCTAGATCCATGGTGTAGGGGCATTGTTCAACATTATCGAGTTCGTTTGAGTGAGGGGGAATCTCTAGTATTGATTTGACCAATTTCCATTTCTATTCGAAGCCACGTGTATTACGTGAGATTAGTACTTTTGAAGAATAATTAATACAGCGATAATAAATATATAGTTGAAGACATGAGATATTTCTGATGAACATTTACGACCTCTTATACACAATTCCTAGGACAGATTTTTTAGAAAGTCTGTACGTATTTATATTAAGTCTTGATGTAATGAAATATTGTATGGCAAAGCTTTAGACTTGTTAGGGAGTTTTTCTACCATTTAAAATGATTTAACTCAGTAAAATGCTACAGTTTTAACCAATCTGAGTGAGCACTATTTCTTGTGCAGTATTACAAATTACTGAGTATATTTATTGGTTTAATGGTCACCAATTAAGGATGTACATCGTCATCATGCATATCAGTGGATAATGCAAAGTTATAATGATGTTGTGAGTGAATATAATGTTTATTGAAGTTTAGAATTTGTGGAATTGAGCCAGAAGTGCCAATTAATTATGAATCCAGTGAAAATCTTCTTCGAAAGATTTATTGAAGTTAATCCTTCTATGGATTTGAAGTCAGCTGTTTGAAAGTATCAAAGTAAACTTATGTAACTGCAATTGTTATACTGAGCACACAACTGAATAGCAATCTGGATATTTGGTTAGATCATTCTTAATGAAGTTCTTTGAACGATGCCAGCAGGATTCGTTATTCATTATTATTAATTATTTCACCTTGAATTTATGGCAATATTTCTAATTTGCTTAGATGCTTGTTGGGCTTAAACATGGAATCGAATATATTGAAACTAATTATGGATGATTAATAATCAAATTGAGATGGTGCAGCAGCCAAGTAAAACTTGAGAAATACACTTAAAGGTGCAATTGAAGAACATGTAAAATATGTAAATAATTCATTTATTAATTAATAAGCAATAATATAAACTTCATATATATAATTCTGACAATAACTCATATTAATCTGATGATTACTCATAACGCAGACGACAATCTGATTACTTAATTTGGATGATTTTAGGATAGGTGTACATAGAGTGTTGTCCAGATATATTTGTGTCAAGTTGACCACCAGCTGATCTTGTTGAGCATTGTGCTTGATGGATTGTTTCCCCAGTCTAAGGGATGATTCACATTTCTTTTCGCCAGAGGGCATTTTTCATTTTATGTCTTGTTGACGATATTTCGTGAACAAATTTATTTTCTTTTTTTTAAATTTTATTACGTGATGCTTTATAGAGGTGATGGAAGGTCGCGTTAAGAAGACCATCGCTGGGTGTTTCCGGAGTTTCCCACGCTCCCGAGGTATTCCATGTGATGGAATCTCTTGTTCTATGAGCTATCTTTGCTATTTTGGCCATGGTCTTTCTTAATGCCATCTTGTTAGAAATAATTGTAGCCTATTATCCCTTCTACTTGTTGGTAGGACCTGGGGGTTTTTCTAGCCGGGGATTTTCTGGTTCTACGATCCAGCTGTCATCGTGGGATTCAAGAGGTATTGGTAGGTAATTTCGGGTACAGTACAAAATCACTTATCTTTAAAAAAAAAGGAATCAAAGTAGCATCCAAAACTGAAAACACACTAGGTAATCACCTCCACAATAGCAATTTAAATAAACAAAACCCATACTCAAAATCAGGAGTGTACTTATACTGATGCCAAGAAACAGGAGTCAAGCAAATTACGTCGGGAAGACAGGAAGAAGGATTGACACACGATATAAGGAACATAGAAATGACATCAAAAACGAGAAACACACATCAGTATGCGAGCACATGTATGACATGGCTTCACAAAATAAGAAACAGACCCAGAAATCACACACTACGAAACAAAAGGTAGAGAAATTGACATAAAAGAAGCCATAGAAATTCACCTAGCTAATTTAAACAACCCAGAAAATCTAAATGAGCACACATTCTTGAAGAGTTCACCCCTATTCACACTATTATGCAACAATTCCGTCAGCTATAGGGTAACAACACAACGAACATAAAGCCAGGCAATGATTTATTATTGGGGGGACAACAGGGAAAAATGCTAAGCGAAAATAATGTACTTTGTACCGTTCTCTCAATAAAATTAAGCCTTAATTAGGCAGTGTTAACGAGTTAAAGAAGCCCCTATATGTCCTGCAGCGCTTACGTATGACTCATTAGTTTCTGCGAGGCGGAGAAGAGTTTGGTCGTTAATAGTTGAGATCGTTTTACACAATTAGCATACATTCATACAGATTAGGTATTTCCCGGCCACGACACAATCTAACATAAAAAACTAAGTTATGTTTTAAGTTGCCACATCAGATGGCAATTAGAGCACTTAAACGGAGCATTAATGACTAGTACTCATAGCAGCAAACAGAGCGCACCATAGACAATAATTTTAAAATCTAGCACTTTCTCGGAACGCCAGTCCGGCGGGACTGTTAAAGGGAAAGTAATCCCAAGTAAAACGAGTCCTTACACATCTTTCTTTAATAATTAGTTCCCCCAGATCTTGAGTCAATGACTTACTTGGTTAAATTTGTAAAAAAAAAAAACACGGTAAAGGGAATGTAATCCCGTGTAAAACGAGTCCTTACACATCTTTCTTTAATAATTAGTTCCCGAAAATCCAGAGTCGATGACCTACTAGTTTTGGGTTCTTTAGTTCAATTAAAAATGAAAAAGAAATAAATAATAAATACTAATAAATGCTTAAATGAAATAAATGCAATGAATATATAAATAATAATAATATTTATTTATTATTATTATTATTATTATTATTGTTATTATTATGGTATAATAATGATAATACTAAAAAAATCATCAATAATAAGTAACAAATAATTAATAGTCAATAATCAATAAATAATCATATCAAAACCCCCAGTCATCTTACAAGAGCCGCTGGTGCGCCTGCGTATGGAAAAATAATATTTCACCTCCGGTTAAAGGTAGTTTTTATCTTGGGGGTGGAAATAAGTCCAGGAAAGGGGGCATAATGCCGAGTAATTTGACACATCACGTGCCATCTCCAATAATGGGTTCAGGAAATGTTGCAAAAAGTTGATGACCCTGTAGTTTTGGGATGTTTACCAAAATCTAAAAAGAACTAAATGAATAATAAATAGTAATTTTCAATAATTTAATTTAAAAAATACATAAATACCAATAATAATATTAATAATAATAATAATAATAATAATTAACTATATAATAAATAAATAGATAATAAATAATAATTAATTAATAGTCATTAACGAATATATAATCATTTCAAAAGCACGCCATTCAAGTGTGCGGTTGCGCGCAGTGGCCATGACTTTAGGTAAGATACTTGTTGTCCCTCTACTCGCATTATCCCAGGTTTCACCCAATTACTTCAGACAAATGCTCCAACGGTGCCTACACCTCATCCTGAGTGCGCATTCTCGCTGGGTTCTCCTACTTCAGGCAAATGCTGGAATGGTACCTTGCACCCTATCCTGAATGCGAATTCTACCTGGGTTCTCCTACCTCAGGAAAATGCAGGAATGATACCTTGCACGCTATCCTGAGTGCGCATTCTCCCAGGGTTCACCTAATTCAGACAAATGCTGGAATGGTACCTTGCACGCTATCCTGAGTGCGCATTCTCCCAGGGTTCACCTAATTCAGACAAATGATGGAATGGTACCTTGCACCCTATCCTGAGTGCGCATTCCCCCTGGGTTCTCCTACTTCAGGCAAATGCTGGAATAGTACCTTGCACGCTATCCTGAGTGCACATTCTCCCTGGGTTCTCCTACTTCAGGCAAATGCTGGAATGGTACCTTGCACGCTATCCTGAGTGCACATTCTCCCTGGGTTCTCCTACTTCAGGCAAATGCTGGAATGGTACCTTGCACCCTATCCTGAGTGCGCATTCTCCCTGGGTTCTCCTACTTCAGGCAAATGCTGGAATGGTACCTTGCACCCTATCCTGAGTGCGCATTCTCCCTGGGTTCTCCTACTTCAGGCAAATGCTGGAATGGTACCTTGCACGCTATCCTGAGTGCACATTCTCCCTGGTTCCTACTTCAGGCAAATGCTGGAATTGTGCCTTGCACGCTATCCCGAGTGCACATTCTCCCTGGTTCCTACTTCAGGCAAATGCTGGAATGGTACCTTGCACGCTATTCTAAGTGCACATTCTCCCTGGGTTCTCCTACTTCAAGCAAATGCTGGAATGGTACCTTGCACGCTACCCTGAGTGCACATTCTCCCTGGGTTCTCCTACTTCAGGCAAATGCTGGAATGGTACCTTGCACGCTATCCTGAGTGTGCATTCTCCCTGGGTTCACCTAATTCAGACAAATGCTGGTATGGTACCTTGCACCCTATCCTGAGAGCGTATTCTCATTGGGTTGTCCTACTTCAGGCAAATGCTGGAATGGTACCTTGCACGCTATCCTGAGTGCACATTCTCCCTGGATTGTCCTACTTCAGGCAAATGCTGGAATGGTACCTTGCATGCTATCCTGAGTGCGCATTCTCCCTGGATTCTCCTACTTCAGGCAAATGCTGGAAAGGTACACACACTGGTAGAGTTACCAAACAAATACTACACGAAAGAAGCAACAGCATTGCTGGCTGATAAATTAAAGTTAAAATTAAATCACCCAACATGTAGGCAAAGAGTTGGCAGGCAGCAGCCGAGCCGTCCCGACTTTTTTCTACAGTGGAAAATGGAAATGCATTTCAGGGACGGCCAATGGTGGGGTTCAAGCCTGAGTCCACAGACCTTCCTCTAGGTGAACAATGCATGTATATCTCTTATTCCCTCGCAAATTTTGATATCCGTGTGACTACTTCGGTTTAAACGAAGTTTTTACTCTGCAATATTCAACCATGTTTCCGTAAAACTGCTGAAATAATCAAAAGTTAACTATCAAAGTTGGGTAACCATCTTAGATGGTTCAAGCCAGATTGCTTACTCAAACCCTACATAACGGATTACTATACAGTCGTCTGTTAAGGCAATCATCCTCAAACCTAAGTCACCGGGGCCATCTACTCCGAACAACGCACACGTGTGCATGCACTTCTATTAGGTTCTTATTTCTCACATACACAGACACACACAGAAAGAAAATGAGAGAGGGGATCAGTAACTCGTCTAACAAGTATATTTTCAAATATCCCACTTATGTTAATTTCCTCTATCAACATGCAAAATTTCAGTTTGATTGCTTTAATAAGACCGTTGATATTGAGAACCGTCTAAATATTTCGGATGGCCGCCATGTTGGATTTCTATATATGTAGACCATAGATTTATGAGCCATTAGATGAAGATTATTGAGTAGGTTTATTATTCAAATTATTAGGACACAAGAAATAATTTAAAAAAACTGATTTTAAATTTCGCACAGCCACCATCTTTAGGTTATGAAAACAATTAAAATAAATTAGATGTTTGCGTATTACAATGTATATAAACATTTGCTGTAACGAATTTTACTGCGCTCGGATGGTTAAATCGCGAGAAAAGTTGATTTAAATATTTCAACTTCGCTTGGCCCACATGTTCGTTTTGTAATTAGCAGATTTATGAATGTCGTATATACAACCTCTGTCTGAAAAGTTCGGTGAATGGGTCTATATTACGAATGGATTGTTGGCTTAACTGAAACAGCAGTTACTGTCCTTCGAAGTAATCCCCGTGGATAGTTATGCACTTCTTAGAACGTTCGTACAAGTCCTTGAAACTCCTGGCATTCTTTAGGAATAGCCTCCAGTTGGGTCGTCACATTATATTGGATGTCCGAAATGGCCCTTCAGGGCTTTTGGGTGACCCTGGACCCCGCCACTCCATACTTTGACGCTTGCCTTCGAGGTTGTACCTCAGGCACCAGGTCTCGTTACCCGTGACGATAGTTTTCAGGACCATTCCATTCCACGGAACATTCACCATTCTCACTGCCTCCCGTCAAACAGGTGTGTATGATATGTTGCATAAATTCACCCTTCTCACTGCCGCCCGTCTATCAGGTGTGCATGGCAGGTTGCATAAAATCACTTCTTCTTTTACGCTTTTAATGTAGAGTTTTGACGACCCAAACTAAAGGCTATCCTTAAGAAGACTATGCCAGGAGTTTCCAGGACATGTTCAGTCGTGCATAACCATCCACGGGGATTACTGCGAAGGACAGTAACTGCTGTTTCAGGTAAGCCAACAATCCGTTCGTAATATAGACCCATTCACCGAACTTTTCGGACAGAGGTTGTATGACATTCTAGTAGTGCCCTTTATCACAGTACAAAATGTCGGGGTGATATCTGTTACTGTTCTGGAGATTTAGAATGCCAGTGAAATATTTCGCACGGCCGCCATGTTGGATTGGTGAAACTTATTAAAATTTGAAAAACACGGCCAAGGTCAGACAAGGTTGTAGTATGCACTTACCGTGATTCATTGAAATCGCTTCTGTCGTTTAGATTGTATTAAGGACACACACACACATACGTGCATACACAAACACACATACACACGGACAATAGGTGATCACATAGGCCTATTTTTTCATAAGTGAAAACGGGCTAAATATCAGTTACACTCTTGTTTAGGAAAGAAAATAGTCAGTCGACACAGGGAAACGAGAGACTTACCTGTACTGTGTAATGTGTTGCTTTATTTGGTTTACAACCAACAAACTCTGAAATGCGTCTGTTAAAAAATATTTCATGGCAAAATTAAGTTATTCGTGTCATTTATTTTGTGACAGATGGAGATTCAATTTAGGTATTCACTTTTCATCCAAAAATCCTTAGTTTGAATCCCCTTGTTCCGGGTCGTTTCATTTTAACCGCTAAAAAGAACGTTATTTACAATATTGTTTGGAGACATATGCAGCCTTGATAGCATTGTTATCTGGTTAACGATGTGAAGACGTCACACAGCTAACGCTGCCAACTTTCAAGTGACATTATAAGTGCCGTTTTGTGTGTCTGCAAACATGTTGGCTTTAAAGCCTGAGGGGCAACCCTGATTCAACTCAACAGCAAAAAAATTACTATAAATGGGGGACATGTGGTAAGGTTTCATCCTTATTTAAGGTGACGCAGATTGTAGGGATGTTGTTCTTGCGGCTTGCAGCACCCGGCTGAAAACTCCCCATTTCTGGCTACACCGACCGTCCCTACTCCTCTTGTTCGGTGGTATTCACAAGTAAGGGTATTTATCTGATCGCAGTTCTTGGAATAATTACCATCAACATAATATAAATTAATATTGTTCGAGACCGACAGTAGTGGCTATGCTGGCTAAAGCGCAGCATTAGGTCATGGGGCCAATCTCTCTGCTGACTCGGTAGACGCGTGGGTTCGAGCCCCACCGTCGGCCGTCCTTGAAATGGTTTTCCGTGGTTTCCCATTTTCAACACCAGGCAAATGCTGGGACGGTACCTTCTGACAGGCCACGGCCGCTTCCTTCCCCCACCCTTGCCCAGTTTCATTCACCATCATTCATTTCATCTCTCATTAACTCCTCTCATGAGGTTGGCGTCAGGAAGGGCATCCGTCCGTAAAAAGCATCGCCACAAAGACTTCCATCGCATCTCATCCCCGACCCCGTTGGAAAACGGGAATAATAAGGGGTAGACATACAATACAATATATTGTTCGAGTCGGTCAGTGCAGACGCTTTCTGCACGTTCTGAGTGAGATTGGTCTACCAAAACTCCCGATTTCGATTTCCAGCTGAGCCAAGAAAGTGAATTCTGCAGTTGCTGAAATGGGGTTAACTTGACCTTGAAACGCCAACTAAGAGGAGATGAGTTCAATTCCCATATCCTACTCAAGGGAAATGACGGGATGGTACCTAAACCAATTCCAACCCCTCACTCTCCCCACGATGAGATAATGGAAACAAGGCACAGAATGAGCGGGACTGGAAATTGCGAACTAGGGCCTGACATTGTGTTATCACAGTAATGAATGTAACCAGATTGGTGTGATGCAAGGCGTGGATAGCAACAACCAGTCTATTTGCGCCCTGCTGCACATTGATTCCATCAGTGTTCCAGGTCTCTATTTATAAAAACCCATTATGCGTGCAGATTTCATTCATTATGCTGATATATTATTACATTCACACTCAGCAGCGCAGCCGAGGACGATGAGTGAGGGCTGCGAGATCCAAGAATCAAGGTGCTTAAGGCAGCCGTCCAGAGTTGGTGATTCCCACTCCATACTGGCAGGTCACCAGTCTCTGGTTATCAAACCTACTAAAGCTATCCTATGTCCCTAATAACAAGAACAGTTACATCCACTGAGAGAAATGAGCGAGGCACTTAAATGAGCAAGTCTATTAACGGAAAACCGAAAGATTGGTAAAACTATCATGGAAATGTTTGTAATACACATATTATGTCTTAGAAATACAATGTGTTTACAATTGAAGACTCCACGGGAAGAACGGGGTAAGTCACATTTTGTACATTTTTCAGGAGAACAAATTTAAACTTTCAACACAAAGAAGAAATACTTAAAAGCACTTAGAAAGGAAATGCATGTAATACAAATAACAACTAAAGTTAAATTATGAAAAAGTGAGAGGGTATGGGACGTTCTTCCCGTTTCCACTAAAAATAAAAACGTCGGTATCTCAGTGACTCACCGCTTCATTTGAAATTAATTTCAACTGATCTGTAGTTACAATGGCTGGCCACCATAATGGGCCATAAACTCATTTCCGAAAAAAAAAATGGACTTACCCCGTTCTTTCCGTGTGGTCTTCAATTGAAAATAGCACACATCCATCCGTGACCATGAGCGTGAGCGCATTCAAACTGACAGCCTAAAGCGAGCTCAATTTCAAGATCAATGCTGTGCCACGCCAGTGGGCATTGCCATTATAAATCCATCGTGCAGAGTGCATGCAGTACTTCAAAGACTACTATTGGCAACCTGCTGAGTTCCATACCTATTAGAGTTGTTATTGTGGTTTCAATTAAAGGCTGTGACAACGTGGCCATTTATCCCCGTGTACTTGGATTCCCAAAGAATGGAATGTAGCCCTGTTATTCCCAGTACAGTAGGCTATACAAGGAGGGGTGTAAATTGTGCTGCCCTTTCTATAGGGGCATATCACTACTAAACCTAGGATAATAATATTCACAAAAATCTTAGCAAGGCATATAGAACCTTATGCAGAAAGTGTATTGGGGGACTATCAAAGTGATTTTAGGCGGAATCGATCCTCACCAGATCACTTCTTTTTACTACGATGTATACTGGAGAAGTTTTGAGAATACAATATACCTATCCACCAGTTATATAGTTTTCCAGAGGGCATACGAATCAGTAGATTGAATGTATCTACTGTATATGAAACTATGGATGCGATAGGAATACCCAGGAAACTAATGCGATTGATTAAGATGACACTGGATCCCTCAAGGTATAAAATAAAAGCACAAAATGAGCTGTCAAAGAACTTCAGAGTAAGACTGGTGAAAGTTGTTGGGAATGGGGAGAATTTCTGTTGTTTGTGGCTTGGTCATTGCCCGAAAGTGAATCGACTCCTACACGGCCAGCAGAGCTATTATGAAATGGCATGATGACAAGATCAAGAACTTACCGTACTACGACTTCTTGATGAATCTGACAGATAGCTGCTTAAATACTATACACACACTCACAATCAGACACACAAACCTAATATTATTATAGTACACATGTCTATGAACTTATTCCAGTTCCTTCAGCCAGCCGATTTATATGCGACCATAGTTAGTTAGTTATTGTTGTTTAAAGGGGGCGGAACTACGAGGTTATCTGCCCCTATATATGCGGCCTTAGTTCCGCAGGTGTGCTGATGTGCAGTTTTCTGCTAGCGTCGAAGTGTTCAAGAATTCGGCTGTCTTGTGTGTATACGTTACATAATCCCCGTAAGTCCCGTGCTTTATATAATATGTTCCTCTTAGTTGCAGTAACGGATTCAGTAATTAATAATTATGTGCCGCTTGGCACGCCAAACACGACCACGTTGGTGGTACCGTAAGAATCTAATTATGATGGGCCTACTCCCAGTGGCCACTTATCCCGCTGCGGAACTCGGCTGGTGACCCAGTCTGTGACATTGGTCTATGTTGTCCACTGACAGTGTCACATTCTGTTTCCCTTCGAGTGCGTGTATGGTTATAGCATAAACGTCCTGGTTTGGAGTTTCACTTACATTTTCTTCTTCGTCGTGAAAAGTCTGTGTTTCTTTCAATTGCTGTTCCTTCGGCTCAACATGCTTCGCCATCGGTTTCAGTAATGATTCCAGTGAAGACTGTAAATACATTTGAACAAAGAGATCACCGTCTGCATGCGTGTGTTTGAGTTATCGGAACTTGCTTCAAATATTCTTCCACACAGATGATATGTCACGTCAGTCGTGGGCTTTCCATGATGTCATCCTCTATAATGGCGTAACCGTAATTATGAATAAAATAGTCAAAACCCCTGCGATAGTGCCCTTTATCTAATTCACTCTGCTTGCAGATAACGAGACAGCCATGCTGGTGGATATCCCAAGCGGTGGCACAGGGGTTAACGTGTTCGTCATAGACGTGGCGCATGTCTTACTCATCCTGTCGGAATAGAACAATGATGTTTGTATTATCGCGAATCATCTGTTTCAATTTCAGTGAATAGAGATAGAAACAGTCTACATTTCTGTGGCATACCATCATTAAGTAGGCTTATTCCGAGGATAAATAATCGATAATCATGATTCGGGGCGAACGCCATCCGGAGAAACTACCTCTTCATGCACTGCGAATAAAAATATCGCATGTTGGAGACCGGACATTACCTGTTCCAAGAAAACAAACAGTGGTTGGTAGAGCGACTTGGCTAATATATAGTTATTCTGAAAGCGCACTTCATTCAACGAGGTAATCAGAGTGAGCAAGAGGTTTGTTTTTCGGCAGCTCCATGGTCCGGCAATGAAACTTCGAATGAATGCGGGGAAAAGCGATCCCTGTCGACATTCACCAGTTGCTAGAGAAACACAAGAAACCATGTCACCAATTGAAAGTGAATGCGGTTGCTGAATAATCAACAAATTAAAAAAGCAACTTAATATAGAGTGTGAGCATGGACGGGTTCGGAAGTACGCTATCTGCTAAATGAAACTGGGCGGGTAATTCTATACCACTAACACAGGAAGGAACATACTGTATGACTACCGAGAGATGACTCAGCAATGTAGGTGATGCTGTGTATTCATGGGATGCTGTGTCTAAGCACTTTATTGATGGCATTGGATGGCGTATTCTGAGAGGTGGAAAATTATGATGCTCAAAATAGGCGCGTTATCAATTTGGCAGACTCTAAATAACCAAGACGCGAACACCTAGGCGTGCGTATTACCCAGTGCGATTACATTGGGGAAAGCCGTAAGCTATGTCGCGCAGGATCGTCGAGACATACGATTGGCTTCCCTCAGCGACGATGCAAACGTTGCCAGAAAGGACTATGAGGATAAAAGATCAACCCTTTACAGTGTTTAGTTCGAGAGCCCGAACTTAATAATGCTACACAGCAAGTGATAAACGCATAGTACAGATCGCCGATTCTGTGGATGAGTGGGACGCGTGTATGAAACGGTACTGAGCCCCAATTTTGCATTTTGAAATAAACAAGAAATTGATTTTTTACTGCATTGTGAAGACGGTGTTAATTTGTCGAGGCTAGACCTGTCTTGAAATTCCAGATTATTATACAGCGAAGGAGAGGCATTGGTGAAGAGATTTCCGACTGATAACTGGCATATTATATTTTAACTTGCATGTGTAGAGGTGTCCGTGGTTCAAATCCCGGTCACTCAATGTGAGATCTGTGCTGGACAAAACGGAGGCAGACAGGTTTTTCTCCGGGTACTCCGGTTTTCCCTGTCAAAATTTCATTCCAGCAACACTCCCCACTATCATTTCATTTCATCTGTCATTCATTTAATCATTGCCCCAGAGGAGTGCGTCAGGCCTCGGCAGCCGGCACAGTTCATATCCTCGCCGCTAGATTGGGGCTTCATTCATTCCATTCCTGACCCGGTCGGAGACTGGAAGCAGGCTGTGGATTTTTATGTGTAGAGGTGTTGTTGTCGAGCCAGAGCCAAAGGGGAGAAAAATGGTTATTTGCAAAAAAGATAATATTAGTCCATAGCCGCGCGTCAGATAAAGGAAGAGTGGACTTGTCACGCGAACAGAAGTGCGATCGGCAACCAGCTTTGAAAATGGGAGGTGTCACGTGACCCAAGTAACCAATTGATGTTTCGGAAATCCAGCGATATTTTAATCAGACAATTATAATTGTTATAGTAGTAACAGAAGATATTGGAGCTCACTGAGAAATGCGGAAAAATATTAAGATAATTGTCATGCTTTGGAAAATCACTTAAGAGGTGCGGTACGCCAGGAAGGTTTATTTTTCGAAGTTTGAGCGCCATTGTTCCCTCGCTTTTTGGAAGAGATGCCACCAAAGTGACCTAGGAGAGAGAAAGCGCGATTTTCAATCAGACATTTTATATTCTGAACACTTGAAGTGAACGAATATATTGCATATTCGAGTCCAAGGCACGGATCTGTCGCGATATTGTGACGGCGAAGGCACGCACATCGACGGTCAAGCCGTGATGAAGAGACGTACTGTGCCCAACTCTAGGAATTGGTATTCCAAGATTCAGACACCTAGATATCAAGGGAAAGGCTACAGCCGCTTTTGAAAGTTGAGATATTTGAATATCGCGCTCCATTGCTTCTCGAAGCAATTGGAAAGAATATACCGCTAACAGCATGTCAAGTGACGTAGCGAGTAATAGCAGAGGTCGAGGCTATTTATTGATTAAATAGTTAACCATGGAGTAGAGACTTGAGACTTGGATCAGATTACTGGCACGGCCAAATGAAAGAGAATGCACTTAGTATCGAGTAAATCGGACCAGGGATACTAGAGATATGAGGATTTCTAGATTTCAGCGTGATGACGCGTGACCCTGGCAGTTTTGAATAAAAGCCGGCCGGCCGAGGCATCAGGAGCTCACTTCGACACAAGCACTTGCCTAGCAAGTTGCTGCTACGCTGAGCCAAGGCACATGGTTGCCGGATCTACGCAGAAGTAATTTTCAAAGTTGTGATAGTCACAAAAGTGCTGCGCTGCGAGGTGGAACTTAGTAAGTTTCCGGCGAGGAGAATCACTGAGGTGATTGAATTTTTTTTCTACAGACATTAGTGCAAATATTTATGTTTCTACATGGACATATGCTAGACATTGTCTAGAATTAGTACTTTGTCACAGTCCAGTAATAACCTAATACTTGGATGTTTAGTCCATTTCACTCAGTTTTCATATTGGTAACTTGTTAACCACTTCGATCTATCAGTACACTGAAGACCAGTCGATCACGGTGGTGTTCGTTAGTCTACGCAAGGGAAACTACAGGTTGCTTAGCGCATGGTAGATGGTGTGAAGCCATGCCCAGGGAACGATCTTCAGAACAGCCGTTGATTGGTTAGACTGTCAGTGTCTTCTTGTACTGAAAAGATTACCGTGAGTTATGTTACAACTGACATATCTAAGACTAGATCACTTAGATCTGACCCCATTTAAGCAAACTGTTATGGAGTTAATAGGAGCCAATATTAAAATGGATCAACAGTTTCTTCAAACGTCAATAGATACTACCACTATGTCTTGCTAGACGGATTGTGGGTAGGCTATATAATGGCGGCCGATACAAGGATTATACAGTACATGCTTGTCCGATAGGGCATGTCTATGGATAAATCTGGTACAGACCAGGTTCGCTATGCTTCAAGACCATCAAGAAATGTAAGCCACATTTGAATTATATTATGCCTAGCTAATTGGAACAAACTATTTTTCGGCAGATGACCAACACAATTATTTTACTTCGTATTTAAATCTTGCAATGATTTACGCAAGACATATTAGTTATTCTGAGTATTTTCAGCACTCAGAACAGTTTAGGATCGATGACCGAGCATTTCGAGCATTTATTTGAATATTTCATATTTTAGGGATATCACGGAAAACCGTCGATGTAATGGTTGAGTTAAATTAATTTTGTTGAGGAATGGATATTTTTTCCATATTCGAAGATTCGAACATGTGGATTCTCACATAATGAAATAATAATTAAATATATTTAAAATAATATAACTAATAATAATAATAATAATAATAATAATCCACTAATAATAATAATAATTTTCATAATTTTTCTAAATAATCTTTGGATATTATATTTTATAATAATCATATGTATTGAGAGAGAGCCTATGAAGTAGTTTAATCATTTCTAGTCTGGAACAGGTGATTTTCCGAAGGAGAGTGGTTAGCGCAAGCCCGCATTCAACCAACATTTCAGTTCTGGTTGAACGGTTAATATTTGCAATGAGCAAAATATATTTTTCAGATAACACGGAGAGGCATGAAACGGGAAGCAAATGATATTTGTATCAAATAGGATATTTTTGTATTTATATAAAATCATGACGTAAATACACTCGAAAGTGAAATAAAGATTTTCATAAATATGGTAAATTCACGGGTTGAACCGAATGGTAAAATAAAATAAACTTGTAAGTTTATTAATCTTCCAGTGTTGATAACAAGCAGAGGCTTGATTTATTGTATAAATTTTGGGAAGAAAATTTATATGTGTGGAGTAGTTGAAATGCCATTCCCAGGTGCGCATGTTTAAGTCGCAGGAATGAGGAGGTTTTTTCGAGCATCAATCAATAGCAGGTTCGATGGCTCAGGTTTATAGGAGTATTGGAACTACACATTTCGTCGTACGAATGACCCGAAGGTTATTTCTTAAAAACCATCAGTTCTTATTTCAACCTTGTTTTCGGATTCCATTAAGACTTTGATTTTGCTAGGACCCGGATTTGTCATGATAGTAGTTTATTCTTCTTCAGAGGAAGACCTTTACCGTTGTTGTTGTAATATTGTGTTCTTACACAAATAATAGAATGGGCCACTGCCAATTAAAAATAAATCTTTAACCACGAATAATTTGAAGGATATTTTCAATCCTAGTGCCATGAACTAAATGAATTTATTTTGAAGCTACAGCTCTTATTTCCGCATTCTGTTGAAGAATTGCAAGTTGTGAAAGTTACTAAAAGGGCCATGAATATAAATATTTTTCATAATAATGATTCCAAGTGGAAAATTGAATAGTTGAATGGTTCAACAATTTATTAATCAAGTTGATGATTCAGAAATCATATATTTTGTTAGGAACTTGAAGTTCATAATCGAGTCACTTCTCGAAATGTTTAATGTCAGAAGAACAATTAATTTTTGTTGTGCTTCGCACAGTTCTTCAATGCTATGCTCATGGTCAAATACTTTTCAGATGTTATTAATATGTGTAAATAATTTGTGTTGATTCAATGATGATAATAATATTTTTCGACAATATATTTTTGAAACTGGAAAAATAAGTGAAAGTTAAAAATTCTATGAACATTTATTCTACGAGTGTTAATATTATGTAAAAATTCAAACAGTGATCTACGATATTTCCAGTAGAGACAATTAAATTTGAACTGGAATTAATCATAAATAATTTTGGAACACAGTCTACAGGACTATTAATCAGACTTGTGTTTCCAAAAAATAATTGTCAAATGTGTTTGGAAAATTTCTGTATATTGTGTAAATAGGAGTGTGGGTCGCCACACGTGAGTGATGCTGCTTTGAGCATTTTTGCAGTCAATTTTAAATTCAAAATAAAATGAGATAATTTTACTTGATGTGTTACGCCCAATTGAATCTCCTTCTATCCTTATTGTTGCATTGAGCCAAAAATCAGTAAAGCATTTTTTTCATTTGATGTCGTTTTTGCGATTTGCTTTAACCCATCTGGCGCTCCGGGATATTTTGACTCTCGTGCTGACTGATTATTGGTAAAATGCATATGTGGTCGTGCGGACTCCGGTCTAAACGGGCACATAAAATAAGATAGAGAGAGAAATGGCTTCGAACGTGGGTCTCGATTTAGACATGGTCAATCGCATGCCGATTTGAGTTATGATGATTTTTCTATAAATATTTTGGGAGTTGAGAGATGTCTGGTTTGGATGAATAAATTAGTAGGAAACCCAATTAGTGGGGAAAATTAAAAATTTAACTGGATTAATAATTAGAATGGGTTTGATTATTTTTGACAATGGCTTGACCATTAGGGCGTCAAGTAAATTCAGTAGTAAACGTTCGATGACTGGACATACGCATTATTAGAATCCAGGTGGAGGATATTTGAGAACTTGCATATTTTTCTTGTGATATTGTGGTAAATGTAATTCGTAAAAGTAGAGAATTTTGTTTTTCCATCACGTCGAAATTAGGACAAATCTCATTTTATTAGAGTGTTCCAATTAGCTATTCATATTTCTTGTTCTAGTTATAAGCTTGTGTTTGCCAATATTGTATACCCCTAAGTTTTGAATAATAATTGAAAATTATGGAAGAGATGATGAAGATGATGAGGAGTTTGGAGGAGAGTTCAAAAGAGGCTGGACGGCGTGTAGCAGCCATTATGAAAGAAAATACTGAGGCTTTAGATGAAAAACTTAAGGAAAATTCTGATTCTTTAGAAAATAAACTTAAATAAAGTTCTGATTCTTTAAAAGATAACTTGAAAGAAAATTTAGAGGATAAACTCAAGGAAAATTCTGATTTGTTAGAGAGCAGGTTAAAAGACAACTTGAAAGAAAATTTAAATAGTAAATTTAATTCTATGGAAAGTAAATTTAAAGAGAATTCCGAAATTTTGAAAATGTCACTTGAGAGTAAAATGACTAAATTATGCGAAAAAACACATGAGCTCGAAACTTCATTAGCTACTAACGCAAGTTTAATGGACGATAAATTTCGCGATGCCGATCTTCGATCTCAAAGCTTAGCTGATAGGATAGAACATGGTCTTAGGAAAGTTGGTGAAGACATGATCAACCTAGAAGTCAGAGTGAAGAAGGAGAGTAATGAGATGGGAATTCTAGTTGTTCAACGGTTGACAGAACAATTCAAAGAACTTGTAATGGGAGAAATAAGAGAAGGTGTGATTAATGAATTGCAAACTGAAATTAAAACCACAGTTGTCAATGAAATTAAAGACACACTCAAGCTGGAGAACCAAGAGGGAATCAAGGTGATTAGGGAATCTTTGTCATCCCATATTCAAGTAATTTTCAAAGATATCCAAGCAACTCAGAAGGACATATCAGATATGACAGGGTCATTGAAAAGTCATGAGGCTGTTATGAACCAGATATCCACTGATGTCAAGGAGAATTGTAAAGAAACTGAAGCAATTAAGAAAATGGCAGAAGAAAACCAGAAGGAACTTGAGGCTATGAAAACCCAAATCAAGGACGAGAAACAGTCTGACCATTTGTTGAAAATGCCAATTGTAAGGGGAAAGGAACAGATACAGATAAATCTAGGAGGAGCTAGAGAAACTGACAGTCAAAGACAGGATGAGGTCAGGACAGTATTTCAATCCAACCCCATAACTGTATTCAAGAATGTAGAGGATAAGCCTTCTAAATTTTCAGGGCGAGATTCTGTGACACCCGTGGAATTTTTGAGAGAAGCAGGTGATTACCTGAAAGATTCCAAGATCCCTAAGGAAAGACAGATCCGAGTGATAGGGAAGTTTTTGGAAGGTCCTGCACTTCTTTGGTTTAGAGCTTTTAGATCCACTCTAACCACTTTTGAGGAGTTTTCTCGTGGGTTATTGAAAACGTTTTGGTCCCCGGAAACCCAACAGCAAGTCAGAGCAGAATTATATTCGAAGAGATTCTTGACGTCACAACCTACTCGATACTCTACGTACTTTTCTGGACAGCTTTCTAAACTGCAACATTTAGATCCGCCGATGCCAGATAACGAATTAATTACTGCATTGATACGTCAGTTTCCAGCAGACGTCCAAAGGACTTTGATCGCTGCTGACATCTATAATATGGAGCAATTTGACGAGGTATTGCAGAAGCTGGATCATACGAACGCTCAATTCTTCCATCAGAAGGGAGGAAAGAATAACAACGCTGTGTACGCTGTTATGGCCGACAGTTATTCCCAAACACCTCGAGAGATTCGAGAGGGGCGAGAAGAGAAAACGCCGAGGGAAGAGCCCAATAAAAGAGGATGGAATCAGTACAGTAACAGATACAGTTACAAGCCTTATGCGAGACCGGATGGTGGAAATCGATATAATACTCGATGGAGAAGGCCACGGGATAATCAAGGAAGGTACCAGGAAAGAAGGTACTATGGTAGAAACAACTACAATAACAGAGGGAATGTGGATACTCGTCAGTCCAATGAAGAGTTCAACAAGGAGACGAGGAAGAACTTAGAAGCAAGACACCAAGATAACTTGCAGTTCTTGGAGCAGAAGCACAATGAACCAGGTCCATCGGGAACACAACAATCCCGGGGGAATGGAAACGGAAAAAAAACTTCGAATTCACAGTAGAAGATAGAATTTTAAAAACTTTCACTTCCAGAATTATTAAATGGCAAGCAGAGGATGATGACTTAATTCAACAGAATGACGAACGGAAAGAAATGGGTACAAGAATTAGAATGCCAATCATATCATGCGAAGTATTCGGTATGCCTGTCGATACTTTGATTGATACTGGGGCTATGCTTTGTCTGGTGAGTGAGAAGCTTTATATTCTGTGGAAGCTCAAAGAGAATTTAGAGGAGATTCCAGTATCAGGAATTAAGATCCAAGGAATAATACCCAATAAAATATCTCTGTGTAAAACGCAATTATACTTATGTATTACGATTGGAGGACATGATTTCCGACATGTGTTTGTTGTAATGAAGGACATGGCTTTTGACATGATATTGGGAGCGGATTTCATTCAGAAATATCAAGCAGTGATAGACATGAAGACAGAGACGATCAGATTTAAGAATACCGAAGAGATTAACTTCGAGGGAAAAGAAGAGGAAGACATCGAGGGAGATGCTCAATGGTCTCTGATTTTTCATGAAGCTGAAGGAAGAGAAGTCTACACTGAGGAGGAGTCCCCAGAGCTAGGAAAAGTTTTGGAAGAGTATCACGATATTTTTGATATTAAACTTGGTGAAATTAAAAGATTTTGAATATCATATTCGTGTAAATGATGATGCACCTTTTCTTGCTAAATTGTATCCGGTAGCGGAAAAGCATCGAGAAAGGGTAAAAGTGCTTATCAAGGAGATGGAAAGCAACAATGTGATTGAAAAGTACACTACATCTTATGTCAATCCATTAGCAGTAGTGTCTAAGCAAGATGGAAGTCTGAGACTATGTTTAGACGCGCGTAATTTGAATTCAAGATTACTGCCAGAGTATGACAGACCACCAATCATTAGGGAACTGTTAAGGAAATTCCAAGGCAAGGTCTGGTTCTCTAATATTGATCTCACTTCGTCCTACCATCACATTAGGCTTAGTGAAGATTCCAAGAAGTTTACAGGATTTATGTTTGACCAGCAGACATATGTATTCCGCCGTCTACCATTTGGAGTCAAAACATCTGGATCTGTTTTGATCAGAGCACTGGAACAAAATTTGAGTCCTGAAGTAAAAGAGATAGCAATTCGTTACATAGATGATATCTTAATTGCATCTGAGACTAAGGAGGAACATTTGCTACATCTTCAGATGTTATTCGCAGATTTGAGAAAAGCGAACTTTAAAGTAAACCTTCGAAAATGTCAGTTCTTTCGAAAGGAAATAACATTTTTGGGTCATATTTTGGATGGAGAAGGATATCGTCCCAATGAGACGAAGATACAGGCAATTGCAAATTTCCCTAGACCTACTAGAGTGATGAATGTCCGAAGTTTTCTCGGGACATGCCAATTCTTTGCGGGGCATTGTCCAAACTTCACCAAGACGGTAGCGCCATTGCAGGAATTATTAAAGAAAGGAAACAAATGGAAATGGGATGAAGATTGTGAACAATCATTTCAAGATGCCAAGAGGTTATTGGTAAACAGCGTGAAATTGGAGTATCCTGACTTTACCAAGAATTTCATCATAGAATCTGATGCATCCACCGTAGGGATTGGAGCTATTCTTCTTCAAGAAGATGAAGATCACAAGAGACATTACCTGGCGTTCATTAGCAGGAAACTTCGTCCATCAGAAAGGAATTATTACACCACAGAGTTAGAAGCACTTGCTGTAATATTCGCGTTGGAGTCGTGGAAGAAAATGTTAATTGGACATTAAGTAATTGTGAGGACTGATCACCACGCATTGGAGTTTATCTTGAGAACAAACTTTGCCAGTGATAGGATAACTAGATGGTCACTTTTTATTCAACAATTCAACCTAGTTATTGAACACACTCCTGGAAAGTTGAATGTTGGAGCAGATTTATTGAGTAGAGCAGTGGAGTCTACATCTAAGGTTTTTCAAGTTAACCTGACGCAGGAAGATGAGGATACCTTGAGAAGGTTAAGGTTGTTGCATTTATCCCAGAGGAGAGACCGACGTCTTAGAAACATTTTTCGTTTTCTACAGGGAGACATGGATCCAAATGATGATGATTTTGTGGAAACTGAAAGAATTTCAAGAGATTTTATGATGTTAGATGGTTTAATCTACAAGTTTGCAGATCCCGACCATACGAAGCTGAGAGTAGTGATACCTCCACGATTGCAAAAACCCATTATCTGGATGGCACATCGAATCGCAGGTCATGCTGGAGTAGATAAGACGGTCAACATGATTCAAGAGAAATTTTCGTGGGAGCGAATGCGACAAACTGTCAGGAACACTATTCGAGAATGCGACTTATGCCAAAGGAGTAAACATAATTCTAGATTATTGAGAGAATTACCAAGGCCTATTATTCCTTCTAAGCCTTGTGAAATCTTCGCGACTGATTTATATGGTCCTCTCCCAAAGTCTAAAAGAGGTAACCGATATATTCTGGTGACCATGGATGTATTCAGCAAATACACTATGTTACATCCAATTCAGAAAGCAAACGCAAAATATTGTGCGAAGAGAATTAGAGACAACGTAATTCCGGAAGCAGGCAAACCGGAATTCCTTTTATCAGATCGTGGACCTCAATTTACATCTTTAGAATTTCGAACCGTCATGAATAATCTTGGGATTAGACAATTGTTTTGTTCTATTAGACATCCAGAGAGCAATCCCGCAGAACGCGTGATGGCTGAAATAGCAAAATTTTGCCGCCTCTATTGTCCAAATGAGCATTGGAAATGGATGGATGTTCTCTCTTTAGCATCCGAATCCATCAACTCTACAATTCATGAGAGTACTGGACAGATTCACATGTTGCTTCATCATGGAATTAAACCAACAAGATTATGGGATCGAATCATCTCTATTCCACCTGAGATTGAACCAAGTCGTCAGATGAGGGAAACTCTAGCTTTAGATAAGTTGAGGAGCCAAGCTGAGAAAAGAGAGCGCAGAGTGAGAGGAAAGCGTTTTCGCAGACCCTTGCGCGTAGGAACTCTTGTTTTAGTGAAAAGGCCTACACCCTCTGACGTGCAAAATCGAGTGTACTCGAAGTTTGCAAGCCTTTACGCTGGACCCTATCGTATTGTGGAAGTAAACAACAATGGAAGCTATGAAATCGCTAATACACGAACTGGTAACATCGTGGGAACTTACAATGCATCGAATTTGAAGATTTATTATTCAAGAACCAGATGATTTAATGCGTAGATAGGAAAAATAAAAATGTTTAAATTTTTATTTTTTGCTAGGTGTGGGGTGGATGTGCCCAACTCTAGGAATGGGTATTCCAAGATTCAGACACCTAGATATCAAGGGAAAGGCTACAGCCGCTTTTGAAAGTTGAGATATTTGAATATCGCGGTCCATTGCTTCTCGAAGCAATTGGAAAGAATATACCGCTAACAGCATGTCAAGTGACGTAGCGAGTAATAGCAGAGGTCGAGGCTATTTATTGATTAAATAGTTAACCATGGAGTAGAGACTTGAGACTTGGATCAGATTACGGGCACGGCCAAATGAAAGAGAATGCACTTAGTATCAAGTAAATCGGACCAGGGATACTAGATATATGAGGATTTCTAGATTTCAGCGTGATGACGCGTGACCCTGGCAGTTTTGAATAAAAGCCGGCCGGCCGAGGCATCAGGAGCTCACTTCGACACAAGCACTTGCCCAGCAAGTTGCTGCTACGCTGAGCCAAGGCACATGGTTGCCGGATCTACGCAGAAGTAATTTTCAAAGTTGTGATAGTCACAAAAGTGCTGCGCTACGAGGTGGAACTTAGTAAGTTTCCGGCGAGGAGAATCACTGAGGTGATTGAATTTTTTTTCTACAGACATTAGTGGAAATATTTATGTTTCTACATGGACATATGCTAGACTTTGTCTAGAATTAGTACTTTGTCACAGTCCAGTAATAACCTAATACTTGGATGTTTAGTCCATTTCAGTCAGTTTTCATATTGGTTACTTGTTAACCACTTCGATCTATCAGTACACTGAAGACCAGTCGATCACGGTGGTGTTCGTTAGTCCACGCAAGGGAAACTACAGGTTGCTTAGCGCATGGTAGAAGGCGTGAAGCCATGCCCAGGGAACGATCTTCAGAACAGCCGTTGATTGGTTAGACTGTCAGTGTCTTCTTGTACTGAAAAGATTACCGTGAGTTATGTTACAACTGACATATCTAAGAATAGATCACTTAGATCTGACCCCATTTAAGCTAACTGTTATGGAGTTAATAGGAGCCAATATTAAAATGGATCAACAGTTTCTTCAAACGTCAATAGATACTACCACTATGTCTTGCTAGACGGATTGTGGGTAGGCTATATAATGGCGGCCGATACAAGGATTATACAGTACATGCTTGTCCGATAGGGCATGTCTATGGATAAATCTGGTACAGACCAGGTTCGCTATGCTTCAAGACCATCAAGAAATGTAAGCCACATTTGAATTATATTATGCCTAGCTAATTGGAACAAACTATTTTTCGGCAGATGACCAACACATTTATTTTACTTCGTATTCAAATCTTGCAATGATTTACGCAAGACATTAGTTATTCTGAGTATTTTCAGCACTCAGAACAGTTTAGGATCGATGACCGAGCATTTCGAGCATTTATTTGAATATTTCATATTTTAGGGATATCACGGAAAACCGTCGATGTAATGGTTGAGTTAAATTATTTTTGTTGAGGAATGGATATTTTTTCCATATTCGAAGATTCGAACATGTGGATTCTCACATAATGAAATAATAATTAAATATATTTAAAATAATATAACTAATAATAATAATAATAATCCACTAATAATAATAATAATAATTTTCATAATTTTTCTAAATAATCTTTGGATATTATATTTTATAATAATCATATGTATTGAGAGAGAGCCTATGAAGTAGTTTAATCATTTCTAGTCTGGAACAGGTGATTTTCCGAAGGAGAGTGGTTAGCGCAAGCCCGCATTCAACCAACATTTCAGTTCTGGTTGAACGGTTAATATTTGCAATGAGCAAAATATATTTTTCAGATAACACGGAGAGGCATGAAACGGGAAGCAAATGATATTTGTATCAAATAGGATATTTTTGTATTTATATAAAATCATGACGTAAATACACTCGAAAGTGAAATAAAGATTTTCATAAATATGGTAAATTCACGGGTTGAACCGAATGGTAAAATAAAATAAACTTGTAAGTTTATTAATCTTCCAGTGTTGATAACAAGCAGAGGCTTGATTTATTGTATAAATTTTGGGAAGAAAATTTATATGTGTGGAGTAGTTGAAATGCCATTCCCAGGTGCGCATGTTTAAGTCGCAGGAATGAGGAGGTTTTTTCGAGCATCAATCAATAGCAGGTTCGATGGCTCAGGTTTATAGGAGTATTGGAACTACACATTTCGTCGTATGAATGACCCGAAGGTTATTTCTTAAAAACCATCAGTTCTTATTTCAACCTTGTTTTCGGATTCCATTAAGACTTTGATTTTGCTAGAACCCGGATTTGTCATGATAGTAGTTTATTCTTCTTCAGAGGAAGACCTTTACCGTTGTTGTTGTAATATTGTGTTCTTACACAAATAATAGAATGGGCCACTGCCAATTAAAAATAAATCTTTAACCACGAATAATTTGAAGGATATTTTCAATCCTAGTGCCATGAACTAAATGAATTTATTTTGAAGCTACAACTCTTATTTCCGCATTCTGTTGAAGAATTGCAAGTTGTGAAAGTTACTAAAAGGGCCATGAATATAAATATTTTTCATAATAATGATTCCAAGTGGAAAATTGAATAGTTGAATGGTTCAACAATTTATTAATCAAGTTGATGATTCAGAAATCATATATTTTGTTAGGAACTTGAAGTTCATAATCGAGTCACTTCTCGAAATGTTTAATGTCAGAAGAACAATTAATTTTTGTTGTGCTTCGCACAGTTCTTCAATGCTATGCTCATGGTCAAATACTTTTCAGATGTTATTAATATGTGTAAATAATTTGTGTTGATTCAATGATGATAATAATATTTTTCGACAATATATTTTTGAAACTGGAAAAATAAGTGAAAGTTAAAAATTCTATGAACATTTATTCTACGAGTGTTAATATTATGTAAAAATTCAAACAGTGATCTACGATATTTCCAGTAGAGACAATTAAATTTGAACTGGAATTAATCATAAATAATTTTGGAACACAGTCTACAGGACTATTAATCAGACTTGTGTTTCCAAAAAATAATTGTCAAATGTGTTTGGAAAATTTCTGTATATTGTGTAAATAGGAGTGTGGGTCGCCACACGTGAGTGATGCTGCTTTGAGCATTTTTGCAGTCAATTTTAAATTCAAAATAAAATGAGATAATTTTACTTGATGTGTTACGCCCAATTGAATCTCCTTCTATCCTTATTGTTGCATTGAGCCAAAAATCAGTAAAGCATTTTTTTTCATTTGATGTCGTTTTTGCGATTTGCTTTAACCCATCTGGCGCTCCGGGATATTTTGACTCTCGTGCTGACTGATTATTGGTAAAATGCATATGTGGTCGTGCGGACTCCGGTCTAAACGGGCACAGTACTCGCGTCTAACACAGAGTGCGGTCTTGTGTTATTTTTCGGCTTCGAGAGACATTTTTTATAACTTGTCAAGTGGACTTAAACATTTTCATAAATGTGAATAATTATAAAGAGTGCGCGTTATTGCTAAACGTTGCAAAACGAACTTATCTGTGGTAAATTATTCGAACTTTATTGAAAGTGTTCCTAACAAACATTTTTTTGAAAATCCAACAATTATTTCTACGAGGGATTTTCATTAAAATACCCTAAATCTTCGGACATCGATTGTTCTTCTATACTCGAACTATCATTGATACTCTTAACTGCATACATTCTTGCAAGGCTGATATACTACAATACTAACATTACGATGGAGATGCGAGGAAAATTCAGTAAGATTTTTCAAAATTCAGTTGAAAATGAAATTCATTTCCACATCGAGAGGAACAGTATTCGAATTTGAAATGGAAGGGGAGATGGTTGAGTAAATCATGCTGAAGGGAACACTGCATTGAGAACTATGGAAATTCCGAGAGTAACCAGATGACAACAGTAGAAACTATGGAAAATTCCGGAGTCACATAAATGCCACACTACAAAATTATAACATGGGAGAATATGAGACCATTAAAACTTACTGACGACGGAAGTACAGAAGAGATGCGAACTTCTAGATCAACCTCAGAGATCAGCGCTGGGAAGAAAAAGAAAAATGTCTGAACCAGTTCGAGGGAGAGCCCAGTTCGAGACCAGGACTAGTAGAAATTTGGAGGCCAAGAGACGCAATTCAGACTTCGAATCGCTGATAACCCCAGGAAGCTGAACGGTATATCTTCCGATATATTCTTCATCAACATTAGAGATTGACACAAGGTAGAAGTGAAGCTCAATGATGTACTTTTGTTGTAGAGTATTTTGAATCTCCATGAGAAACCATTTCGCAATATTTGACTTTTTCATCTTTTTGCGTAATTTTGTATTTGTATTTTGAATTTAGAAGGGGAGTTTGTTTTATCGACGAATTTGGGTTTCTTTCAGAATTAAAATTATAGTGGGTTTATTGACGAATTTTCGGTCTACGTTATATTTACGCTGGAGATTTTTATATTCTGATAGGAACGATTTAGAAGGTTAGTTTTGGAAGTGATTGACATCCAGAATGTAGATTTGAATTAGGGTTGATAATTTAATTTATTTTTGCTTGTATTGGTTTGAATTGACTTTGATAATTTGTCTTCAAATAGATATTTTGAATATCATACGATATCAGCTGATCGTTAAGTTAGAACTGAGATTCTACGTAAATTATGACAGAACGAAATCAAAGGTCTTGTTAATTGATAACATGAAACCACATGAATAAGACTTGTTTTTGAAAGGAAGATACCAGCATTGTTAACAACAACAATGAAGATAGATAAGAGAGGAGGACGGAAACTGTATTATTATTATCTTATACTGGTTAATGCTGTGGAAATGGAATCTTTAAAGTACTGCATGTAGGTATGTGAAACAGGTCTTAAGTAGGAGAGAGATAGTCTACATTGTTTTAAATATTGGAGAAAGGCATTGTTGTATCAAGTAGCACGAATGCTAATATTTTGAAGTTGGAAATGATAGTAACTGTTATGATGTTTAGAAGTTGATGTTTTATGATAGTATTCGTGCCAGTTTAGGGAAGAATTGAAGATATTTAGAAACTGATGATTGTTGAGTTCAGTTATAGTTCAATGATATGCTTTTATGTGATTGGATAATACCGCATGTGTGTTGTAAAGCAAGTTTGTGTATAAGAAGGAAGCTACGTATTTTTGTATTTGAAGGTGACTATAGAAAGTCATGTTGAAGGGAAAACACACGAATTAAGTAATTTTATGGAAGCAATATTTTCTCATCATTTTTATTATTATTGAACCAGGTATTGACTAATAAATTATGAGCTAAACTTAACTGGACGGGCATAGATAACCATCATCAGTCATGTGAAAGTTTTGGGAGAGACATTAGTAGTCTTTTAAAAGTATAACCTGATTTATGGAAGTGAAGATCGGATTTTGAAATCACGATAAGAAATGAAAAATTTGTTGTAAATAGTTGTGTATATTTTTTAGACGTTGAAAATAGTGACGGCTGGCTATTTGAAACGTATATCTAGTGTTAATAATTGAATTTATTTATGAAAGGAGTTATCTTGTATAGAGTAACTTAGTTTTTGTAATTTGAGCAGATAAACCGAACTTCTGGTATAAAATTTCACGATAGGGTTTGTAAATACTTTCATAACTACTGAACAGGAAATATCTGTCGAGCAGTTTTTTTTATGGAATGCGTGTGACAGGCCAGCTCACACTCTTACAGGCATACGCAGGAAGTTTTACGTTTCATGTGATATTATACAAAGGGTATTAAAGATTAATTTTAGGTGATGCGACTTTCATCCCAGTAATCTAGACTTCATCACAGTCTTAGTACTTCCCCTGTGAGATTATTTTAACAGATGAGTAATAAATAAGTTGAAAGTTCCGGCTAATCAATACTTTTATTAAATAAAAATCACTGTGTGGTCATTGGTGGGCATGTTTCAAGGCCTAATTGTATTTGGCCCCTTCATCAGTCGATATGGATAAATAAATGTCAAAGACACAACAAAATGTATAGCGTAACACACTAAAAAGTCCCTTGTTAAATCTTATATGGTGCACCATAAAGATGGATGGGAAATCGAATGCCCAAAACAACACAATATGATGTGGAAATTTGGCTAAAGTCTTGAAAACAAACACACGCTTCACTATGGTCAACAGACGCCAATGAAGGCTGATGAAGGGGCCAAAACCACACGGTGATTTTTATTTAATAAAAGTATTGATTAGGCAGAACTTTTAACCTATTGATTACTCAGTTAGATTATCAATACGGAACCAAAATGAACCTTTTAAGTTCTAAAATTATTTTACCAGCACAATGTGACAACACTGCGTGGTGACATCGTACATGGATCTCAGAAGTTGAGCAATGACAGAATGTATTCATCACGCCCACTGCTAGCGTGGAAATTTTAATGACCTCATTTCGGAACTGTCTCAATGCGTTTTTTCGTGTAATCAATCAAGGGGTTGCTTTTGGAAGTAAACGCGAGGAATGAGTGACGTGGGAGTGAGCAGCTGACTGAACCTGCCCTGGCTAATAGGAGAAGAGAAGTCAGAGATTAGCTCTCTATACACTGGAAACTCTTATAACTTATAGGAAGTGGCATGGCGTCAGCTGCCACTGGAACACTTCGTTACCATTTTGATAAACAGAGAGTTAATGGAGTTAATCATCGTAGTGGCTTGTAATTTTGTTATTCATGTACACAACACGACCTAGATCAACACCCGTGTTTGGTATTCAAACAGTCGTGAACAATAAATAAAATTAATGTGAATAACCCACCAATAGGCCTTCCCGACACAGTGCTGTTGAGGCGTCATAAGGAGATGTCCCAGTAGATGCACCTTCGCCATGTTGTGGTAGCTCATTTAGCAAGAGCATCGGACCGCAAATCCAAACGTCACAGCTTCAAGTCATTGTATTAAATCCTCCTCTCCCAACTATTGTACAAAATTGAGTTAATTAAGTATTTTATGAAATATTTCTTTCAGGTTAGGGTGTTTAAACATTTGTATTCCCTGACTAATATAATTGGGCCCATTGTGCTAACCGACTGAAAAGCATTATATTATAGATAATAGGCTTCTAATACTTCAATAATTAGGTACTTAACTACTCTGGAAGATGCAAGTCTGATGGAAAAAGACTTGAGCTACAAAATGGTGAATGTCACAAAGGTTTGAACCTATGTACAAAAAATCACTCAAAACATTTTTTTACTAACCGACAAGACAAACTAAGTAAATATGGAGAAGGAAATGTTAGTTTTCAAACTGAAGGGAAAGGGGCTTAACAAAAACCAATACAATAAGAAAGTTAAATAAATTATTTTCAGTCGGTCAACACGAGTGTGCCCAATTGTAATGGGTGTTTCCCTAAACCTGAAAAGAAAATTACATGAGATTAATAAATTCACTTGGATGACCAGTTTTAATCGTCAAGCCAGCATCATCAGATCCTTTAGACTTAGGCCGTTAAATCTATGTGGGTAATGGTATTTACAATACGATTCGTCCAGTTGCAAAACTCGTTTAATCCACTTGTGAATAAGAATCATTTTCTTGAGAAACGTTCTCTGGACTTTACCTCATGTATCTTTTGTGTTTGTTGTTTTCTACTTTTTTTTTTCTTTTTGCTTTGTGTTTTTGGTTTTGTGTTTGCATTGTGCTTTTGCTTTTGAATTTTACGTTTTGCTTTTCTTTCTTGGTATTGGTACCGTATTGTGTTTGTTTTCTGCTTTTCCGTTTATTTGAATTTTGCTTTTTGCTTTGTGTTTCTTGTTTTTTTGTTTTCTGCTTTTGCTTTTGATTTTGAATTTTGCTTTTTGCTTCGTGTTTTTTGTTTTTGGTATTGTGTTTATTATCTGGAAAGTCAAAATAAAACAAAATAAAATAAAATAAAATAAACAAAACAAAATCAAAATATGACTCAACAAAATAAAATAAAACAAAATAAACAAAACAAAATAAAAACTAAAACAAAATTATGTAAAACAAAATAAAAAACAAAACAATTTTAAACAAAATAAAACGAAATAAAATAAAACAAAACAAAATAAACAAAACAAAATCAAAATAAAACAAAACAAAATTAAATTAAACAAAACAAAATGAAACAAATTAAATTAAATTAAATAAAGTAATAAAATAAAATAATACAATAAATAATTTTACGACATGGTCCTTATTCACAAGTGGATTAGACGAGTTTTGCAACTGGACGACTGATATATACATTAGTTTAGATGCAGTAGTTTTTATAAATTCGCGCAACTTGTCAAGATGTGTTAGTTGTAGCCTATGTGAATTTGTTAAGATAATGTTAGTGGTTATTGACCTTAGTGTGGTGTCTGTGATTGTTAGTGAATGGTCAGGTTGGAATGGAATATGAACTTAGCTTATTGTTTGAGCGATGTGGGATCCACTCTCGCGCTGCTGCTACCACTTCCACTGAAATACATTACCAACAAGATGCCCAATCACAAATGTTATGACTAGACTGATTTGACTTTGTTTTCAAAGGCACTGCAAAGCCTGACAACAATTACAAATAATCAGGTTTAGTTTTAAACTAAGCTGACGAGACAAGAGAGAACTACAGCATGTTTTTACAGAAATACTGTGTGTTAAAAATTCAAAAGTGGACAACATGTCAAAGAAGAAACCATTACTAGGATAAGAAATTATTAAAGAGCAAAGATAAAGAATGTACATTAGGAAAGGAAGGAAGCTTATAGTTTTACGTGACCGTTAATCTTGTGATCATGAGCCAAGGGCTGAACCATGCAACATGCTAATTAACCTTAAACATCTCACATGCATTGACATTATTATGAGTGGCCCATTTAGAATACGTGAGTTAAACATACTTTGCTGCCTTAAAGCGTTGAGTTCGTAAGGGGCCTAAACGTGCCCTATATTATTGTTTACACATCTAAAAAAAATTGTAAGAAAGTTCATATAAACTTATCTTTTTTTTTCGGTTGAACACGACGTTGATCCAATGAGCAGATGTTGAGATGTTGAGACATTGAAACCAGAAGACGCTGAGCAACATCGAATAAAATTTAGAGGTAAAGACTGTGGCAAGTAAGCCATTAAAATGTCCACATTACACTCGCATTTAGTAATCACATTATGTGATGAGAAGTGTATGCTGGAGAATTAGACATGTGACCTCAGCGAGGAGAGGTGCGGCGGGCAACCGAGAAGTGTTGCTGTAGAGTGGACATTTAGGGGAATTCTGGGGGTGTGGGTGGTAAGTAAGGTGCGAGGGTGGCGGAGGGAGTAGGGACGGGGGTAGGAGGGAGCAATGAGACTGAGGACTATCCCTGCCCACCACATGCGCTAACACTGCTAGACTAACGTGCAGGAGCAATGAGACTGAGGACTATCACTGCCCACCACATGCGCTAACACTGCTTGACTAACGTGCAGGAGCAGTGAGACTGAGGACTATCACTGCCCACCACATGCGCTAACACTGCTTGACTAACGTGCAGGAGCAATGAGACTGAGGACTATCACTGCTCACCACATCCGCTAACACTGCTTGACTAACGTGCAGGAACAATGAGATTGAGGACTATCACTGCCCACGAAATGCGCTAACACTGCTTGACTAACGTGCAGGAGCAATGAGACTGAGGACTATCACTGCCCACCACAAGTCCTAACAGGGCTTGACTAACGTGCAGGTGCAATGAGACTGAGGACTATCACTGCCCTAACAAGTCCTAACACTGCTTGACTAACGTGCAGGAGCAATGAGACTGAGGACTATCACTGCCCACCACAAGTCCTAACAGTGCTTGACTAACGGGCAGGAGCAATGAGACTGAGGACTATCAGTGCCCACCACATGCGCTAACACTGCTTGATTAACGTGCAGGAGCAATGAGACTGAGGACTATCACTGCCCACCACAAGTCCTAACACTGCTTGACTAACGTGCAGGAGCAATGAGACTGAGGACTATCACTGCCCACCACATGCGCTAACACTGCTTGACTAACGTGCAGGAGCAATGAGACTGAGGACTATCACTGCCCACCACATGCGCTAACAGTGCTTGACTAACGTGCAGGAGCAATGAGACTGAGGACTATCAGTGCCCACCACATGCGCTAACACTGCTTGACTAACGTGCAGGAGCAATGAGACTGAGGACTATCACTGCCCTAACAAGTCCTAACAGTGCTTGACTAACGTGCAGGAGCAATGAGACTGAGGACTATCACTGCCTACCACAAGTCCTAACACTGCTTGAATAACGTGCAGGAGCAATGAGACTGAGGACTATCACTGCCCACCACATGCGCTAACACTGCTTGACTAACTGGCAGGAGCAATGGGACTGAGGACTATCACTGCCCTAACAAGTCCTAACAGTGCTTGACTAACGTGCAGGAGCAATGAGACTGAGGACTAACACTGCCCTAACAAGTCCTAAGACTGCTTGACTAACGTGCAGGAGCAATGAGACTGAGGACTATCACTGCCCACCACATGCGCTAACACTGCTTGACTAACGTGCAGGAGCAATGAGACTGAGGACTATCACTGCCCACCACATGCGCTAAGAGTGCTTGACTAACGTGCAGGAGCAATGAGACTGAGGGCTATCACTGCCCACCACACGCGCTAACACTGCTTGACTAACGTGCAGGAGCAATGAGACTGAGGACTATCACTGACCTAACAAGTCCTAACACTGCTTGAATAACGTGCAGGAGCAATGAGACTGAGGACTATCACTGCCCTAACAAGTCCTAACAGTGCTTGACTAACGTGCAGGAGCAATGAGACTGAGGACTATCACTGCCCTAACAAGTCCTAACAGTGATTGACTAACGTGCAGGAGCAATGAGACTGAGGACTAACACTGCCCTAACAAGTCCTAAGACTGCTTGACTAACGTGCAGGAGCAATGAGACTGAGGACTATCACTGCCCACCACATGCGCTAACACTGCTTGACTAACGTGCAGGAGCAATGGGACTGAGGACTATCACTGCCCACCACATGCGCTAACACTGCTTGACTAACGTGCAGGAGCAATGAGACTGAGGACTATCACTGCCCTAACAAGTCCTAACACTGCTTGAATAACGTGCAGGAGCAATGAGACTGAGGACTATCACTGCCCTAACAAGTCCTAACAGTGCTTGACTAACGTGCAGGAGCAATGAGACTGAGGACTATCACTGCCCTAACAAGTCCTAACAGTGCTTGACTAACGTGCAGGAGCAATGAGACTGAGGACTATCACTGCCCACCACATGCGCTAACTTTGCTTGCCTAACTGGCAGGAGCAATGAGACTGAGGACTATCACTGCCCACCACATGCGCTAACACTGCTTGACTAACGTGCAGTAGCAATGAGACTGAGGACTATCACTGCCCACCACATGCGCTAACACTGCTTGACTAACGTGCAGGAGCAATGAGACTGAGGACTATCACTGCCCACCACATGTGCTAATAGTGCTTGCCGAACTGGCAGGAGCAATGAGACTGAGGACTATCACTGCCCATCACATGCGCTAACACTGCTTGCCTAACTGGCAGGAGCAATGAGACTGAGGACTATCACTGCCCACCACATGCGCTAACACTGCTTGCCTAACTGGCAGGAGCAATGAAACTGAGGACTATCACTGCCCACCACACGCGCTAACACTGCTTGACTAACGTGCAGGAGCAATGTGACTGAGGTCTATCACTGCCCTAACAAGTCCTATCACTGCTTGAATAACGTGCAGGAGCAATGAGACTGAGGACTATCACTGCCCTAACAAGTCCTAACAGTGCTTGACTAACGTGCAGGAGCAATGAGACTGAGGACTATCACTGCCCACCACAAGTCCTAACACTGCTTGACTAACGTGCAGGAGCAATGAGACTGGGAACTATCACTGCCCTAACAAGTCCTAACAGTGCTTGACTAACGTGCAGGAAAAATGAGACCGAGGATTATCACTGCCCACCACAAGCCCTAACAGTGCTCGACTACCGTGCTGGAGCAATGAGACTGAGGTCTATCACTGCCCTAACAAGTCCCAACACTGCTTGACTAACGTGCAGGAGCAATGAGACTGACGACTATCACTGCCCTAACAAGTCCTAACACTGCTTGACTAACGTGCAGGAGCAATGAGACTGAGGACTATCACTGCCCTAACAAGTCCTAACACTGCTTGACTAACTTGCAGGAACATTGAGACTGAGGACTATCACTGCCCTCCTTATGCGCTAACACTGCTTGACTAACGTGCAGGAGCAATGAGACTGAGGACTATCACTGCCCACCACAAGTCCTAACAGTGCTTGACTAACATGCAGGAGCAATGAGATTGAGGACTATCACTGCCCACCACACGCGCTAACACTGCTTGACTAACGTGCAGGAGCAATGAGACTGTGGACTATCACTGCACACCACACGCGCTAACACTGCTTGACTAACGTGCAGGAGCAATGAGACAGAGGACTATCACTGCCCTAACAAGTCCTAACACTGCTTGACTAACGTGCAGGAGCAATGACACTGAGGACTATCACTGACCTCCACATGCGCTAACACTGCTTGACTAACGTGCAGGAGCAATGAGATTGAGGACTATCACTGACCTAACAAGTCCTAACACTGCTTGATTAACGTGCAGGAGCAATGAGATTGAGAACTATCACTGCCCACCACACGCGCTAACACTGCTTGACTAACGTGCAGGAGCAATGAGAATGAGGACTATCACTGCCCACCACACGCGCTAACACTGCTTGACTAACGTGCGGGAGCAATGAGACTGAGGACTATCACTGTCCACCACAAGCGCTAACACTGCTTGACTAACGTGCAGGAGCAATGAGACTGAGGACTATCACTGCCCACCACATGCGCTAACACTGCTTGACTAACGTGCAGGAGCAATGAGACTGAGGACTATCACTGCCCACCACATGCGCTAACACTGCTTGGATAACGTGCAGGAGCAATGAGACTGAGGACTATCACTGCCCACCACAAGTCCTAACAGTGCTTGACTAACGTGCAGGAACAATGAGTCTGAGGACTATCACTGCCCTAACAAGTCCTAACAGTGCTCGACTAACGTGCAGGAGCAATGAGACTGATGACTATCACTGCCCTAACAAGTCCTAAAACTGCTTGACTAACGTGCAGGAGCAATGAGACTGAGGACTATCACTGCCTACCACATGCGCTAACACTGCTTGACTAACGTGCAGGAGCAATGAGACTGAGGACTATCACTGCCCTAACAAGTCCTAACAGTGCTTGACTAACGTGAAGGAGCAATGAGACTGAGGACTATCACTGCCCACCACAAGTCCTAACACTGCTTGACTAACGTGCAGGAGCAATGAGACTGAGGACTATCACTGCCCACCACATGCGATAACACTGCTTGACTAAATGGCAGGAGTAATGGGACTGAGGACTATCATTGCCCACCTCACGCGCTAACACTGCTTGACTAACGTGCAGGAGCAATGAGACTGAGGACTATCACTGCCCACCACATGCGCTAACACTGCTTGCCTAACTGGCAGGAGCAATGAGACTGAGGACTATCACTGCCCACCACACGCGCTAACACTGCTTGACTAACGTGCAGGAGCAATGAGACTGAGGACTATCACTGCCCTAACAAGTCCTATCACTGCTTGACTAACGTGCAGGAGCAATGAGACTGAGGACTATCACTGCCCTAACAAGTCCTAACAGTGCTTGACTAACGTGCAGGAGCAATGAGACTGAGGACTAACACTGCCCACCTCAAGTCCTAACACTGCTTGACTAACGTGCAGGAGCAATGAGACTGGGGACTATCACGGCCCTAACAAGTCCTAACAGTGCTTGACTAACGTGCAGGAACAATGAGACTGAGGACTATCACTGCCCACCACAAGTCCTAACAGTGCTTGACTAACGTGCAGGAGCAATGAGACTGAGGACTATCACTGCCCACCACAAGTCCTAACACTGCTTGACTAACGTGCAGGAGCAATGAGACTGAGGACTATCACTGCCCACCACATGTCCTAACACTGCTTGACTAACGTGCAGGAGCAATGAGACTGAGGACTATCACTGCCCTAAAAAGTCCTAACAGAGATTGACTAACGTGCAGGAGCAATGAGACTGAGGACTATCACTGCCCACCACATGCACTAACACTGCTTGACTAACGTGCAGGAGCAATGAGACTGAGGACTATCACTGCCCACCACATGCGCTAACACTGCTTGACTAACGTGCAGGAGCAATGAGACTGAGGACTATCACTGCCCTAACAAGTCCTAACAATGCTTGACTAACGTGCAGGAGCAATGAGACTGAGGACTATCACTGCCCACCACAAGTCCTAACACTGCTTGACTAACGTGCAGGAGCAATGAGACTGAGGACTATCACTGCCCACCACATGCGCTAACACTGCTTGACTAACTGGCAGGAGCAATGAGATTGAGGACTATCACTGCCCACCACAAGTGCTAACAGTGCTTACCTAACTGGCAAGAGCAATGAGACTGAGGGCAATCACTGCCCACCACATGCGCTAACACTGCTTGCCTAACTGGCAGGAGCAATGAGACTGAGGACTATCACTGCCCACCACACGCGCTAACACTGCTTGATTTACGTGCAGGAGCAATGAGACTGAGGACTATCACTGCCCTAACAAGTCCTATCACTGCTTGACTAACGTGCAGGAGCAATGAGACTGAGGACTATCACTGCCCTAACAAGTCCTAACAGTGCTTGACTAACGTGCAGGAGCAATGAGACTGAGGACTATCACTGCCCTCCACAAGCCCTAACACTGCTTGACTAACGTGCAGGAGCAATGAGACTGGGGACTATCACTGCCCTAACAAGTCCTAACAGTGCTTGACTAACGTGCAGGAACAATGAGACTGAGGACTATCACTGCCCACCACAAGTCCTAACAGTGCTTGACTAACGTGCAGGAGCAATGAGACTGACGACTATCACTGCCCTAACAAGTCCTAACACTGCTTGACTAACGTGCAGGAGCAATGAGACTGAGGACTATCACTGCCCTAACAAGTCCTAACACTGCTTGACTAACGTGCAGGAGCAATGAGACTGAGGACTATCACTGCCCTAACAAGTCCTAACACTGCTTGACTAACGTGCAGGAGTAATGAGACTGAGGACTATCACTGCCCACCACATGCGCTAACACTGCTTGACTAACGTGCAGGAGCAATGAGACTGAGGACTATCACTGCCCTAACAAGTCCTAACACTGCTTGACTAACGTGCAGGAGCAATGAGACTGAGGACTATCACTGCCCACGTCACGCGCTAACACTGCTTGACTAACGTGCTGGAGCAATGAGACTGAGGACTATCACTGCCCTAACAAGTCCTAACACTGCTTGACTAACGTGCAGGAGCAATGAGACTGAGGACTATCACTGCCCTAACAAGTCCTAACACTGCTTGACTAACGTGCAGGAGCAATGAGACTGAGGACTATCACTGCCCTAACAAGTCCTAACACTGCTTGACTAACGTGCAGGAGCAATGAGACTGAGGACTATCACTGCCCTAACAAGTCCTAACACTGCTTGACTACCGTGCAGGAGCAATGAGACTGAGGACTATCACTGCCCACCTCACGCGCTAACACTGCTTGACTAACGTGCAGGAGCAATGAGACTGAGGACTATCACTGCCCACCACATGCGCTAACACTGCTTGACTAACGTGCAGGAGCAATGAGACTGAGGACTATCACTGCCCACCACATGCGCTAAGAGTGCTTAACTAACGTGCAGGAGCAATGAGACTGAGGGCTATCACTGCCCACCACACGCGCTAACACTGCTTGACTAACGTGCAGGAGCAATGAGACTGAGGACTATCACTGCCCTAACAAGTCCTAACACTGCTTGACTAACGTGCAGGAGCAATGAGACTGAGGACTATCACTGCCCACAACATGCGCTAACACTGCTTGACTCACGTGCAGGAGCAATGAGACTGAGGACTATCACTGCCCACCATATGCCCTAACAGTGCTTGACTAACGTGCAGGAGAATTGAGACTGAGGACTATCAATGCCCACCACATGCGCTAACACTGCTTGAATAACGTGCAGGAGCAATGAGTCTGAGGACTATCACTGCCCACCACATGCGCTAAGAGTGCTTGACTAACGTGCAGGAGCAATGAGACTGAGGACTATCACTGCCCACCACATGCCCTAACACTGCTTGACTAACGTGCAGGAGCAAAGAGACTGAGGACTATCACTGCCCTAACAAGTCCTAACACTGCTTGACTAACGTGCAGGAGCAATGAGACTGAGGACTATCAGTGCCCACCACATGCGCTAACACTGCTTGACTAACGTGCAGGAGCAATGAGACTGAGGACTATCACTGCCCTAACAAGTCCTAACAGTGCTTGACTAACGTGCAGGAGCAATGAGACTGAGGACTAACACTGCCCTAACAAGTCCTAAGACTGCTTGACTAACGTGCAGGAGCAATGAGACTGAGGACTATCACTGCCCACCACATGCACTAAGAGTGCTTGACAAACGTGCAGGAGAAATGAGACTGAGGACTATCACTGCCCACCACATGCGCTAACACTGCTTGACTAACGTGCAGGAGCAATGAGACTGAGGACTATCACTGCCCTAACAAGTCCTAACACTGCTTGACTAACGTGCAGGAGCAATGAAACTGAGGACTATCAGTGCCCACCACATGCGCTAACACTGCTTGACTAACGTGCAGGAGCAATGAGACTGAGGACTATCACTGCCCTAACAAGTCCTAACAGTGCTTGACTAACGTGCAGGAGCAATGAGACTGAGGACTAACACTGCCCTAACAAGTCCTAAGACTGCTTGACTAACGTGCAGGAGCAATGAGACTGAGGACTATCACTGCCCACCACATGCGCTAACACTGCTTGACTAACGTGCAGGAGCAATGAGACTGAGGACTATCACTGCCCACCACATGCGCTAACACTGCTTGACTAACGTGCAGGAGCAATGAGACTGAGGACTATCACTGCCCTAACAAGTCCTAACACTGCTTGAATAACGTGCAGGAGCAATGAGACTGAGGACTATCACTGCCCTAACAAGTCCTAACAGTGCTTGACTAACGTGCAGGAGCAATGAGACTGAGGACTATCACTGCCCTAACAAGTCCTAACAGTGCTTGACTAACGTGCAGGAGCAATGAGACTGAGGACTAACACTGCCCTAACAAGTCCTAAGACTGCTTGACTAACGTGCAGGAGCAATGAGACTGAGGACTATCACTGCCCACCACATGCGCTAACACTGCTTGACTAACGTGCAGGAGCAATGAGACTGAGGACTATCACTGCCCACCACATGCGCTAACACTGCTTGACTAACGTGCAGGAGCAATGAGACTGAGGACTATCACTGCCCTAACAAGTCCTAACACTGCTTGAATAACGTGCAGGAGCAATGAGACTGAGGACTATCACTGCCCTAACAAGTCCTAACAGTGCTTGACTAACGTGCAGGAGCAATGAGACTGAGGACTATCACTGCCCTAACAAGTCCTAACAGTGCTTGACTAACGTGCAGGAGCAATGAGACTGAGGACTATCACTGCCCACCACATGCGCTAACACTGCTTGCCTAACTGGCAGGAGCAATGAGACTGAGGACTATCACTGCCCACCACATGCGCTAACACTGCTTGACTAACGTGCAGTAGCAATGAGACTGAGGACTATCACTGCCCACCACATGCGATAACACTGCTTGACTAACGTGCAGGAGCAATGAGACTGAGGACTATCACTGCCCACCACATGTGCTAACAGTGCTTGCCGAACTGGCAGGAGCAATGAGACTGAGGACTATCACTGCCCACCACATGCGCTAACACTGCTTGCCTAACTGGCAGGAGCAATGAGACTGAGGACTATCACTGCCCACCACATGCGCTAACACTGCTTGCCTAACTGGCAGGAGCAATGAAACTGAGGACTATCACTGCCCACCACACGCGCTAACACTGCTTGACTAACGTGCAGGAGCAATGTGACTGAGGACTATCACTGCCCTAACAAGTCCTATCACTGCTTGAATAACGTGCAGGAGCAATGAGACTGAGGACTATCACTGCCCTAACAAGTCCTAACAGTGCTTGACTAACGTGCAGGAGCAATGAGACTGAGGACTATCACTGCCCACCACAAGTCCTAACACTGCTTGACTAACGTGCAGGAGCAATGAGACTGGGAACTATCACTGCCCTAACAAGTCCTAACAGTGCTTGACTTACGTGCAGGAAAAATGAGACTGAGGACTATCACTGCCCACCACAAGCCCTAACAGTGCTTGACTACCGTGCAGGAGCAATGAGACTGAGGTCTATCACTGCCCTAACAAGTCCCAACACTGCTTGACTAACTTGCAGGAGCAATGAGACTGACGACTATCACTGCCCTAACAAGTCCTAACACTGCTTGACTAACGTGCAGGAGCAATGAGACTGAGGACTATCACTGCCCTAACAAGTCCTAACACTGCTTGACTAACGTGCAGGAGCATTGAGACTGAGGACTATCACTGCCCTCCTTATGCGCTAACACTGCTTGACTAACGTGCAGGAGTAATGAGACTGAGGACTATCACTGCCCACCACAAGTCCTAACAGAGATTGACTAACGTGCAGGAGCAATGAGACTGAGGACTATCACTGCCTACCACATGCACTAACACTGCTTGACTAACGTGCAGGAGCAATGAGACTGAGGACTATCACTGCCCACCACATGCGCTAACACTGCTTGACTAACGTGCAGGAGCAATGAGACTGAGGACTATCACTGCCCTAACAAGTCCTAACAATGCTTGACTAACGTGCAGGAGCAATGAGACTGAGGACTATCACTGCCCACCACAAGTCCTAACACTGCTTGACTAACGTGCAGGAGCAATGAGACTGAGGACTATCACTGCCCACCACATGCGCTAACACTGCTTGACTAACTGGCAGGAGCAATGAGATTGAGGACTATCACTGCCCACCACATGTGCTAACAGTGCTTGCCTAACTGGCAAGAGCAATGAGACTGAGGGCAATCACTGCCCACCACATGCGCTAACACTGCTTGCCTAACTGGCAGGAGCAATGAGACTGAGGACTATCACTGCCCACCACACGCGCTAACACTGCTTGATTTACGTGCAGGAGCAATGAGACTGAGGACTATCACTGCCCTAACAAGTCCTATCACTGCTTGACTAACGTGCAGGAGCAATGAGACTGAGGACTATCACTGCCCTAACAAGTCCTAACAGTGCTTGACTAACGTGCAGGAGCAATGAGACTGAGGACTATCACTGCCCTCCACAAGCCCTAACACTGCTTGACTAACGTGCAGGAGCAATGAGACTGGGGACTATCACTGCCCTAACAAGTCCTAACAGTGCTTGACTAACGTGCAGGAACAATGAGACTGAGGACTATCACTGCCCACCACAAGTCCTAACAGTGCTTGACTAACGTGCAGGAGCAAAGAGACTGACGACTATCACTGCCCTAACAAGTCCTAACACTGCTTGACTAACGTGCAGGAGCAATGAGACTGAGGACTATCACTGCCCTAACAAGTCCTAACACTGCTTGACTAACGTGCAGGAGCAATGAGACTGAGGACTATCACTGCCCTAACAAGTCCTAACACTGCTTGACTAACGTGCAGGAGTAATGAGACTGAGGACTATCACTGCCCACCACATGCGCTAACACTGCTTGACTAACGTGCAGGAGCAATGAGACTGAGGACTATCACTGCCCTAACAAGTCCTAACAGTGCTTGACTAACGTGCAGGAGCAATGAGACTGAGGACTATCACTGCCCTCCACAAGCCCTAACACTGCTTGACTAACGTGCAGGAGCAATGAGACTGGGGACTATCACTGCCCTAACAAGTCCTAACAGTGCTTGACTAACGTGCAGGAACAATGAGACTGAGGACTATCACTGCCCACCACAAGTCCTAACAGTGCTTGACTAACGTGCAGGAGCAATGAGACTGACGACTATCACTGCCCTAACAAGTCCTAACACTGCTTGACTAACGTGCAGGAGCAATGAGACTGAGGACTATCACTGCCCTAACAAGTCCTAACACTGCTTGACTAACGTGCAGGAGCAATGAGACTGAGGACTATCACTGCCCTAACAAGTCCTAACACTGCTTGACTAACGTGCAGGAGTAATGAGACTGAGGACTATCACTGCCCACCACATGCGCTAACACTGCTTGACTAACGTGCAGGAGCAATGAGACTGAGGACTATCACTGCCCTAACAAGTCCTAACACTGCTTGACTAACGTGCAGGAGCAATGAGACTGAGGACTATCACTGCCCACGTCACGCGCTAACACTGCTTGACTAACGTGCTGGAGCAATGAGACTGAGGACTATCACTGCCCTAACAAGTCCTAACACTGCTTGACTAACGTGCAGGAGCAATGAGACTGAGGACTATCACTGCCCTAACAAGTCCTAACACTGCTTGACTAACGTGCAGGAGCAATGAGACTGAGGACTATCACTGCCCTAACAAGTCCTAACACTGCTTGACTAACGTGCAGGAGCAATGAGACTGAGGACTATCACTGCCCTAACAAGTCCTAACACTGCTTGACTACCGTGCAGGAGCAATGAGACTGAGGACTATCACTGCCCACCTCACGCGCTAACACTGCTTGACTAACGTGCAGGAGCAATGAGACTGAGGACTATCACTGCCCACCACATGCGCTAACACTGCTTGACTAACGTGCAGGAGCAATGAGACTGAGGACTATCACTGCCCACCACATGCGCTAAGAGTGCTTAACTAACGTGCAGGAGCAATGAGACTGAGGGCTATCACTGCCCACCACACGCGCTAACACTGCTTGACTAACGTGCAGGAGCAATGAGACTGAGGACTATCACTGCCCTAACAAGTCCTAACACTGCTTGACTAACGTGCAGGAGCAATGAGACTGAGGACTATCACTGCCCACAACATGCGCTAACACTGCTTGACTCACGTGCAGGAGCAATGAGACTGAGGACTATCACTGCCCACCATATGCCCTAACAGTGCTTGACTAACGTGCAGGAGAATTGAGACTGAGGACTATCAATGCCCACCACATGCGCTAACACTGCTTGAATAACGTGCAGGAGCAATGAGTCTGAGGACTATCACTGCCCACCACATGCGCTAAGAGTGCTTGACTAACGTGCAGGAGCAATGAGACTGAGGACTATCACTGCCCACCACATGCCCTAACACTGCTTGACTAACGTGCAGGAGCAAAGAGACTGAGGACTATCACTGCCCTAACAAGTCCTAACACTGCTTGACTAACGTGCAGGAGCAATGAGACTGAGGACTATCAGTGCCCACCACATGCGCTAACACTGCTTGACTAACGTGCAGGAGCAATGAGACTGAGGACTATCACTGCCCTAACAAGTCCTAACAGTGCTTGACTAACGTGCAGGAGCAATGAGACTGAGGACTAACACTGCCCTAACAAGTCCTAAGACTGCTTGACTAACGTGCAGGAGCAATGAGACTGAGGACTATCACTGCCCACCACATGCACTAAGAGTGCTTGACAAACGTGCAGGAGAAATGAGACTGAGGACTATCACTGCCCACCACATGCGCTAACACTGCTTGACTAACGTGCAGGAGCAATGAGACTGAGGACTATCACTGCCCTAACAAGTCCTAACACTGCTTGACTAACGTGCAGGAGCAATGAAACTGAGGACTATCAGTGCCCACCACATGCGCTAACACTGCTTGACTAACGTGCAGGAGCAATGAGACTGAGGACTATCACTGCCCTAACAAGTCCTAACAGTGCTTGACTAACGTGCAGGAGCAATGAGACTGAGGACTAACACTGCCCTAACAAGTCCTAAGACTGCTTGACTAACGTGCAGGAGCAATGAGACTGAGGACTATCACTGCCCACCACATGCGCTAACACTGCTTGACTAACGTGCAGGAGCAATGAGACTGAGGACTATCACTGCCCACCACATGCGCTAACACTGCTTGACTAACGTGCAGGAGCAATGAGACTGAGGACTATCACTGCCCTAACAAGTCCTAACACTGCTTGAATAACGTGCAGGAGCAATGAGACTGAGGACTATCACTGCCCTAACAAGTCCTAACAGTGCTTGACTAACGTGCAGGAGCAATGAGACTGAGGACTATCACTGCCCTAACAAGTCCTAACAGTGCTTGACTAACGTGCAGGAGCAATGAGACTGAGGACTAACACTGCCCTAACAAGTCCTAAGACTGCTTGACTAACGTGCAGGAGCAATGAGACTGAGGACTATCACTGCCCACCACATGCGCTAACACTGCTTGACTAACGTGCAGGAGCAATGAGACTGAGGACTATCACTGCCCACCACATGCGCTAACACTGCTTGACTAACGTGCAGGAGCAATGAGACTGAGGACTATCACTGCCCTAACAAGTCCTAACACTGCTTGAATAACGTGCAGGAGCAATGAGACTGAGGACTATCACTGCCCTAACAAGTCCTAACAGTGCTTGACTAACGTGCAGGAGCAATGAGACTGAGGACTATCACTGCCCTAACAAGTCCTAACAGTGCTTGACTAACGTGCAGGAGCAATGAGACTGAGGACTATCACTGCCCACCACATGCGCTAACACTGCTTGCCTAACTGGCAGGAGCAATGAGACTGAGGACTATCACTGCCCACCACATGCGCTAACACTGCTTGACTAACGTGCAGTAGCAATGAGACTGAGGACTATCACTGCCCACCACATGCGATAACACTGCTTGACTAACGTGCAGGAGCAATGAGACTGAGGACTATCACTGCCCACCACATGTGCTAACAGTGCTTGCCGAACTGGCAGGAGCAATGAGACTGAGGACTATCACTGCCCACCACATGCGCTAACACTGCTTGCCTAACTGGCAGGAGCAATGAGACTGAGGACTATCACTGCCCACCACATGCGCTAACACTGCTTGCCTAACTGGCAGGAGCAATGAAACTGAGGACTATCACTGCCCACCACACGCGCTAACACTGCTTGACTAACGTGCAGGAGCAATGTGACTGAGGACTATCACTGCCCTAACAAGTCCTATCACTGCTTGAATAACGTGCAGGAGCAATGAGACTGAGGACTATCACTGCCCTAACAAGTCCTAACAGTGCTTGACTAACGTGCAGGAGCAATGAGACTGAGGACTATCACTGCCCACCACAAGTCCTAACACTGCTTGACTAACGTGCAGGAGCAATGAGACTGGGAACTATCACTGCCCTAACAAGTCCTAACAGTGCTTGACTTACGTGCAGGAAAAATGAGACTGAGGACTATCACTGCCCACCACAAGCCCTAACAGTGCTTGACTACCGTGCAGGAGCAATGAGACTGAGGTCTATCACTGCCCTAACAAGTCCCAACACTGCTTGACTAACTTGCAGGAGCAATGAGACTGACGACTATCACTGCCCTAACAAGTCCTAACACTGCTTGACTAACGTGCAGGAGCAATGAGACTGAGGACTATCACTGCCCTAACAAGTCCTAACACTGCTTGACTAACGTGCAGGAGCATTGAGACTGAGGACTATCACTGCCCTCCTTATGCGCTAACACTGCTTGACTAACGTGCAGGAGTAATGAGACTGAGGACTATCACTGCCCACCACAAGTCCTAACAGAGATTGACTAACGTGCAGGAGCAATGAGACTGAGGACTATCACTGCCTACCACATGCACTAACACTGCTTGACTAACGTGCAGGAGCAATGAGACTGAGGACTATCACTGCCCACCACATGCGCTAACACTGCTTGACTAACGTGCAGGAGCAATGAGACTGAGGACTATCACTGCCCTAACAAGTCCTAACAATGCTTGACTAACGTGCAGGAGCAATGAGACTGAGGACTATCACTGCCCACCACAAGTCCTAACACTGCTTGACTAACGTGCAGGAGCAATGAGACTGAGGACTATCACTGCCCACCACATGCGCTAACACTGCTTGACTAACTGGCAGGAGCAATGAGATTGAGGACTATCACTGCCCACCACATGTGCTAACAGTGCTTGCCTAACTGGCAAGAGCAATGAGACTGAGGGCAATCACTGCCCACCACATGCGCTAACACTGCTTGCCTAACTGGCAGGAGCAATGAGACTGAGGACTATCACTGCCCACCACACGCGCTAACACTGCTTGATTTACGTGCAGGAGCAATGAGACTGAGGACTATCACTGCCCTAACAAGTCCTATCACTGCTTGACTAACGTGCAGGAGCAATGAGACTGAGGACTATCACTGCCCTAACAAGTCCTAACAGTGCTTGACTAACGTGCAGGAGCAATGAGACTGAGGACTATCACTGCCCTCCACAAGCCCTAACACTGCTTGACTAACGTGCAGGAGCAATGAGACTGGGGACTATCACTGCCCTAACAAGTCCTAACAGTGCTTGACTAACGTGCAGGAACAATGAGACTGAGGACTATCACTGCCCACCACAAGTCCTAACAGTGCTTGACTAACGTGCAGGAGCAAAGAGACTGACGACTATCACTGCCCTAACAAGTCCTAACACTGCTTGACTAACGTGCAGGAGCAATGAGACTGAGGACTATCACTGCCCTAACAAGTCCTAACACTGCTTGACTAACGTGCAGGAGCAATGAGACTGAGGACTATCACTGCCCTAACAAGTCCTAACACTGCTTGACTAACGTGCAGGAGTAATGAGACTGAGGACTATCACTGCCCACCACATGCGCTAACACTGCTTGACTAACGTGCAGGAGCAATGAGACTGAGGACTATCACTGCCCTAACAAGTCCTAACACTGCTTGACTAACGTGCAGGAGCAATGAGACTGAGGACTATCACTGCCCACCTCACGCGCTAACACTGCTTGACTAACGTGCTGGAGCAATGAGACTGAGGACTATCACTGCCCTAACAAGTCCTAACACTGCTTGACTAACGTGCAGGAGCAATGAGACTGAGGACTATCACAGCCCTAACAAGTCCTAACACTGCTTGACTAACGTGCAGGAGCAATGAGACTGAGGACTATCACTGCCCTAACAAGTCCTAACACTGCTTGACTAACGTGCAGGAGCAATGAGACTGAGGACTATCACTGCCCTAACAAGTCCTAACACTGCTTGACTACCATGCAGGAGCAATGAGACTGAGGACTATCACTGCCCACCTCACGCGCTAACACTGCTTGACTAACGTGCAGGAGCAATGAGACTGAGGACTATCACTGCCCACCACATGCGCTAACACTGCTTGACTAACGTGCAGGAGCAGTGAGACTGAGGACTATCACTGCCCACCACATGCGCTAAGAGTGCTTAACTAACGTGCAGGAGCAATGAGACTGAGGGCTATCACTGCCCACCACACGCGCTAACACTGCTTGACTAACGTGCAGGAGCAATGAGACTGAGGACTATCACTGCCCTAACAAGTCCTAACACTGCTTGACTAACGTGCAGGAGCAATGAGACTGAGGACTATCACTGCCCACAACATGCGCTAACACTGCTTGACTCACGTGCAGGAGCAACGAGACTGAGGACTATCACTGCCACCATATGCCCTAACAGTGCTTGACTAACGTGCAGGAGAATTGAGACTGAGGACTATCAATGCCCACCACATGCGCTAACACTGCTTGAATAACGTGCAGGAGCAATGAGTCTGAGGACTATCACTGCCCACCACATGCGCTAAGAGTGCTTGACTAACGTGCAGGAGCAATGAGACTGAGGACTATCACTGCCCTAACAAGTCCTAACAGTGCTTGACTAACGTGCAGGAGCAATGAGACTGAGGGCTATCACTGCCCACCACACGCGCTAACACTGCTTGACTAACGTGCAGGAGCAATGAGACTGAGGACTATCACTGCCCTAACAAGTCCTAACACTGCTTGACTAACGTGCAGGAGCAATGAGACTGAGGACTATCAGTGCCCACCACATGCGCTAACACTGCTTGACTAACGCGCAGGAGCAATGAGACTGAGGACTATCACTGCCCTAACAAGTCCTAACAGTGCTTGACTAACGTGCAGGAGCAATGAGACTGAGGACTAACACTGCCCTAACAAGTCCTAAGACTGCTTGACTAACGTGCAGGTGCAATGAGACTGAGGACTATCACTGCCCACCACATGCACTAAGAGTGCTTGACTAACGTGCAGGAGAAATGAGACTGAGGACTATCACTGCCCACCACATGCGCTAACACTGCTTGACTAACGTGCAGGAGCAATGAGACTGAGGACTATCACTGCCCTAACAAGTCCTAACACTGCTTGACTAACGTGCAGGAGCAATGAAACTGAGGACTATCAGTGCCCACCACATGCGCTAACACTGCTTGACTAACGTGCAGGAGCAATGAGACTGAGGACTATCACTGCCCTAACAAGTCCTAACAGTGCTTGACTAACGTGCAGGAGCAATGAGACTGAGGACTAACACTGCCCTAACAAGTCCTAAGACTGCTTGACTAACGTGCAGGAGCAATGAGACTGAGGACTATCACTGCCCACCACATGCGCTAACACTGCTTGACTAACGTGCAGGAGCAATGAGACTGAGGACTATCACTGCCCACCACATGCGCTAACACTGCTTGACTAACGTGCAGGAGCAATGAGACTGAGGACTATCACTGCCCTAACAAGTCCTAACACTGCTTGAATAACGTGCAGGAGCAATGAGACTGAGGACTATCACTGCCCTAACAAGTCCTAACAGTGCTTGACTAACGTGCAGGAGCAATGAGACTGAGGACTATCACTGCCCTAACAAGTCCTAACAGTGCTTGACTAACGTGCAGGAGCAATGAGACTGAGGACTAACACTGCCCTAACAAGTCCTAAGACTGCTTGACTAACGTGCAGGAGCAATGAGACTGAGGACTATCACTGCCCACCACATGCGCTAACACTGCTTGACTAACGTGCAGGAGCAATGAGACTGAGGACTATCACCGCCCACCACATGCGCTAACACTGCTTGACTAACGTGCAGGAGCAATGAGACTGAGGACTATCACTGCCCTAACAAGTCCTAACACTGCTTGAATAACGTGCAGGAGCAATGAGACTGAGGACTATCACTGCCCTAACAAGTCCTAACAGTGCTTGACTAACGTGCAGGAGCAATGAGACTGAGGACTATCACTGCCCACCACATGCGCTAACACTGCTTGACTAACGTGCAGTAGCAATGAGACTGAGGACTATCACTGCCCACCACATGCGCTAACACTGCTTGCCTAACTGGCAGGAGCAATGAAACTGAGTACTATCACTGCCCACCACACGCGCTAACACTGCTTGACTAACGTGCAGGAGCAATGTGACTGAGGACTATCACTGCCCTAACAAGTCCTATCACTGCTTGAATAACGTGCAGGAGCAATGAGACTGAGGACTATCACTGCCCTAACAAGTCCTATCAGTGCTTGACTAACGTGCAGGAGCAATGAGACTGAGGACTATCACTGCCCACCACAAGTCCTAACACTGCTTGACTAACGTGCAGGAGCAATGAGACTGAGGACTATCACCGCCCACCACATGCGCTAACACTGCTTGACTAACGTGCAGGAGCAATGAGACTGAGGACTATCACTGCCCTAACAAGTCCTAACACTGCTTGAATAACGTGCAGGAGCAATGAGACTGAGGACTATCACTGCCCTAACAAGTCCTAACAGTGCTTGACTAACGTGCAGGAGCAATGAGACTGAGGACTATCACTGCCCACCACATGCGCTAACACTGCTTGCCTAACTGGCAGGAGCAATGAGACTGAGGACTATCACTGCCCACCACATGCGCTAACACTGCTTGCCTAACTGGCAGGAGCAATGAAACTGAGTACTATCACTGCCCACCACACGCGCTAACACTGCTTGACTAACGTGCAGGAGCAATGTGACTGAGGACTATCACTGCCCTAACAAGTCCTATCACTGCTTGAATAACGTGCAGGAGCAATGAGACTGAGGACTATCACTGCCCTAACAAGTCCTATCAGTGCTTGACTAACGTGCAGGAGCAATGAGACTGAGGACTATCACTGCCCACCACAAGTCCTAACACTGCTTGACTAACGTGCAGGAGCAATGAGACTGGGAACTATCACTGCCCTAACAAGTCCTAACAGTGCTTGACTAACGTGCAGGAAAAATGAGACTGAGGACTATCACTGCCCACCACAAGCCCTAACTGTGCTTGACTACCGTGCAGGAGCAATGAGACTGAGGTCTATCACTGCCCTAACAAGTCCCAACACTGCTTGACTAACGTGCAGGAGCAATGAGACTGACGACTATCACTGCACTAACAAGTCCTAACACTGCTTGACTAACGTGCAGGAGCAATGAGACTGACGACTATCACTGCCCTAACAAGTCCTAACACTGCTTGACTAACGTGCAGGAGCATTGAGACTGAGGACTATCACTGCCCTCCTTATGCGCTAACACTGCTTGACTAACGTGCAGGAGCAATGAGACTGAGGACTATCACTGCCCACCACAAGTCCTAACAGTGCTTGACTAACATGCAGGAGCAATGAGATTGAGGACTATCACTGCCCACCACACGCGCTAACACTGCTTGACTAACGTGCAGGAGCAATGAGACAGAGGACTATCACTGCCCTAACAAGTCCTAACACTGCTTGACTAACGTGCAGGAGCAATGACACTGAGGACTATCACTGCCCTCCACATGCGCTAACACTGCTTGACTAACGTGCAGGAGCAATGAGACTGAGGACTATCACTGACCTAACAAGTCCTAACACTGCTTGACTAACGTGCAGGAGCATTGAGATTGAGAACTATCACTGCCCACCACACGCGCTAACACTGCTTGACTAACGTGCAGGAGCAATGAGAATGAGGACTATCACTGCCCACCACACGCGCTAACACTGCTTGACTAACGTGCGGGAGCAATGAGACTGAGGACTATCACTGTCCACCACAAGCGCTAACACTGCTTGACTAACGTTCAGGAGCAATGAGACTGAGGACTATCACTGCCCACCACATGCGCTAACACTGCTTGACTAACGTGCAGGAGCAATGAGACTGAGGACTATCACTGCCCAACACATGCGCTAACACTGCTTGGATAACGTGCAGGAGCAATGAGACTGAGGACTATCACTGCCCACCACAAGTCCTAACAGTGCTTGACTAACGTGCAGGAACAATGGGTCTGAGGACTATCACTGCCCTAACAAGTCCTAACAGTGCTTGACTAACGTGCAGGAGCAATGAGACTGATGACTATCACTGCCCTAACAAGTCCTAACACTGCTTGACTAACGTGCAGGAGCAATGAGACTGAGGACTATCACTGCCTACCACATGCGCTAACACTGCTTGACTAACGTGCAGGAGCAATGAGACTGAGGACTATCACTGCCCTAACAAGTCCTAACAGTGCTTGACTAACGTGAAGGAGCAATGAGACTGAGGACTATCACTGACCTAACAAGTCCTAACACTGCTTGACTAACGTGCAGGAGCAATGAGATTGAGAACTATCACTGCCCACCACACGCGCTAACACTGCTTGACTAACGTGCAGGAGCAATGAGAATGAGGACTATCACTGCCCACCACACGCGCTAACACTGCTTGACTAACGTGCGGGAGCAATGAGACTGAGGACTATCACTGTCCACCACAAGCGCTAACACTGCTTGACTAACGTGCAGGAGCAATGAGACTGAGGACTATCACTGCCCACCACACGCGCTAACACTGCTTGAATAACGTGCAGGAGCAATGAGACAGAGGACTATCACTGCCCTAACAAGTCCTAACACTGCTTGACTAACGTGCAGGAGCAATGACACTGAGGACTATCACTGCCCTCCACATGCGCTAACACTGCTTGACTAACGTGCAGGAGCAATGAGACTGAGGACTATCACTGACCTAACAAGTCCTAACACTGCTTGACTAACGTGCAGGAGCAATGAGATTGTGAACTATCACTGCCCACCACACGCGCTAACACTGCTTGACTAACGTGCAGGAGCAATGAGAATGAGGACTATCACTGCCCACCACACGCGCTAACACTGCTTGAATAACGTGCAGGAGCAATGAGACTGAGGACTATCACTGCCCACCACATGCGATAACACTGCTTGACTAACGTGCAGGAGCAATGAGACTGAGGACTATCACTGCCCACCACATGTGCTAACAGTGCTTGCCGAACTGGCAGGAGCAATGAGACTGAGGACTATCACTGCCCACCACATGCGCTAACACTGCTTGCCTAACTGGCAGGAGCAATGAGACTGAGGACTATCACTGCCCACCACATGCGCTAACACTGCTTGCCTAACTGGCAGGAGCAATGAAACTGAGGACTATCACTGCCCACCACACGCGCTAACACTGCTTGACTAACGTGCAGGAGCAATGTGACTGAGGACTATCACTGCCCTAACAAGTCCTATCACTGCTTGAATAACGTGCAGGAGCAATGAGACTGAGGACTATCACTGCCCTAACAAGTCCTAACAGTGCTTGACTAACGTGCAGGAGCAATGAGACTGAGGACTATCACTGCCCACCACAAGTCCTAACACTCCTTGACTAACGTGCAGGAGCAATGAGACTGGGAACTATCACTGCCCTAACAAGTCCTAACAGTGCTTGACTAACGTGCAGGAAAAATGAGACTGAGGACTATCACTGCCCACCACAAGCCCTAACAGTGCTTGACTACCGTGCAGGAGCAATGAAACTGAGGACTATCACTGCCCACCACACGCGCTAACACTGCTTGACTAACGTGCAGGAGCAATGAGACTGACGACTATCACTGCCCTAACAAGTCCTAACACTGCTTGACTAACGTGCAGGAGCAATGAGACTGAGGACTATCACTGCCCTAACAAGTCCTAACACTGCTTGACTAACGTGCAGGAGCATTGAGACTGAGGACTATCACTGCCCTCCTTATGCGCTAACACTGCTTGACTAACGTGCAGGAGTAATGAGACTGAGGACTATCACTGCCCACCACAAGTCCTAACAGTGCTTGACTAACATGCAGGAGCAATGAGATTGAGGACTATCACTGCCCACCACACGCGCTAACACTGCTTGACTAACGTGCAGGAGCAATGAGACTGTGGACTATCACTGCACACCACACGCGCTAACACTGCTTGACTAACGTGCAGGAGCAATGAGACAGAGGACTATCACTGCCCTAACAAGTCCTAACACTGCTTGACTAACGTGCAGGAGCAATGACACTGAGGACTATCACTGCCCTCCACATGCGCTAACACTGCTTGACTAACGTGCAGGAGCAATGAGACTGAGGACTATCACTGACCTAACAAGTCCTAACACTGCTTGACTAACGTGCAGGAGCAATGAGATTGAGAAATATCACTGCCCACCACACGCGCTAACACTGCTTGACTAACGTGCAGGAGCAATGAGAATGAGGACTATCACTGCCCACCACATGCGATAACACTGCTTGACTAAATGGCAGGAGTAATGGGACTGAGGACTATCATTGCCCACCTCACGCGCTAACACTGCTTGACTAACGTGCAGGAGCAATGAGACTGAGGACTATCACTGCCCACCACATGCGCTAACACTGCTTGCCTAACTGGCAGGAGCAATGAGACTGAGGACTATCACTGCCCACCACACGCGCTAACACTGCTTGACTAACGTGCAGGAGCAATGAGACTGAGGACTATCACTGCCCTAACAAGTCCTATCACTGCTTGACTAACGTGCAGGAGCAATGAGACTGAGGACTATCACTGCCCTAACAAGTCCTAACAGTGCTTGACTAACGTGCAGGAGCAATGAGACTGAGGACTAACACTGCCCACCTCAAGTCCTAACACTGCTTGACTAACGTGCAGGAGCAATGAGACTGGGGACTATCACGGCCCTAACAAGTCCTAACAGTGCTTGACTAACGTGCAGGAACAATGAGACTGAGGACTATCACTGCCCACCACAAGTCCTAACAGTGCTTGACTAACGTGCAGGAGCAATGAGACTGAGGACTATCACTGCCCACCACAAGTCCTAACACTGCTTGACTAACGTGCAGGAGCAATGAGACTGAGGACTATCACTGCCCACCACATGTCCTAACACTGCTTGACTAACGTGCAGGAGCAATGAGACTGAGGACTATCACTGCCCTAAAAAGTCCTAACAGAGATTGACTAACGTGCAGGAGCAATGAGACTGAGGACTATCACTGCCTACCACATGCACTAACACTGCTTGACTAACGTGCAGGAGCAATGAGACTGAGGACTATCACTGCCCACCACATGCGCTAACACTGCTTGACTAACGTGCAGGAGCAATGAGACTGAGGACTATCACTGCCCTAACAAGTCCTAACAATGCTTGACTAACGTGCAGGAGCAATGAGACTGAGGACTATCACTGCCCACCACAAGTCCTAACACTGCTTGACTAACGTGCAGGAGCAATGAGACTGAGGACTATCACTGCCCACCACATGCGCTAACACTGCTTGACTAACTGGCAGGAGCAATGAGATTGAGGACTATCACTGCCCACCACATGTGCTAACAGTGCTTGCCTAACTGGCAAGAGCAATGAGACTGAGGGCAATCACTGCCCACCACATGCGCTAACACTGCTTGCCTAACTGGCAGGAGCAATGAGACTGAGGACTATCACTGCCCACCACACGCGCTAACACTGCTTGATTTACGTGCAGGAGCAATGAGACTGAGGACTATCACTGCCCTAACAAGTCCTATCACTGCTTGACTAACGTGCAGGAGCAATGAGACTGAGGACTATCACTGCCCTAACAAGTCCTAACAGTGCTTGACTAACGTGCAGGAGCAATGAGACTGAGGACTATCACTGCCCTCCACAAGCCCTAACACTGCTTGACTAACGTGCAGGAGCAATGAGACTGGGGACTATCACTGCCCTAACAAGTCCTAACAGTGCTTGACTAACGTGCAGGAACAATGAGACTGAGGACTATCACTGCCCACCACAAGTCCTAACAGTGCTTGACTAACGTGCAGGAGCAATGAGACTGACGACTATCACTGCCCTAACAAGTCCTAACACTGCTGGACTAACGTGCAGGAGCAATGAGACTGAGGACTATCACTGCCCTAACAAGTCCTAACACTGCTTGACTAACGTGCAGGAGCAATGAGACTGAGGACTATCACTGCCCTAACAAGTCCTAACACTGCTTGACTAACGTGCAGGAGTAATGAGACTGAGGACTATCACTGCCCACCACATGCGCTAACACTGCTTGACTAACGTGCAGGAGCAATGAGACTGAGGACTATCACTGCCCTAACAAGTCCTAACACTGCTTGACTAACGTGCAGGAGCAATGAGACTGAGGACTATCACTGCCCACCTCACGCGCTAACACTGCTTGACTAACGTGCTGGAGCAATGAGACTGAGGACTATCACTGCCCTAACAAGTCCTAACACTGCTTGACTAACGTGCAGGAGCAATGAGACTGAGGACTATCACTGCCCTAACAAGTCCTAACACTGCTTGACTAACGTGCAGGAGCAATGAGACTGAGGACTATCACTGCCCTAACAAGTCCTAACACTGCTTGACTAACGTGCAGGAGCAATGAGACTGAGGACTATCACTGCCCTAACAAGTCCTAACACTGCTTGACTACCGTGCAGGAGCAATGAGACTGAGGACTATCACTGCCCACCTCACGCGCTAACACTGCTTGACTAACGTGCAGGAGCAATGAGACTGAGGACTATCACTGCCCACCACATGCGCTAACACTGCTTGACTAACGTGCAGGAGCAGTGAGACTGAGGACTATCACTGCCCACCACATGCGCTAAGAGTGCTTAACTAACGTGCAGGAGCAATGAGACTGAGGGCTATCACTGCCCACCACACGCGCTAACACTGCTTGACTAACGTGCAGGAGCAATGAGACTGAGGACTATCACTGCCCTAACAAGTCCTAACACTGCTTGACTAACGTGCAGGAGCAATGAGACTGAGGACTATCACTGCCCACAACATGCGCTAACACTGCTTGACTCACGTGCAGGAGCAATGAGACTGAGGACTATCACTGCCACCATATGCCCTAACAGTGCTTGACTAACGTGCAGGAGAATTGAGACTGAGGACTATCAATGCCCACCACATGCGCTAACACTGCTTGAATAACGTGCAGGAGCAATGAGTCTGAGGACTATCACTGCCCACCACATGCGCTAAGAGTGCTTGACTAACGTGCAGGAGCAATGAGACTGAGGACTATCACTGCCCACCACATGCCCTAACACTGCTTGACTAACGTGCAGGAGCAATGAGACTGAGGACTATCACTGCCCTAACAAGTCCTAACACTGCTTGACTAACGTGCAGGAGCAATGAGACTGAGGACTATCAGTGCCCACCACATGCGCTAACACTGCTTGACTAACGTGCAGGAGCAATGAGACTGAGGACTATCACTGCCCTAACAAGTCCTAACAGTGCTTGACTAACGTGCAGGAGCAATGAGACTGAGGACTAACACTGCCCTAACAAGTCCTAAGACTGCTTGACTAACGTGCAGGAGCAATGAGACTGAGGACTATCACTGCCCACCACATGCACTAAGAGTGCTTGACTAACGTGCAGGAGAAATGGGACTGAGGACTATCACTGCCCACCACATGCGCTAACACTGCTTGACTAACGTGCAGGAGCAATGAGACTGAGGACTATCACTGCCCTAACAAGTCCTAACACTGCTTGACTAACGTGCAGGAGCAATGAAACTGAGGACTATCAGTGCCCACCACATGCGCTAACACTGCTTGACTAACGTGCAGGAGCAATGAGACTGAGGACTATCACTGCCCTAACAAGTCCTAACAGTGCTTGACTAACGTGCAGGAGCAATGAGACTGAGGACTAACACTGCCCTAACAAGTCCTAAGACTGCTTGACTAACGTGCAGGAGCAATGAGACTGAGGACTATCACTGCCCACCACATGCGCTAACACTGCTTGACTAACGTGCAGGAGCAATGAGACTGAGGACTATCACTGCCCACCACATGCGCTAACACTGCTTGACTAACGTGCAGGAGCAATGAGACTGAGGACTATCACTGCCCTAACAAGTCCTAACACTGCTTGAATAACGTGCAGGAGCAATGAGACTGAGGACTATCACTGCCCTAACAAGTCCTAACAGTGCTTGACTAACGTGCAGGAGCAATGAGACTGAGGACTATCACTGCCCTAACAAGTCCTAACAGTGCTTGACTAACGTGCAGGAGCAATGAGACTGAGGACTAACACTGCCCTAACAAGTCCTAAGACTGCTTGACTAACGTGCAGGAGCAATGAGACTGAGGACTATCACTGCCCACCACATGCGCTAACACTGCTTGACTAACGTGCAGGAGCAATGAGACTGAGGACTATCACTGCCCACCACATGCGCTAACACTGCTTGACTAACGTGCAGGAGCAATGAGACTGAGGACTATCACTGCCCTAACAAGTCCTAACACTGCTTGAATAACGTGCAGGAGCAATGAGACTGAGGACTATCACTGCCCTAACAAGTCCTAACAGTGCTTGACTAACGTGCAGGAGCAATGAGACTGAGGACTATCACTGCCCTAACAAGTCCTAACAGTGCTTGACTAACGTGCAGGAGCAATGAGACTGAGGACTATCACTGCCCACCACATGCGCTAACACTGCTTGCCTAACTGGCAGGAGCAATGAGACTGAGGACTATCACTGCCCACCACATGCGCTAACACTGCTTGACTAACGTGCAGTAGCAATGAGACTGAGGACTATCACTGCCCACCACATGCGATAACACTGCTTGACTAACGTGCAGGAGCAATGAGACTGAGGACTATCACTGCCCACCACATGTGCTAACAGTGCTTGCCGAACTGGCAGGAGCAATGAGACTGAGGACTATCACTGCCCACCACATGCGCTAACACTGCTTGCCTAACTGGCAGGAGCAATGAGACTGAGGACTATCACTGCCCACCACATGCGCTAACACTGCTTGCCTAACTGGCAGGAGCAATGAAACTGAGTACTATCACTGCCCACCACACGCGCTAACACTGCTTGACTAACGTGCAGGAGCAATGTGACTGAGGACTATCACTGCCCTAACAAGTCCTATCACTGCTTGAATAACGTGCAGGAGCAATGAGACTGAGGACTATCACTGCCCTAACAAGTCCTATCAGTGCTTGACTAACGTGCAGGAGCAATGAGACTGAGGACTATCACTGCCCACCACAAGTCCTAACACTGCTTGACTAACGTGCAGGAGCAATGAGACTGGGAACTATCACTGCCCTAACAAGTCCTAACAGTGCTTGACTAACGTGCAGGAAAAATGAGACTGAGGACTATCACTGCCCACCACAAGCCCTAACAGTGCTTGACTACCGTGCAGGAGCAATGAGACTGAGGTCTATCACTGCCCTAACAAGTCCCAACACTGCTTGACTAACGTGCAGGAGCAATGAGACTGACGACTATCACTGCCCTAACAAGTCCTAACACTGCTTGACTAACGTGCAGGAGCAATGAGACTGAGGACTATCACTGCCCTAACAAGTCCTAACACTGCTTGACTAACGTGCAGGAGCATTGAGACTGAGGACTATCACTGCCCTCCTTATGCGCTAACACTGCTTGACTAACGTGCAGGAGCAATGAGACTGAGGACTATCACTGCCCACCACAAGTCCTAACAGTGCTTGACTAACATGCAGGAGCAATGAGATTGAGGACTATCACTGCCCACCACACGCGCTAACACTGCTTGACTAACGTGCAGGAGCAATGAGACAGAGGACTATCACTGCCCTAACAAGTCCTAACACTGCTTGACTAACGTGCAGGGGCAATGACACTGAGGACTATCACTGCCCTCCACATGCGCTAACACTGCTTGACTAACGTGCAGGAGCAATGAGACTGAGGACTATCACTGACCTAACAAGTCCTAACACTGCTTGACTAACGTGCAGGAGCAATGAGACTGAGGACTATCACTGCCCACAACATGCGCTAACACTGCTTGACTCACGTGCAGGAGCAATGAGACTGAGGACTATCACTGCCACCATATGCCCTAACAGTGCTTGACTAACGTGCAGGAGAATTGAGACTGAGGACTATCAATGCCCACCACATGCGCTAACACTGCTTGAATAACGTGCAGGAGCAATGAGTCTGAGGACTATCACTGCCCACCACATGCGCTAAGAGTGCTTGACTAACGTGCAGGAGCAATGAGACTGAGGACTATCACTGCCCACCACATGCCCTAACACTGCTTGACTAACGTGCAGGAGCAATGAGACTGAGGACTATCACTGCCCTAACAAGTCCTAACACTGCTTGACTAACGTGCAGGAGCAATGAGACTGAGGACTATCAGTGCCCACCACATGCGCTAACACTGCTTGACTAACGTGCAGGAGCAATGAGACTGAGGACTATCACTGCCCTAACAAGTCCTAACAGTGCTTGACTAACGTGCAGGAGCAATGAGACTGAGGACTAACACTGCCCTAACAAGTCCTAAGACTGCTTGACTAACGTGCAGGAGCAATGAGACTGAGGACTATCACTGCCCACCACATGCACTAAGAGTGCTTGACTAACGTGCAGGAGAAATGAGACTGAGGACTATCACTGCCCACCACATGCGCTAACACTGCTTGACTAACGTGCAGGAGCAATGAGACTGAGGACTATCACTGCCCTAACAAGTCCTAACACTGCTTGACTAACGTGCAGGAGCAATGAAACTGAGGACTATCAGTGCCCACCACATGCGCTAACACTGCTTGACTAACGTGCAGGAGCAATGAGACTGAGGACTATCACTGCCCTAACAAGTCCTAACAGTGCTTGACTAACGTGCAGGAGCAATGAGACTGAGGACTAACACTGCCCTAACAAGTCCTAAGACTGCTTGACTAACGTGCAGGAGCAATGAGACTGAGGACTATCACTGCCCACCACATGCGCTAACACTGCTTGACTAACGTGCAGGAGCAATGAGACTGAGGACTATCACTGCCCACCACATGCGCTAACACTGCTTGACTAACGTGCAGGAGCAATGAGACTGAGGACTATCACTGCCCTAACAAGTCCTAACACTGCTTGAATAACGTGCAGGAGCAATGAGACTGAGGACTATCACTGCCCTAACAAGTCCTAACAGTGCTTGACTAACGTGCAGGAGCAATGAGACTGAGGACTATCACTGCCCTAACAAGTCCTAACAGTGCTTGACTAACGTGCAGGAGCAATGAGACTGAGGACTAACACTGCCCTAACAAGTCCTAAGACTGCTTGACTAACGTGCAGGAGCAATGAGACTGAGGACTATCACTGCCCACCACATGCGCTAACACTGCTTGACTAACGTGCAGGAGCAATGAGACTGAGGACTATCACTGCCCACCACATGCGCTAACACTGCTTGACTAACGTGCAGGAGCAATGAGACTGAGGACTATCACTGCCCTAACAAGTCCTAACACTGCTTGAATAACGTGCAGGAGCAATGAGACTGAGGACTATCACTGCCCTAACAAGTCCTAACAGTGCTTGACTAACGTGCAGGAGCAATGAGACTGAGGACTATCACTGCCCTAACAAGTCCTAACAGTGCTTGACTAACGTGCAGGAGCAATGAGACTGAGGACTATCACTGCCCACCACATGCGCTAACACTGCTTGCCTAACTGGCAGGAGCAATGAGACTGAGGACTATCACTGCCCACCACATGCGCTAACACTGCTTGACTAACGTGCAGTAGCAATGAGACTGAGGACTATCACTGCCCACCACATGCGATAACACTGCTTGACTAACGTGCAGGAGCAATGAGACTGAGGACTATCACTGCCCACCACATGTGCTAACAGTGCTTGCCGAACTGGCAGGAGCAATGAGACTGAGGACTATCACTGCCCACCACATGCGCTAACACTGCTTGCCTAACTGGCAGGAGCAATGAGACTGAGGACTATCACTGCCCACCACATGCGCTAACACTGCTTGCCTAACTGGCAGGAGTAATGAAACTGAGTACTATCACTGCCCACCACACGCGCTAACACTGCTTGACTAACGTGCAGGAGCAATGAGACTGAGGACTATCACTGCCCACCACAAGTCCTAACAGTGCTTGACTAACATGCAGGAGCAATGAGATTGAGGACTATCACTGCCCACCACACGCGCTAACACTGCTTGACTAACGTGCAGGAACAATGAGACAGAGGACTATCACTGCCCTAACAAGTCCTAACACTGCTTGACTAACGTGCAGGAGCAATGACACTGAGGACTATCACTGCCCTCCACATGCGCTAACACTGCTTGACTAACGTGCAGGAGCAATGAGACTGAGGACTATCACTGACCTAACAAGTCCTAACACTGCTTGACTAACGTGCAGGAGCAATGAGATTGAGAACTATCACTGCCCACCACACGCGCTAACACTGCTTGACTAACGTGCAGGAGCATTGAGAATGAGGACTATCACTGCCCACCACACGCGCTAACACTGCTTGACTAACGTGCGGGAGCAATGAGACTGAGGACTATCACTGTCCACCACAAGCGCTAACACTGCTTGACTAACGTGCAGGAGCAATGAGACTGAGGACTATCACTGCCCACCACATGCGCTAACACTGCTTGACTAACGTGCAGGAGCAATGAGACTGAGGACTATCACTGCCCAACACATGCGCTAACACTGCTTGTATAACGTGCAGGAGCAATGAGACTGAGGACTATCACTGCCCACCACAAGTCCTAACAGTGCTTGACTAACGTGCAGGAACAATGAGTCTGAGGACTATCACTGCCCTAACAAGTCCTAACAGTGCTTGACTAACGTGCAGGAGCAATGAGACTGATGACTATCACTGCCCTAACAAGTCCTAACACTGCTTGACTAACGTGCAGGAGCAATGAGACTGAGGACTATCACTGCCTACCACATGCGCTAACACTGCTTGACTAACGTGCAGGAGCAATGAGACTGAGGACTATCACTGCCCTAACAAGTCCTAACAGTGCTTGACTAACGTGAAGGAGCAATGAGTCTGAGGACTATCACTGACCTAACAAGTCCTAACACTGCTTGACTAACGTGCAGGAGCAATGAGATTGAGAACTATCACTGCCCACCACACGCGCTAACACTGCTTGACTAACGTGCAGGAGCAATGAGAATGAGGACTATCACTGCCCACCACACGCGCTAACACTGCTTGACTAACGTGCGGGAGCAATGAGACTGAGGACTATCACTGTCCACCACAAGCGCTAACACTGCTTGACTAACGTGCAGGAGCAATGAGACTGAGGACTATCACTGCCCACCACACGCGCTAACACTGCTTGAATAACGTGCAGGAGCAATGAGACAGAGGACTATCACTGCCCTAACAAGTCCTAACACTGCTTGACTAACGTGCAGGAGCAATGACACTGAGGACTATCACTGCCCTCCACATGCGCTAACACTGCTTGACTAACGTGCAGGAGCAATGAGACTGAGGACTATCACTGACCTAACAAGTCCTAACACTGCTTGACTAACGTGCAGGAGCAATGAGATTGTGAACTATCACTGCCCACCACACGCGCTAACACTGCTTGACTAACGTGCAGGAGCAATGAGAATGAGGACTATCACTGCCCACCACACGCGCTAACACTGCTTGAATAACGTGCAGGAGCAATGAGACTGAGGACTATCACTGCCCTAACAATCCTAACAGTGCTTGACTAACGTGCAGGAGCAATGAGACTGAGGACTATCACTGCCCTAACAAGTCCTAACAGTGCTTGACTAACGTGCAGGAGCAATGAGACTGAGGACTAACACTGCCCTAACAAGTCCTAAGACTGCTTGACTAACGTGCAGGAGCAATGAGACTGAGGACTATCACTGCCCACCACATGCGCTAACACTGCTTGACTAACGTGCAGGAGCAATGAGACTGAGGACTATCACTGCCCACCACATGCGCTAACACTGCTTGACTAACGTGCAGGAGCAATGAGACTGAGGACTATCACTGCCCTAACAAGTCCTAACACTGCTTGAATAACGTGCAGGAGCAATGAGACTGAGGACTATCACTGCCCTAACAAGTCCTAACAGTGCTTGACTAACGAGCAGGAGCAATGAGACTGAGGACTATCACTGCCCTAACAAGTCCTAACAGTGCTTGACTAACGTGCAGGAGCAATGAGACTGAGGACTATCACTGCCCACCACATGCGCTAACACTGCTTGCCTAACTGGCAGGAGCAATGAGACTGAGGACTATCACTGCCCACCACATGCGCTAACACTGCTTGACTAACGTGCAGTAGCAATGAGACTGAGGACTATCACTGCCCACCACATGCGCTAACACAGCTTGACTAACGTGCAGGAGCAATGAGACTGAGGACTATCACTGCCCACCACATGTGCTAACAGTGCTTGCCGAACTGGCAGGAGCAATGAGACTGAGGACTATCACTGCCCACCACATGCGCTAACACTGCTTGCCTAACTGGCAGGAGCATTGAGACTGAGGACTATCACTGCCCACCACATGCGCTAACACTGCTTGCCTAACTGGCAGGAGCAATGAAACTGAGGACTATCACTGCCCACCACACGCGCTAACACTGCTTGACTAACGTGCAGGAGCAATGTGACTGAGGAATATCACTGCCCTAACAAGTCCTATCACTGCTTGAATAACGTGCAGGAGCAATGAGACTGAGGACTATCACTGCCCACCACATGCGCTAACACTGCTTGACTAACGTGCAGGAGCAATGAGACTGGAAACTATCACTGCCCTAACAAGTCCTAACAGTGCTTGACTAACGTGCAGGAGCAATGAGACTGAGGTCTATCACTGCCCTAACAAGTCCCAACACTGCTTGACTAACATGCAGGAGCAATGAGACTGACGACTATCACTGCCCTAACAAGTCCTAACACTGCTTGACTAACGTGCAGGAGCAATGACACTGAGGACTATCACTGCCCTCCACATGCGCTAACACTGCTTGACTAACGTGCAGGAGCAATGAGACTGAGGACTATCACTGACCTAACAAGTCCTAACACTGCTTGACTAACGTGCAGGAGCAATGAGATTGAGAACTATCACTGCCCACCACACGCGCTAACACTGCTTGACAAACGTGCGGGAGCAATGAGACTGAGGACTATCACTGCCCACCACATGCGCTAACACTGTTTGACTAACGTGCAGGAGCAATGAGACTGAGGACTATCACTGCCCACCACATGCGCTAACACTGCTTGGATAACGTGCAGGAGCAATGAGACTGAGGACTATCACTGCCCACCACAAGTCCTAACAGTGCTTGACTAACGTGCAGGAACAATGAGTCTGAGGACTATCACTGCCCTAACAAGTCCTAACAGTGCTTGACTAACGTGCAGGAGCAATGAGACTGATGACTATCACTGCCCTAACAAGTCCTAACACTGCTTGACTAACGTGCAGGAGCAATGAGACTGAGGACTATCACTGCCTACCACATGCGCTAACACTGCTTGACTAACGTGCAGGAACAATGAGACTGAGGACTATCACTGCCCTAACAAGTCCTAACAGTGCTTGACTAACGTGAAGGAGCAATGAGACTGAGGACTATCACTGCCCACCACAAGTCCTAACACTGCTTGACTAACGTGCAGGAGCAATGAGACTGAGGACTATCACTGCCCACCACATGCGATAACACTGCTTGATTAAATGGCAGGAGTAATGGGACTGAGGACTATCATTGCCCACCTCACGCGCTACCACTGCTTGACTAACGTGCAGGAGCAATGAGACTGAGGACTATCACTGCCCTAACAAGTCCTAACACTGCTTGACTAACGTGCAGGAGCAATGAGACTGAGGACTATCACTGCCCACCACATGCGCTAAGAGTGCTTGACTAACGTGCAGGAGCAATGAGACTGAGGACTATCACTGCCCACCACACGCGCTAACACTGCTTGACTAACGTGCAGGAGCAATGAGACTGAGGACTATCACTGCCCTAACAAGTCCTAACACTGCTTGACTAACGTGCAGGAGCAATGAGACTGAGGACTATCACTGCCCACCACATGCGCTAACACTGCTTGCCTAACTGGCAGGAGCAATGAGACTGAGGACTATCACTGCCCACCACACGCGCTAACACTGCTTGACTAACGTGCAGGAGCAATGAGACTGAGGACTATCACTGCCCTAACAAGTCCTAACAGTGCTTGACTAACGTGCAGGAGCAATGAGACTGAGGACTATCACTGCCCACCTCAAGTCCTAACACTGCTTGACTAACGTGCAGGAGCAATGAGACTGGGGACTATCACGGCCCTAACAAGTCCTAACAGTGCTTGACTAACGTGCAGGAACAATGAGACTGAGGACTATCACTGCCCACCACAAGTCCTAACAGTGCTTGACTAACGTGCAGGAGCAATGAGACTGAGGACTATCACTGCCCACCACAAGTCCTAACACTGCTTGACTAACGTGCAGGAGCAATGAGACTGAGGACTATCACTGCCCACCACATGTCCTAACACTGCTTGACTAACGTGCAGGAGCAATGAGACTGAGGACTATCACTGACCTAAAAAGTCCTAACAGAGATTGACTAACGTGCAGGAGCAATGAGACTGAGGACTCTCACTGCCTACCACATGCACTAACACTGCTTGACTAACGTGCAGGAGCAATGAGACTGAGGACTATCACTGCCCACCACATGCGCTAACAATGCTTGACTAACGTGCAGGAGCAATGAGACTGAGGACTATCACTGCCCTAACAAGTCCTAACAATGCTTGACTATCGTGCAGGAGCAATGAGACTGAGGACTATCACTGCCCACCACAAGTCCTAACACTGCTTGACTAACGTGCAGGAGCAATGAGACTGAGGACTATCACTGCCCACCACATGCGCTAACACTGCTTGACTAACTGACAGGAGCAATGAGATTGAGGACTATCACTGCCCACCACATGTGCTAACAGTGCTTGCCTAACTGGCAAGAGCAATGAGACTGAGGGCAATCACTGCCCACCACATGCGCTAACACTGCTTGCCTAACTGGCAGGAGCAATGAGACTGAGGACTATCACTGCCCACCACACGCGCTAACACTGCTTGATTTACGTGCAGGAGCAATGAGACTGAGGACTATCACTGCCCTAACAGGTCCTATCACTGCTTGACTAACGTGCAGGAGCAATGAGACTGAGGACTATCACTGCCCTAACAAGTCCTAACAGTGCTTGACTAACGTGCAGGAGCAATGAGACTGAGGACTATCACTGCCCTCCACAAGCCCTAACAATGCTTGACTAACGTGCAGGAGCAATGAGACTGGGGACTATCAATGCCCTAACAAGTCCTAACAGTGCTTGACTAACGTGCAGGAACAAAGAGACTGAGGACTATCACTGCCCACCACAAGTCCTAACAGTGCTTGACTAACGTGCAGGAGCAATGAGACTGACGACTATCACTGCCCTAACAAGTCCTAACACTGCTTGACTAACGTGCAGGAGCAATGAGACTAAGGACTATCACTGCCCTAACAAGTCCTAACACTGCTTGACTAACGTGCAGGAGCAATGAGACTGAGGACTATCACTGCCCTAACAAGTCCTAACACTGCTTGACTAACGTGCAGGAGTAATGAGACTGAGGACTATCACTGCCCACCACATGCGCTAACACTGCTTGACTAACGTTCAGGAGCAGTGAGACTGAGGACTATCACTGCCCTAACAAGTCCTAACACTGCTTGACTAAGGTGCAGGAGCAATGAGACTGAGGACTATCACTGCCCACCTCACGCGCTAACACTGCTTGACTAACGTGCTGGAGCAATGAGACTGAGGACTATCACTGCCCTAACAAGTCCTAACACTGCTTGACTAACGTGCAGGAGCAATGAGACTGAGGACTATCACTGCCCTAACAAATCCTAACACTGCTTGACTAACGCGCAGGAGCAATGAGACTGAGGACTATCACTGCCCTAACAAGTCCTAACACTGCTTGACTAACGTGCAGGGGCAATGAGACTGAGGACTATCACTGCCCTAACAAGTCCTAACACTGCTTGACTAACGTGCAGGAGCAATGAGACTGAGGACTATCACTGCCCACCTCACGCGCTAACACTGCTTGACTAACGTGCAGGAGCAATGAGAATGAGGACTATCACTGCCCACCACACGCGCTAACACTGCTTGACTAACGTGCGGGAGCAATGAGACTGAGGACTATCACTGTCCACCACAAGCGCTAACACTGCTTGACTAACGTGCAGGAGCAATGAGACTGAGGACTATCACTGCCCACCACACGCGCTAACACTGCTTGAATAACGTGCAGGAGCAATGAGACAGAGGACTATCACTGCCCTAACAAGTCCTAACACTGCTTGACTAACGTGCAGGAGCAATGACACTGAGGACTATCACTGCCCTCCACATGCGCTAACACTGCTTGACTAACGTGCAGGAGCAATGAGACTGAGGACTATCACTGACCTAACAAGTCCTAACACTGCTTGACTAACGTGCAGGAGCAATGAGATTGTGAACTATCCCTGCCCACCACACGCGCTAACACTGCTTGACTAACGTGCAGGAGCAATGAGAATGAGGACTATCACTGCCCACCACACGCGCTAACACTGCTTGAATAACGTGCAGGAGCAATGAGACTGAAAACTATCACTGCCCTAACAATCCTAACAGTGCTTGACTAACGTGCAGGAGCAATGAGACTGAGGACTATCACTGCCCTAACAAGTCCTAACAGTGCTTGACTAACGTGCAGGAGCAATGAGACTGAGGACTAACACTGCCCTAACAAGTCCTAAGACTGCTTGACTAACGTGCAGGAGCAATGAGACTGAGGACTATCACTGCCCACCACATGCGCTAACACTGCTTGACTAACGTGCAGGAGCAATGAGACTGAGGACTATCACTGCCCACCACATGCGCTAACACTGCTTGACTAACGTGCAGGAGCAATGAGACTGAGGACTATCACTGCCCTAACAAGTCCTAACACTGCTTGAATAACGTGCAGGAGCAATGAGACTGAGGACTATCAATGCCCTAACAAGTCCTAACAGTGCTTGACTAACGTGCAGGAGCAATGAGACTGAGGACTATCACTGCCCTAACAAGTCCTAACAGTGCTTGACTAACGTGCAGGAGCAATGAGACTGAGGACTATCACTGCCCACCACATGCGCTAACACTGCTTGCCTAACTGGCAGGAGCAATGAGACTGAGGACTATCACTGCCCACCACACGCGCTAACACTGCTTGACTAACGTGCAGGAGCAATGAGACTGAGGACTATCACTGCCCTAACAAGTCCTATCACTGCTTGACAAACGTGCAGGAGCAATGAGACTGAGGACTATCACTGCCCTAACAAGTCCTAACAGTGCTTGACTAACGTGCAGGAGCAATGAGACTGAGGACTATCACTGCCCACCTCAAGTCCTAACACTGCTTGACTAACGTGCAGGAGCAATGAGACTGGGGACTATCACGGCCCTAACAAGTCCTAACAGTGCTTGACTAACGTGCAGGAACAATGAGACTGAGGACTATCACTGCCCACCACAAGTCCTAACAGTGCTTGACTAACGTGCAGGAGCAATGAGACTGAGGACTATCACTGCCCACCACAAGTCCTAACACTGCTTGACTAACGTGCAGGAGCAATGAGACTGAGGACTATCACTGCCCCCCACATGTCCTAACACTGCTTGACTAACGTGCAGGAGCAATGAGACTGAGGACTATCACTGCCCTAAAAAGTCCTAACAGAGATTGACTAACGTGCAGAAGCAATGAGACTGAGGACTCTCACTGCCTACCACATGCACTAACACTGCTTGACTAACGTGCAGGAGCAATGAGACTGAGGACTATCACTGCCCACCACATGCGCTAACAATGCTTGACTAACGTGCAGGAGCAATGAGACTGAGGACTATCACTGCCCTAACAAGTCCTAACAATGCTTGACTATCGTGCAGGAGCAATGAGACTGAGGACTATCACTGCCCACCACAAGTCCTAACACTGCTTGACTAACGTGCAGGAGCAATGAGACTGAGGACTATCACTGCCCACCACATGCGCTAACACTGCTTGACTAACTGGCAGGAGCAATGAGATTGAGGACTATCACTGCCCACCACATGTGCTAACAGTGCTTGCCTAACTGGCAAGAGCAATGAGACTGAGGGCAATCACTGCCCACCACATGCGCTAACACTGCTTGCCTAACTGGCAGGAGCAATGAGACTGAGGACTATCACTGCCCACCACACGCGCTAACACTGCTTGATTTACGTGCAGGAGCAATGAGACTGAGGACTATCACTGCCCTAACAGGTCCTATCACTGCTTGACTAACGTGCAGGAGCAATGAGACTGAGGACTATCACTGCCCTAACAAGTCCTAACAGTGCTTGACTAACGTGCAGGAGCAATGAGACTGAGGACTATCACTGCCCTCCACAAGCCCTAACAATGCTTGACTAACGTGCAGGAGCAATGAGACTGGGGACTATCAATGCCCTAACAAGTCCTAACAGTGCTTGACTAACGTGCAGGAACAAAGAGACTGAGGACTATCACTGCCCACCACAAGTCCTAACAGTGCTTGACTAACGTGCAGGAGCAATGAGACTGACGACTATCACTGCCCTAACAAGTCCTAACACTGCTTGACTAACGTGCAGGAGCAATGAGACTGAGGACTATCACTGCCCTAACAAGTCCTAACACTGCTTGACTAACGTGCAGGAGCAATGAGACTGAGGACTATCACTGCCCTAACAAGTCCTAACACTGCTTGACTAACGTGCAGGAGTAATGAGACTGAGGACTATCACTGCCCACCACATGCGCTAACACTGCTTGACTAACGTTCAGGAGCAATGAGACTGAGGACTATCACTGCCCTAACAAGTCCTAACACTGCTTGACTAAGGTGCAGGAGCAATGAGACTGAGGACTATCACTGCCCACCTCACGAGCTAACACTGCTTGACTAACGTGCTGGAGCAATGAGACTGAGGACTATCACTGCCCTAACAAGTCCTAACACTGCTTGACTAACGTGCAGGAGCAATGAGACTGAGGACTATCACTGCCCTAACAAATCCTAACACTGCTTGACTAACGCGCAGGAGCAATGAGACTGAGGACTATCACTGCCCTAACAAGTCCTAACACTGCTTGACTAACGTGCAGGAGCAATGAGACTGAGGACTATCACTGCCCTAACAAGTCCTAACACTGCTTGACTAACGTGCAGGAGCAATGAGACTGAGGACTATCACTGCCCACCTCACGCGCTAACACTGCTTGACTAACGTGCAGGTGCAATGAGAATGAGGACTATCACTGCCCACCACACGCGCTAACACTGCTTGACTAACGTGCGGGAGCAATGAGACTGAGGACTATCACTGTCCACCACAAGCGCTAACACTGCTTGACTAACGTGCAGGAGCAATGAGACTGAGGACTATCACTGCCCACCACACGCGCTAACACTGCTTGAATAACGTGCAGGAGCAATGAGACAGAGGACTATCACTGCCCTAACAAGTCCTAACACTGCTTGACTAACGTGCAGGAGCAATGACACTGAGGACTATCACTGCCCTCCACATGCGCTAACACTGCTTGACTAACGTGCAGGAGCAATGAGACTGAGGACTATCACTGACCTAACAAGTCCTAACACTGCTTGACTAACGTGCAGGAGCAATGAGATTGTGAACTATCCCTGCCCACCACACGCGCTAACACTGCTTGACTAACGTGCAGGAGCAATGAGAATGAGGACTATCACTGCCCACCACACGCGCTAACACTGCTTGAATAACGTGCAGGAGCAATGAGACTGAAAACTATCACTGCCCTAACAATCCTAACAGTGCTTGACTAACGTGCAGGAGCAATGAGACTGAGGACTATCACTGCCCTAACAAGTCCTAACAGTGCTTGACTAACGTGCAGGAGCAATGAGACTGAGGACTAACACTGCCCTAACAAGTCCTAAGACTGCTTGACTAACGTGCAGGAGCAATGAGACTGAGGACTATCACTGCCCACCACATGCGCTAACACTGCTTGACTAACGTGCAGGAGCAATGAGACTGAGGACTATCACTGCCCACCACATGCGCTAACACTGCTTGACTAACGTGCAGGAGCAATGAGACTGAGGACTATCACTGCCCTAACAAGTCCTAACACTGCTTGAATAACGTGCAGGAGCAATGAGACTGAGGACTATCAATGCCCTAACAAGTCCTAACAGTGCTTGACTAACGTGCAGGAGCAATGAGACTGAGGACTATCACTGCCCTAACAAGTCCTAACAGTGCTTGACTAACGTGCAGGAGCAATGAGACTGAGGACTATCACTGCCCACCACATGCGCTAACACTGCTTGCCTAACTGGCAGGAGCAATGAGACTGAGGACTATCACTGCCCACCACACGCGCTAACACTGCTTGACTAACGTGCAGGAGCAATGAGACTGAGGACTATCACTGCCCTAACAAGTCCTATCACTGCTTGACAAACGTGCAGGAGCAATGAGACTGAGGACTATCACTGCCCTAACAAGTCCTAACAGTGCTTGACTAACGTGCAGGAGCAATGAGACTGAGGACTATCACTGCCCACCTCAAGTCCTAACACTGCTTGACTAACGTGCAGGAGCAATGAGACTGGGGACTATCACGGCCCTAACAAGTCCTAACAGTGCTTGACTAACGTGCAGGAACAATGAGACTGAGGACTATCACTGCCCACCACAAGTCCTAACAGTGCTTGACTAACGTGCAGGAGCAATGAGACTGAGGACTATCACTGCCCACCACAAGTCCTAACACTGCTTGACTAACGTGCAGGAGCAATGAGACTGAGGACTATCACTGCCCCCCACATGTCCTAACACTGCTTGACTAACGTGCAGGAGCAATGAGACTGAGGACTATCACTGCCCTAAAAAGTCCTAACAGAGATTGACTAACGTGCAGGAGCAATGAGACTGAGGACTCTCACTGCCTACCACATGCACTAACACTGCTTGACTAACGTGCAGGAGCAATGAGACTGAGGACTATCACTGCCCACCACATGCGCTAACAATGCTTGACTAACGTGCAGGAGCAATGAGACTGAGGACTATCACTGCCCTAACAAGTCCTAACAATGCTTGACTATCGTGCAGGAGCAATGAGACTGAGGACTATCACTGCCCACCACAAGTCCTAACACTGCTTGACTAACGTGCAGGAGCAATGAGACTGAGGACTATCACTGCCCACCACATGCGCTAACACTGCTTGACTAACTGGCAGGAGCAATGAGATTGAGGACTATCACTGCCCACCACATGTGCTAACAGTGCTTGCCTAACTGGCAAGAGCAATGAGACTGAGGGCAATCACTGCCCACCACATGCGCTAACACTGCTTGCCTAACTGGCAGGAGCAATGAGACTGAGGACTATCACTGCCCACCACACGCGCTAACACTGCTTGATTTACGTGCAGGAGCAATGAGACTGAGGACTATCACTGCCCTAACAGGTCCTATCACTGCTTGACTAACGTGCAGGAGCAATGAGACTGAGGACTATCACTGCCCTAACAAGTCCTAACAGTGCTTGACTAACGTGCAGGAGCAATGAGACTGAGGACTATCACTGCCCTCCACAAGCCCTAACAATGCTTGACTAACGTGCAGGAGCAATGAGACTGGGGACTATCAATGCCCTAACAAGTCCTAACAGTGCTTGACTAACGTGCAGGAACAAAGAGACTGAGGACTATCACTGCCCACCACAAGTCCTAACAGTGCTTGACTAACGTGCAGGAGCAATGAGACTGACGACTATCACTGCCCTAACAAGTCCTAACACTGCTTGACTAACGTGCAGGAGCAATGAGACTGAGGACTATCACTGCCCTAACAAGTCCTAACACTGCTTGACTAACGTGCAGGAGCAATGAGACTGAGGACTATCACTGCCCTAACAAGTCCTAACACTGCTTGACTAACGTGCAGGAGTAATGAGACTGAGGACTATCACTGCCCACCACATGCGCTAACACTGCTTGACTAACGTTCAGGAGCAATGAGACTGAGGACTATCACTGCCCTAACAAGTCCTAACACTGCTTGACTAAGGTGCAGGAGCAATGAGACTGAGGACTATCACTGCCCACCTCACGCGCTAACACTGCTTGACTAACGTGCTGGAGCAATGAGACTGAGGACTATCACTGCCCTAACAAGTCCTAACACTGCTTGACTAACGTGCAGGAGCAATGAGACTGAGGACTATCACTGCCCTAACAAATCCTAACACTGCTTGACTAACGCGCAGGAGCAATGAGACTGAGGACTATCACTGCCCTAACAAGTCCTAACACTGCTTGACTAACGTGCAGGAGCAATGAGACTGAGGACTATCACTGCCCTAACAAGTCCTAACACTGCTTGACTAACGTGCAGGAGCAATGAGACTGAGGACTATCACTGCCCACCTCACGCGCTAACACTGCTTGACTAACGTGCAGGTGCAATGAGAATGAGGACTATCACTGCCCACCACACGCGCTAACACTGCTTGACTAACGTGCGGGAGCAATGAGACTGAGGACTATCACTGTCCACCACAAGCGCTAACACTGCTTGACTAACGTGCAGGAGCAATGAGACTGAGGACTATCACTGCCCACCACACGCGCTAACACTGCTTGAATAACGTGCAGGAGCAATGAGACAGAGGACTATCACTGCCCTAACAAGTCCTAACACTGCTTGACTAACGTGCAGGAGCAATGACACTGAGGACTATCACTGCCCTCCACATGCGCTAACACTGCTTGACTAACGTGCAGGAGCAATGAGACTGAGGACTATCACTGACCTAACAAGTCCTAACACTGCTTGACTAACGTGCAGGAGCAATGAGATTGTGAACTATCCCTGCCCACCACACGCGCTAACACTGCTTGACTAACGTGCAGGAGCAATGAGAATGAGGACTATCACTGCCCACCACACGCGCTAACACTGCTTGAATAACGTGCAGGAGCAATGAGACTGAAAACTATCACTGCCCTAACAATCCTAACAGTGCTTGACTAACGTGCAGGAGCAATGAGACTGAGGACTATCACTGCCCTAACAAGTCCTAACAGTGCTTGACTAACGTGCAGGAGCAATGAGACTGAGGACTAACACTGCCCTAACAAGTCCTAAGACTGCTTGACTAACGTGCAGGAGCAATGAGACTGAGGACTATCACTGCCCACCACATGCGCTAACACTGCTTGACTAACGTGCAGGAGCAATGAGACTGAGGACTATCACTGCCCACCACATGCGCTAACACTGCTTGACTAACGTGCAGGAGCAATGAGACTGAGGACTATCACTGCCCTAACAAGTCCTAACACTGCTTGAATAACGTGCAGGAGCAATGAGACTGAGGACTATCACTGCCCTAACAAGTCCTAACAGTGCTTGACTAACGTGCAGGAGCAATGAGACTGAGGACTATCACTGCCCTAACAAGTCCTAACAGTGCTTGACTAACGTGCAGGAGCAATGAGACTGAGGACTATCACTGCCCACCACATGCGCTAACACTGCTTGCCTAACTGGCAGGAGCAATGAGACTGAGGACTATCACTGCCCACCACATGCGCTAACACTGCTTGACTAACGTGCAGTAGCAATGAGACTGAGGACTATCACTGCCCACCACATGCGCTAACACTGCTTGACTAACGTGCAGGAGCAATGAGACTGAGGACTATCACTGCCCACCACATGTGCTAACAGTGCTTGCCGAACTGGCAGGAGCAATGAGACTGAGGACTATCACTGCCCACCACATGCGCTAACACTGCTTGCCTAACTGGCAGGAGCAATGAGACTGAGGACTATCACTGCCCACCACATGCGCTAACACTGCTTGCCTAACTGGCAGGAGCAATGAAACTGAGGACTATCACTGCCCACCACACGCGCTAACACTGCTTGACTAACGTGCAGGAGCAATGTGACTGAGGAATATCACTGCCCTAACAAGTCCTATCACTGCTTGAATAACGTGCAGGAGCAATGAGACTGAGGACTATCACTGCCCACCACATGCGCTAACACTGCTTGACTAACGTGCAGGAGCAATGAGACTGGGAACTATCACTGCCCTAACAAGTCCTAACAGTGCTTGACTAACGTGCAGGAGCAATGAGACTGAGGTCTATCACTGCCCTAACAAGTCCCAACACTGCTTGACTAACATGCAGGAGCAATGAGACTGACGACTATCACTGCCCTAACAAGTCCTAACACTGCTTGACTAACGTGCAGGAGCAATGACACTGAGGACTATCACTGCCCTCCACATGCGCTAACACTGCTTGACTAACGTGCAGGAGCAATGAGACTGAGGACTATCACTGACCTAACAAGTCCTAACACTGCTTGACTAACGTGCAGGAGCAATGAGATTGAGAACTATCACTGCCCACCACACGCGCTAACACTGCTTGACTAACGTGCAGGAGCAATGAGAATGAGGACTATCACTGCCCACCACACGCGCTAACACTGCTTGACAAACGTGCGGGAGCAATGAGACTGAGGACTATCACTGCCCACCACATGCGCTAACACTGCTTGACTAACGTGCAGGAGCAATGAGACTGAGGACTATCACTGCCCACCACATGCGCTAACACTGCTTGGATAACGTGCAGGAGCAATGAGACTGAGGACTATCACTGCCCACCACAAGTCCTAACAGTGCTTGACTAACGTGCAGGAACAATGAGTCTGAGGACTATCACTGCCCTAACAAGTCCTAACAGTGCTTGACTAACGTGCAGGAGCAATGAGACTGATGACTATCACTGCCCTAACAAGTCCTAACACTGCTTGACTAACGTGCAGGAGCAATGAGACTGAGGACTATCACTGCCTACCACATGCGCTAACACTGCTTGACTAACGTGCAGGAACAATGAGACTGAGGACTATCACTGCCCTAACAAGTCCTAACAGTGCTTGACTAACGTGAAGGAGCAATGAGACTGAGGACTATCACTGCCCACCACAAGTCCTAACACTGCTTGACTAACGTGCAGGAGCAATGAGACTGAGGACTATCACTGCCCACCACATGCGATAACACTGCTTGACTAAATGGCAGGAGTAATGGGACTGAGGACTATCATTGCCCACCTCACGCGCTACCACTGCTTGACTAACGTGCAGGAGCAATGAGACTGAGGACTATCACTGCCCTAACAAGTCCTAACACTGCTTGACTAACGTGCAGGAGCAATGAGACTGAGGACTATCACTGCCCACCACATGCGCTAAGAGTGCTTGACTAACGTGCAGGAGCAATGAGACTGAGGACTATCACTGCCCACCACACGCGCAAACACTGCTTGACTAACGTGCAGGAGCAATGAGACTGAGGACTATCACTGCCCTAGCAAGTCCTATCACTGCTTGACTAACATGCAGGAGCAATGAGACTGAGGACTATCACTGCCCTAACAAGTCCTAACAGTGCTTGACTAACGTGCAGGAGCAATGAGACTGAGGACTATCACTGCCCACCACAAGTCCTAACACTGCTTGACTAACGTGCAGGGGCAATGAGACTGGGGACTATCACTGCCCTAACAAGTCCTAACAGCGCTTGACTAACGTGCAGGAACAATGAGACTGAGGATTATCAATGCCCACCACAAGTCCTAACAGTGCTTGACTAACGTGCAGGAGCTATGAGACTGACGACAAACACTGCCCTAACAAGTCCTAACACTGCTTGACTAACGTGCAGGAGCAATGAGACTGAGGACTATCACTGCCCTAACAAGTCCTAACACTGCTTGACTAACGTGCAGGAGCAATGAGACTGAGGACTATCACTGCCCACCACATGCGCTAACACTGCTTGCCTAACTGGCAGGAGCAATGAGACTGAGGACTATCACTGCCCACCACACGCGCTAACACTGCTTGACTAACGTGCAGGAGCAATGAGACTGAGGACTATCACTGCCCTAACAAGTCCTATCACTGCTTGACAAACGTGCAGGAGCAATGAGACTGAGGACTATCACTGCCCTAACAAGTCCTAACAGTGCTTGACTAACGTGCAGGAGCAATGAGACTGAGGACTATCACTGCCCACCTCAAGTCCTAACACTGCTTGACTAACGTGCAGGAGCAATGAGACTGGGGACTATCACGGCCCTAACAAGTCCTAACAGTGCTTGACTAACGTGCAGGAACAATGAGACTGAGGACTATCACTGCCCACCACAAGTCCTAACAGTGCTTGACTAACGTGCAGGAGCAATGAGACTGAGGACTATCACTGCCCACCACAAGTCCTAACACTGCTTGACTAACGTGCAGGAGCAATGAGACTGAGGACTATCACTGCCCACCACATGTCCTAACACTGCTTGACTAACGTGCAGGAGCAATGAGACTGAGGACTATCACTGCCCTAAAAAGTCCTAACAGAGATTGACTAACGTGCAGGAGCAATGAGACTGAGGACTCTCACTGCCTACCACATGCACTAACACTGCTTGACTAACGTGCAGGAGCAATGAGACTGAGGACTATCACTGCCCACCACATGCGCTAACAATGCTTGACTAACGTGCAGGAGCAATGAGACTGAGGACTATCACTGCCCTAACAAGTCCTAACAATGCTTGACTATCGTGCAGGAGCAATGAGACTGGGGACTATCACTGCCCACCACAAGTCCTAACACTGCTTGACTAACGTGCAGGAGCAATGAGACTGAGGACTATCACTGCCCACCACATGCGCTAACACTGCTTGACTAACTGGCAGGAGCAATGAGATTGAGGACTATCACTGCCCACCACATGTGCTAACAGTGCTTGCCTAACTGGCAAGAGCAATGAGACTGAGGGCAATCACTGCCCACCACATGCGCTAACACTGCTTGCCTAACTGGCAGGAGCAATGAGACTGAGGACTATCACTGCCCACCACACGCGCTAACACTGCTTGATTTACGTGCAGGAGCAATGAGACTGAGGACTATCACTGCCCTAACAGGTCCTATCACTGCTTGACTAACGTGCAGGAGCAATGAGACTGAGGACTATCACTGCCCTAACAAGTCCTAACAGTGCTTGACTAACGTGCAGGAGCAATGAGACTGAGGACTATCACTGCCCTCCACAAGCCCTAACAATGCTTGACTAACGTGCAGGAGCAATGAGACTGGGGACTATCACTGCCCTAACAAGTCCTAACAGTGCTTGACTAACGTGCAGGAACAAAGAGACTGAGGACTATCACTGCCCACCACAAGTCCTAACAGTGCTTGACTAACGTGCAGGAGCAATGAGACTGACGACTATCACTGCCCTAACAAGTCCTAACACTGCTTGACTAACGTGCAGGAGCAATGAGACTGAGGACTATCACTGCCCTAACAAGTCCTAACACTGCTTGACTAACGTGCAGGAGCAATGAGACTGAGGACTATCACTGCCCTAACAAGTCCTAACACTGCTTGACTAACGTGCAGGAGTAATGAGACTGAGGACTATCACTGCCCACCACATGCGCTAACACTGCTTGACTAACGTTCAGGAGCAATGAGACTGAGGACTATCACTGCCCTAACAAGTCCTAACACTGCTTGCCTAAGGTGCAGGAGCAATGAGACTGAGGACTATCACTGCCCACCTCACGCGCTAACACTGCTTGACTAACGTGCTGGAGCAATGAGACTGAGGACTATCACTGCCCTAACAAGTCCTAACACTGCTTGACTAACGTGCAGGAGCAATGAGACTGAGGACTATCACTGCCCTAACAAGTCCTAACACTGCTTGACTAACGCGCAGGAGCAATGAGACTGAGGACTATCACTGCCCTAACAAGTCCTAACACTGCTTGACTAACGTGCAGGAGCAATGAGACTGAGGACTATCACTGCCCTAACAAGTCCTAACACTGCTTGACTAACGTGCAGGAGCAATGAGACTGAGGACTATCACTGCCCACCTCACGCGCTAACACTGCTTGACTAACGTGCAGGAGCAATGAGACTGAGGATTATCACTGCCCACCACATGCGCTAACACTGCTTGCCTAACTGGCAGGAGCAATGAGACTGAGGACTATCACTGCCCACCACACGCGCTAACACTGCTTGACTAACGTGCAGGAGCAATGAGACTGAGGACTATCACTGCCCTAACAAGTCCTATCACTGCTTGACTAACGTGCAGGAGCAATGAGACTGAGGACTATCACTGCCCTAACAAGTCCTAACAGTGCTTGACTAACGTGCAGGAGCAATGAGACTGAGGACTATCACTGCCCACCACAAGTCCTAACACTGCTTGACTAACGTGCAGGAGCAATGAGACTGGGGACTATCACTGCCCTAACAAGTCCTAACACTGCTTGACTAACGTGCAGGAGCATTGAGACTGAGGACTATCACTGCCCTCCTTATGCGCTAACACTGCTTGACTAACGTGCAGGAGCAATGAGACTGAGGACTATCACTGCCCACCACAAGTCCTAACACTGCTTGACTAACATCCAGGAGCAATGAGATTGAGGACTATCACTGCCCACCACACGCGCTAACACTGCTTGACTAACGTGCAGGAGCAATGAGACTGAGGACTATCACTGCAAACCACACGCGCTAACACTGCTTGACTAACGTGCAGGAGCAATGAGACAGAGGACTATCACTGCCCTAACAAGTCCTAACACTGCTTGACTAACGTGAAGGAGCAATGACTGAGGACTATCACTGCCCTCCACATGCGCTAACACTGCTTGACTAACGTGCAGGAGCAAAGAGACTGAGGACTATCACTGCCCACCACATGCGCTAGCACTGCTTGACTAACGTTTAGGAGCAATGAGACTGTGTACTATCACTGCCCACCACATGCGCTAACACTGCTTGACTAACGTGCAGGAGCAATGAGACTGAGGACTATCACTGCCCACCACATGCGCTAACACTGCTTGAATAACGTGCAGGAGCAATGAGACTGAGGATTATCACTGCCCACCACAAGTCCTAACAGTGCTTGACTAACGTGCAGGGGCAATGAGACTGAGGACTATCACTGCCCACCACATGCGCTAACACTGCTTGACTAACGTGCAGGAGCAATGAGACTGAGGACTATCACTGCCCACCACATGCGCTAACACAGCTTGAATAACGTGCAGGAGCAATGAGACTGAGGACTATCACTGCTCACCACAAGTCCTAACAGTGCTTGACTAACGTGCAGGAACAATGAGTCTGAGGACTATCACTGCCCTAACAAGTCCTAACAGTGCTTGACTAACGTGCAGGAGCAATGAGACTGATGACTATCACTGCCGTAGCAAGTCCTTACACTGCTTGACTAACGTGCAGGAGCAATGAGACTGAGGACTATCACTGCCTACCACATGCGCTAACACTGCTTGACTAACGTGCAGGAGCAATGAGACTGAGGACTATCACTGCCCTAACAAGTCCTAACAGTGCTTGACAAACGTGCAGGAGCAATGAGACTGACGACTATCACTGCCCACCACAAGTCCTAACACTGCTTGACTAACGTGCAGGAGCAATGAGACTGAGGACTATCACTGCCCACCACATGCGCTAACACTGCTTGGCTAACTGGCAGGAGTAATGGGACTGAGGACTATCGTTGCCCACCACATGAACTAACACTGCTTGACTAACGTGCAGGAGCAATGAGACTGAGGACTATCACTGCCCACCACATGCGCTAACACTGCTTGAATAACGTGCAGGAGCAATGAGACTGAGGATTATCACTGCACACCACAAGTCCTAACATTGCTTGACTAACGTGCAGGAGCAATGAGACTGAGGACTATCACTGCCCTAACAAGTCCTAACAGTGCCTGACTAACGTGCAGAAGCTATGAGTTTGAGGACTATCACTGCCTACCACATGCGCTAGCACTGCTTGACTAACGTGCAGGAGCAATGAGACTGAGGACTATCACTGCCCACCACATGCGCTAACACTGCTTGACTAACGTGCAGGAGCAATGAGACTGAGGACTATCACTGCCCTAACAAGTCCTAACAATGCTTGACTAACGTGCAGGAGCAATGAGACTAAGGACTATCACTGCCCACCACTAGTCCTAACACTGCTTGACTAACGTGCAGGAGCAATGAGACTAAGGACTATCACTGCCCACCACATGCGCTAACACTGCTTGACTAACGTGCAGGAGCAATGAGACTGAGGACTAACACTGCCCACCACAAGCGCTAAGAGTGCTTGACTAACGTGCAGGAGCAATTAGACTGAGGACTATCACTGCCCACCACACGCGCTAACACTGCTTGACTAACGTGCAGGAGCAATGAGACTGAGGACTATCACTGCCCACCACACGCGCTAACACGGCTTGACTAACGTGCAGGAGCAAGAAGAATGAGGACTATCACTGCCCACCACATGCGCTAACACTGCTTGACTAACGTGCAGGAGCAATGAGACTGAGGACTATCACTGCCCATCACATGCGCTAACACTGCTTGACTAACGTGCAGGAGCAATGAGACTGTGTACTATTACTGCCCACCACATGCGCTAACACTGCTTGACTAACGTGCAGGAACAATGAGACTGAGGACTATCACTGCCCACCACATGCGCTAACACTGCTTGACTAACGTGCAGGAGCATTGAGACTGAGGACTATCACTGCCCTCCTTATGCACTAACACTGCTTGACTAACGTGCAGGAGCAATGAGACTGAGGACTATCACTGCCCACCACACGCGCTAACACTGCTTGACTAACGTGCAAGAGCAATGAGACAGAGGACTATCACTGCCCTAACAAGTCCTAACACTGCTTGACTAACGTGCAGGAGCAATGAGACTGAGGACTATCACTGCCCTCCACATGCGCTAACACTGCTTGACTAACGTGCAGGAGCAATGAAACTGAGGACTATCACTGACCTAGCAAGTCCTAACACTGCTTGACTAACGTGCAGGAGGAATGAGGTTGAGGACTATCACTGCCCACCACACGCGCTAACACTGCTTGACTAACGTGCAGGAGCAATGAGAATGAGGACTATCACTGCCCTCCACACGCGCTAACACTGCTTGACTAACGTGCGGGAGCAATGAGACTGAGGACTATCACCGTCCACCACAAGCGCTAACACTGCTTGACTAACGTGCAGGAGCAATGAGACTGAGGACTATCACTGCCCACCACATGCGCTATCACTGCTTGAATAACGTGCAGGAGCAAAGAGACTGAGGATTATCACTGCCCACCACAAGTTCTAACAATGCTTGACTAACGTGCAGGAGCAATGGGACTGAGGACTATCACTGCCCACCACATGCGCTAACACTGCTTCACTAACGTGCAGGAGCAATGAGACTGAGGACTGTCACAGCCCACCACATGCGCTAACACTGCTTGACTAACGTGCAGGAGCAATTAGACTGAGGACTATCACTGCCCACCACAAGTCCTAACACTGCTTGACTAACGTGCAGGAGCAATGAGACTGAGGACTATCACTGCCCACCACGTGTCCTAACACTGCTTGACTAACGTGCAGGAGCAATGAAAGGAAAGGAAAGGAAGCTTGTAGTTTAACGTGACCGTTAATCTTGAGATCATGAGCCACGGGACCTCCTTTTTACGTGGAATCCGAACGACAGGACATGGCATTTCACTTTGAAAATCTCACATGCATGGACCGGGAATCGAACCCGGACCGCCTTGGTGAGAGGCATACAGCTAGACCACTGAGCCACCACGCCCCCCTTCAGGAGCAATGAGACTGAGGACTATCACTGCCCTAAAAAGTCCTAACAGTGCTTGACTAACGTGCAGGAGCAATGAGACTGAGGACAATCACTGCCTACCACATGCACTAACACTGCTTGATTAACGTGCAGGAGCAATGAGACTGAGGACTATCACAGCCCACCACATGCGCTAACACTGCTTGACTAACGTGCAGGAGCAATGAGACTGAGGACTATCACTGCCCTAAGAAGTCCTAACAATGCTTGACTAACGTGCAGGAGCAATGAGACTGAGGACTATCACTGCCCACCACAAGTCCTAACACTGCTTGACTAACGTGCAGGAGCAATGAGCCTGAGGACTATCACTGCCCACCACATACGCTAACACTGCTTGACTAACTGGCAGGAGCAATGAGACTGAGGACTATCACTGCCCACCACATGTGCTAACACTGCTTGACTAACGTTCAGGAGCAATGACACTGAGGACTATCGCTGCCCTAACAAGTCCTAACAGTGCTTGACTAACGTGCAGGAGCAATGAGACTAAGGACTATCACTGCCCACCACAAGTCCTAACAGTGCTTGAGTAACGTGCAGGAGCAATAAGACTGAGGACTATCACTGCCCTAACAAGTCCCAACACTGCTTGACTAGCGTGCAGGAGCAATGAGACTGACGACTATCACTGCCCTAACAAGTCCTAACACTGCTTGACTAACGTGCAGGAGCAATGAGAATGAGGACTATCACTGCCCTCCACACGCGCTAACACTGCTTGACTAACGTGCGGGAGCAATGAGACTGAGGACTATCACTGTCCACCACAAGCGCTAACACTGCTTGACTAACGTGCAGGAGCAATGAGCCTGAGGAATATCACTGCCCACCACATGCGCTAACACTGCTTGACTAACTGGCAGGAGCAATGAGACTGAGGACTATCACTGCCCACCACATGTGCTAACAGTGCTTGCCTAACTGGCAGGAGCAATGAGACTGAGGACAATCACTGCCCACCACATGCGCTAACACTGCTTGCCTAACTGGCAGGAGCAATGAGACTGAGGACTATCACTGCCCACCACACGCGCTAACACTGCTTGACTTACGTGCAGGAGCAATGAGACTGAGGACTATCACTGCCCTAGCAAGTCCTATCACTGCTTGACTAACGTGCAGGAGCAATGAGACTGAGGACTATCACTGCCCTAACAAGTCCTAACAGTGCTTGACTAACGTGCAGGAGCAATGAGACTGAGGACTATCACTGCCCACCACAAGTCCTAACACTGCTTGACTAACGTGCAGGAGCAATGAGACTGAGGACTATCACTGCCCTAACAAGTCCTAACACTGCTTGACTAACGTGCAGGAGCAATGAGACTGAGGACTATCACTGCCCTAACAAGTCCTAACACTGCTTGACTAACGTGCAGGAGTAATGAGACTGAGGACTATCACTGCCCACCACATGCGCTAACACTGCTTGACTAACGTGCAGGAGCAATGAGACTGAGGACTATCACTGCCCACCTCACGCGCTAACACTGCTTGACTAACGTGCAGGAGCAATGAGACTGAAGACTATCACTGCCCTAACCTGTCCTAACACTGCTTGACTAACGTGCAGGAGCAATGAGACTGAGGACTATCACTGCCCTAACAAGTCCTAACACCGCTTGACTAACGTGCAGGAGCAATGAGACTGAGGACTATCACTGCCCTAACTAGTCCTAACACTGCTTGACTAACGTGCAGGAGCAATGAGACTGAGGACTATCACTGCCCTAACAAGTCCTAACACTGCTAAACTAACGTGCAGGAGCAATTAGACTGAGGACTATCACTGCCCACCTCACGCGCTAACACTGCTTGACTAACGTGCAGGAGAAATGAGACTGAGGACTATCACTGCCCACCACATGCGCTAACACTGCTTGCCTAACTGGCAGGAGCAATGAGACTGAGGACTATCACTGCCCACCACACGCGCTAACACTGCTTGACTAACGTGCAGGAGCAATGAGACTGAGGACTATCACTGCACTAACAAGTCCTATCACTGCTTGACTAACGTGCAGGAGCAATGAGACTGAGGACTATCACTGCCCTAACAAGTCCTAACAGTGCTTGAGTTACGTGCAGGAGCAATGAGACTGAGGACTATCACTGCCCACCAAAAGTCCTAACACGGCTTGACTAACATGCAGGAGCAATGAGACTGGGGACTATCACTGCCCTAACAAGTCCTAACAGTGCTTGACTAACGTGCAGGAACAATGAGACTGAGGACTATCACTGCCCAACACAAGTCCTAACAGTGCTTGAGTAACGTGCAGGAGCAATAAGACTGAGGACTATCACTGCCCTAACAAGTCCCAACACTGCTTGACTAACGTGCAGGAGCAATGAGACTGACGACTATCACTGCCCTAACAAGTCCTAACACTGCTTGACTAACGTGCAGGAGCAATGAGACTGAGGACTATCACTGCCCTCCACATGCGCTAGCACTGCTTGACTAACGTGCAGGAGCAATGAGACTGAGGACTATCACTGCCCACCACAAGTCCTAACAGTGCTTGACTAACATGCAGGAGCAATGAAATTGAGGACTATCACTGCCCACCACACGCGCTAACACTGCTTGACTAACGTGCAGGAACAATGAGTCTGAGGACTATCACTGCCCTAACAAGTCCTAACAGTGCTTGACTAACGTGCAGGAGCAATGAGACTGATGACTATCACTGCCCTAACAAGTCCTAACACTGCTTGACTAACGTGCAGGAGCAATGAGACTGAGGACTATCACTGCCCTAACAAGTCCTAACACTGCTTGACTAACGTGCAGGAGTAATGAGACTGAGGACTATCACTGCCCTAACAAGTCCTAACAGTGCTTGACTAACGTGCAGGAGCAATGAGACTGAGGACTATCACTGCCCACCACAAGTCCTAACACTGCTTGACTAACGTGCAGGAGCAATGAGAATGAGGACTATCACTGCCCTCCACACGCGCTAACACTGCTTGACTAACGTGCGGGAGCAATGAGACTGAGGACTATCACTGTCCACCACAAGCGCTAACACTGCTTGACTAACGTGCAGGAGCAATGAGACTGAGGACTATCACTGCCCACCACATGCGCTATCACTGCTTGAATAACGTGCAGGAGCAAAGAGACTGAGGATTATCACTGCCCACCACAAGTTCTAACAATGCTTGACTAACGTGCAGGAGCAATGAGACTGAGGACTAGCACTGCCCACCACATGCGCTAACACTGCTTGACTAACGTGCAGGAGCAATGAGACTGAGGACTATCACTGCCCACCACATGCGCTAACACTGCTTGAATAACGTGCAGGAGCAATGAGACTGAGGACTATCACTGCCCACCACAAGTCCTAACAGTGCTTGACTAACGTGCAGGAACAATGAGTCTGAGGACTATCACTGCCCTAACAAGTCCTAACAGTGCTTGACTAACGTGCTGGAGCAATGAGACTGATGACTATCACTGCCCTAACAAGTCCTAACACTGCTTGACTAACGTGCAGGAGCAATGAGACTGAGGACTATCACTGCCTACCACATGCGCTAACACTGCTTGACTAACGTGCAGGAGCAATGACACTGAGGACTATCACTGCCCTAACAAGTCCTAACAGTGCTTGACTAACGTGCAGGAGCAATGAGACTGAGGACTATCACTGCCCACCACAAGTCCTAACACTGTTTGATTAACGTGCAGGAGCAATGAGACTGAGGACTATCACTGCCCACCACATGCGCTAACACTGCTTGACTAACTGGCAGGAGTAATGGGACTGAGGACTATCATTGCCCACCACATGAACTAACACTGCTTGACTAACGTGCAGGAGCAATGAGACTGAGGACTATCACTGCCCACCACATGCGCTAACACTGCTTGAATAACGTGCAGGAGCAATGAGACTGAGGATTATCACTGCCCACCACAAGTCCTAACACTGCTTGACTAACGTGCATGAGCAATGAGACTGAGGACTATCACTACCCTAACAAGTCCTAACAGTGCCTGACTAACGTGCAGAAGCTATGAGTTTGAGGACTATCACTGCCTACCACATGCGCTAGCACTGCTTGACTAACGTGCAGGAGCAATGAGACTGAGGACTATCACTGCCCACCACATGCGCTAACACTGCTTGACTAACGTGCAGGAGCAATGAGACTGAGGACTATCACTGCCCTAACAAGTCCTATCAGTGCTTGACTAACGTGCAGGAGCAATGAGACTAAGGACTATCACTGCCCACCACTAGTCCTAACACTGCTCGACTAACGAGCAGGAGCAATGAGACTGAGGACTATCACTGCCCACCACATGCGCTAACACTGCTTGACTAACTGGCAGGAGCAATGGGACTGAGGACTATCACTGCCCACCACATGCGCTAACACTGCTTGACTAACGTGCAGGAGCAATGAGACTGAGGACTAAAACTGCCCACCACATGCGCTAAGAGTGCTTGACTAAAGTGCAGGAGCAATGAGACTGAGGACTATCACTGCCCACCACACGCGCTAACAATGCTTGACTAACGTGCAGGAGCAATGAGACTGAGGACTATCACTGCCCACCACACGCGCTAACACTGCTTGACTAACGTGCAGGAGCAAGAAGACTGAGGACTATCACTGCCCACCACATGCGCTAACACTGCTTGACTAACGTGCAGGAGCAATGAGACTGAGGATTTAATCACTGCCCACCACATGCGCTAACACTGCTTGACTAACGTGCAGGAGCAATGAGACTGAGGACTATCACTGCCCACCACATTCGCTAACACTGCTTCACTAACGTGCGGGAGCAATGAGACTGAGGACTGTCACAGCCCACCACATCCGCTAACACTGCTTGACTAACGTGCAGGAGCAATGAGACTGAGGACTATCACTGCCCACCACAAGTCCTAACACTGCTTGACTAACGTGCAGGAGCAATGAGACTGAGGACTATCACTGCCCACCACATGCCCTAACACTGCTTGACTAACGTGCAGGAGCAATGAGACTGAGGACTATCACTGCCCTAAAAAGTCCTAACAGTGCTTGACTAACGTGCAGGAGCAATGAGACTGAGGACAATCACTGCCTACCACATGCACTAACACTGCTTGATTAACGTGCAGGAGCAATGAGACTGAGGACTATCACAGCCCACCACATGCGCTAACACTGCTTGACTAACGTGCAGGAGCAATGAGACTGAGGACTATCACTGCCCTAACAAGTCCTAACAATGCTTGACTAACGTGCAGGAGCAATGAGACTGAGGATTATCACTGCCCACCACAAGTCCTAACACTGCTTGACTAACGTGCAGGAGCAATGAGCCTGAGGACTATCACTGCCCACCACATGCGCTAACACTGCTTGACTAACTGGCAGGAGCAATGAGACTGAGGACTATCACTGCCCACCACATGTGCTAACAGTGCTTGCCTAACTGGCAGGAGCAATGAGACTGAGGACAATCACTGCCCACCACATGCGCTAACACTGCTTGCCTAACTGGCAGGAGCAATGAGACTGAGGACTATCACTGCCCACCACACGCGCTAACACTGCTTGACTTACGTGCAAGAGCAATGAGACTGAGGACTATCACTGCCCTAGCAAGTCCTATCACTGCTTGACTAACATGCAGGAGCAATGAGACTGAGGACTATCACTGCCCTAACAAGTCCTAACAGTGTTTGACTAACGTGCAGGAGCAATGAGACTGAGGACTATCACTGCCCACCACAAGTCCTAACACTGCTTGACTAACGTGCAGGGGCAATGAGACTGGGGACTATCACTGCCCTAACAAGTCCTAACAGCGCTTGACTAACGTGCAGGAACAATGAGACTGAGGACTATCACTGCCCACCACAAGTCCTAACAGTGCTTGACTAACGTGCAGGAGCTATGAGACTGACGACAAACACTGCCCTAACAAGTCCTAACACTGCTTGACTAACGTGCAGGAGCAATGAGACTGAGGACTATCACTGCCCTCCACATGCGCTAGCACTGCTTGACTAACGTGCAGGAGCAATGAGACTGAGGACTATCACTGCCCACCACAAGTCCTAACAGTGCTTGACTAACATGCAGGAGCAATGAAATTGAGGACTATCACTGCCCACCACACGCGCTAACACTGCTTGACTAACGTGCAGGAGCAATGAGACTGAGGACTATCACTGCCCACCACACGCGCTAACACTGCTTGACTAACGTGCAGGAGCAATGAGACCGAGGACTATCACTGCCCTAACAAGTCCTTACACTGCTTGACTAACGTGCAGGAGCAATGAGAGTGAGGACTATCACTGCCCTCCACATGCGCTAACACTGCTTGACTAACGTGCAGGAGCAATGAGACTGAGGACTATCACTCACCTAACAAGTCCTAACACTGCTTGACTAACGTGCAGCAGCAATGAGATTGAGGACTATCACTGCCCACCACACGCGCTAACACTGCTTGACTAACGTGCAGGAGCAATGAGAATGAGGACTATCACTGCCCTCCACACGCGCTAACACTGCTTGACTAACGTGCGGGAGCAATGAGACTGAGGACTTTCACTGTCCACCACAAGCGCTAACACTGCTTGACTAACGTGCAGGAGCAATGAGACTGAGGACTATCACTGCCCACCACATGCGCTATCACTGCTTGAATAACGTGCAGGAGCAAAGAGACTGAGGATTATCACTGCCCACCACAAGTTCTAACAATGCTTGACTAACGTGCAGGAGCAATGAGACTGAGGACTAGCACTGCCCACCACATGCGCTAACACTGCTTGACTAACGTGCAGGAGCAATGAGACTGAGGACTATCACTGCCCACCACATGCGCTAACACTGCTTGAATAACGTGCAGGAGCAATGAGACTGAGGACTATCACTGCCCACCACAAATCCTAACAGTGCTTGACTAACGTGCAGGAACAATGAGTCTGAGGACTATCACTGCCCTAACAAGTCCTAACAGTGCTTGACTAACGTGCAGGAGCAATGAGACTGATGACTATCACTGCCCTAACAAGTCCTAACACTGCTTGACTAACGTGCAGGAGCAATGAGACTGAGGACTATCACTGCCTACCACATGCGCTAACACTGCTTGACTAACGTGCAGGAGCAATGACACTGAGGACTATCACTGCCCTAACAAGTCCTAACAGTGCTTGACTAACGTGCAGGAGCAATGAGACTGAGGACTATCACTGCCCACCACAAGTCCTAACAATGAGACTGAGGACTATCACTGCCCACCACATGCGCTAACACTGCTTGACTAACTGGCAGGAGTAATGGGACTGAGGACTATCATTGCCCACCACATGAACTAACACTGCTTGACTAACGTGCAGGAGCAATGAGACTGAGGACTATCACTGCCCACCACATGCGCTAACACTGCTTGAATAACGTGCAGGAGCAATGAGACTGAGGATTATCACTGCCCACCACAAGTCCTAACACTGCTTGACTAACGTGCAGGAGCAATGAGACTGAGGACTATCACTGCCCTAACAAGTCCTAACAGTGCCTGACTAACGTGCAGAAGCTATGAGTTTGAGGACTATCACTGCCTACCACATGCGCTAGCACTGCTTGACTAACGTGCAGGAGCAATGAGACTGAGGACTATCACTGCCCACCACATGCGCTAACACTGCTTGACTAACGTGCAGGAGCAATGAGACTGAGGACTATCACTGCCCTAACAAGTCCTATCAGTGCTTGACTAACGTGCAGGAGCAATGAGACAAAGGACTATCACTGCCCACCACTAGTCCTAACACTGCTTGACTAACGAGCAGGAGCAATGAGACTGAGGACTATCACTGCCCACCACATGCGCTAACACTGCTTGACTAACTGGCAGGAGCAATGGGACTGAGGACTATCACTGCCCACCACATGCGCTAACACTGCTTGTCTAACGTGCAGGAGCAATGAGACTGAGGACTAAAACTGCCCACCACATGCGCTAAGAGTGCTTGACTAAAGTGCAGGAGCAATGAGACTGAGGACTATCACTGCCCACCACACGCGCTAACAATGCTTGACTAACGTGCAGGAGCAATGAGACTGAGGACTATCACTGCCCACCACACGCGCTAACACTGCTTGACTAACGTGCAGGAGCAAGAAGACTGAGGACTATCACTGCCCACCACATGCGCTAACACTGCTTGACTAACGTGCAGGAGCAATGAGACTGAGGATTTTATCACTGCCCACCACATGCGCTAACACTGCTTGACTAACGTGCAGGAGCAATGAGACTGAGGACTATCACTGCCCACCATATGCGCTAACACTGCTTCACTAACGTGCAGGAGCAATGAGACTGAGGACTGTCACAGCCCACCACATGCGCTAACTCTGCTTGACTAACGTGCAGGAGCAATGAGGCTGAGGACTATCACTGCCCACCACAAGTCCTAACACTGCTTGACTAACGTGCAGGAGCAATGAGACTGAGGACTATCACTGCCCACCACATGTCCTAACACTGCTTGACTAACGTGCAGGAGCAATGAAACTGAGGACTATCACTGCCCTAAAAAGTCCTAACAGTGCTTGACTAACGTGCAGGAGCAATGCGACTGAGGACAATCACTGCCTACCACATGCACTAACACTGATTGATTAACGTGCAGGAGCAATGAGACTGAGGACTATCACAGCCCACCACATGCGCTAACACTGCTTGACTAACGTGCAGGAGCAATGAGACTGAGGACTATCACTGCCCTAACAAGTCCTAACAATGCTTGACTAACGTGCAGGAGCAATGAGACTGAGGATTATCACTGCCCACCACAAGTCCTAACACTGCTTGACTAACGTGCAGGAGCAATGAGCCTGAGGACTATCACTGCCCACCACATGCGCTAACACTGCTTGACTAACTGGCAGGAGCAATGAGACTGAGGACTATCACTGCCCACCACATGTGCTAACAGTGCTTGCCTAACTGGCAGGAGCAATGAGACTGAGGACAATCACTGCCCACCACATGCGCTAACACTGCTTGCCTAACTGGCAGGAGCAATGAGACTGAGGACTATCACTGCCCACCACACGCGCTAACACTGCTTGACTTACGTGCAGGAGCAATGAGACTGAGGACTATCACTGCCCTAGCAAGTCCTATCACTGCTTGACTAACATGCAGGAGCAATGAGACTGAGGACTATCACTGCCCACCACATGCGCTAACACTGCTTCACTAACGTGCAGGAGCAATGAGACTGAGGACTATCACTGCCCACCACAAGTCCTAACACTGCTTGACTAACGTGCAGGGGCAATGAGACTGGGGACTATCACTGCCCTAACAAGTCCTAACAGCGCTTGACTAACGTGCAGGAACAATGAGACTGAGGACTATCACTGCCCACCACAAGTCCTAAAAGTGCTTGACTAACGTGCAGGAGCTATGAGACTGACGACAAACACTGCCCTAAAAAGTCCTAACACTGCTTGACTAACGTGCAGGAGCAATGAGACTGAGGACTATCACTGCCCTCCACATGCGCTAGCACTGCTTGACTATCGTGCAGAAGCAATGAGACTGAGGACTATCACTGCCCACCACAAGTCCTAACAGTGCTTGACTAACATGCAGGAGCAATGAAATTGAGGACTATCACTGCCCACCACACGCGCTAACACTGCTTGACTAACGTGCAGGAGCAATGAGACTGAGGACTATCACTGCCCACCACACGCGCTAACACTGCTTGAGTAACGTGCAGGAGCAATGAGACCGAGGACTATCACTGCCCTGACAAGTCCTAACACTGCTTGACTAACGTGCAGGAGCAATGAGAGTGAGGACTATCACTGCCCTCCACATGCGCTAACACTGCTTGACTAACGCGCAGGAGCAATGAGACTGAGGACTATCACTGACCTAACAAATCCTAACACCGCTTGACTAACGTGCAGCAGCAATGAGATTGAGGTCTATCACTGCCCACCACACGCGCTAACACTGCTTGACTAACGTGCAGGAGCAATGAGAATGAGGACTACCACTGCCCTCCACACGCGCTAACACTGCTTGACTAACGTGAGGGAGCAATGAGACTGAGGACTATCACTGTCCACCACAAGCGCTAACACTGCTTGACTAACGTGCAGGAGCAATGAGACTGAGGACTATCACTGCCCACCACATGCGCTATCACTGCTTGAATAACGTGCAGGAGCAAAGAGACTGAGGATTATCACTGCCCACCACAAATTCTAACAATGCTTGACTAACGTGCAGGAGCAATGAGACTGAGGACTAGCACTGCCCACCACATGCGCTAACAATGCTTGACTAACGTGCAGGAGCAATGAGACTGAGGACTATCACTGCCCACCACATGCGCTAACACTGCTTGAATAACGTGCAGGAGCAATGAGACTGAGGACTATCACTGCCCACCACAAGTCCTAACAGTGCTTGACTAACGTGCAGGAAGAATGAGTCTGAGGACTATCACTGCCCTAACAAGTCCTAACAGTGCTTGACTAACGTGCAGGAGCAATGAGACTGATGACTATCACTGCCCTAACAAGTCCTAACACTGCTTGACTAACGTGCAGGAGCAATGAGACTGAGGACTATCACTGCCTACCACATGCGCTAACACTGCTTGACTAACGTGCAGGAGCAATGACACTGAGGACTATCACTGCCCTAACAAGTCCTAACAGTGCTTGACTAACGTGCAGGAGCAATGAGACTGAGGACTATCACTGCCCACCACAAGTCCTAACACTGCTTGATTAACGTGCAGGAGCAATGAGACTGAGGACTATCACTGCCCACCACATGCGCTAACACTGCTTGACTAACTGGCAGGAGTAATGGGACTGAGGACTATCATTGCCCACCACATGAACTAACACTGCTTGACTAACGTGCAGGAGCAATGAGACTGAGGACTATCACTGCCCACCACATGCGCTAACACTGCTTGAATAACGTGCAGGAGCAATGAGACTGAGGATTATCACTGCCCACCACAAGTCCTAACACTGCTTGACTAACGTGCAGGAGCAATGAGACTGAGGACTATCACTGCCCTAACAAGTCCCAACAGTGCTTGACTAACGTGCAGAAGCTATGAGTTTGAGGACTATCACTGCCTACCACATGCGCTAGCACTGCTTGACTAACGTGCAGGAGCAATGAGACTGAGGACTATCACTGCCCACCACATGCGCTAACACTGCTTGACTAACGTGCAGGAGCAATGAGACTGAGGACTATCACTGCCCTAACAAGTCCTATCAGTGCTTGACTAACGTGCAGGAGCAATGAGACTAAGGACTATCACTGCCCACCACTAGTCCTAACACTGCTTGACTAACGAGCAGGAGCAATGAGACTGAGGACTATCACTGCCCACCACATGCGCTAACACTGCTTGACTAAGTGGCAGGAGCAATGGGACTGAGGACTATCACTGCCCACCACATGCGCTAACACTGCTTGTCTAACGTGCAGGAGCAATGAGACTGAGGACTAAAACTGCCCACCACATGCGCTAAGAGTGCTTGACTAAAGTGCAGGAGCAATGAGACTGAGGACTATCACTGCCCACCACACGCGCTAACAATGCTTGACTAACGTGCAGGAGCAATGAGACTGAGGACTATCACTGCCCACCACACGCGCTAACACTGCTTGACTAACGTGCAGGAGCAAGAAGACTGAGGACTATCACTGCCCACCACATGCGCTAACACTGCTTGACTAACGTGCAGGAGCAATGAGACTGAGGATTTTGTCACTGCCCACCACATGCGCTAACACTGCTTGACTAACGTGCAGGAGCAATGAGACTGAGGACTATCACTGCCCACCACAAGTCCTAACACTGCTTGACTAACGTGCAGGAGCAATGAGACTGAGGACTATCACTGCCCACCACATGTCCTAACGCTGCTTGACTAACGTGCAGGAGCAATGAAACTGAGGACTATCACTGCCCTAAAAAGTCCTAACAGTGCTTGACTAACGTGCAGGAGCAATGAGACTGAGGACAATCACTGCCTACCACATGCACTAACACTGCTTGACTAACGTGCAGGAGCAATGAGACTGAGGACTATCACTGCCCTAACAAGTCCTAACAATGCTTGACTAACGTGCAGGAGCAATGAGACTGAGGATTATCACTGCCCACCACAAGTCCTAACACTGCTTGACTAACGTGCAGGGGCAATGAGACTGGGGACTATCACTGCCCTAACAAGTCCTAACAGCGCTTGACTAACGTGCAGGAACAATGAGACTGAGGACTATCACTGCCCACCACAAGTCCTAACAGTGCTTGACTAACGTGCAGGAGCTATGAGACTGACGACAAACACTGCCCTAACAAGTCCTAACACTGCTTGACTAACGTGCAGGAGCAATGAGACTGAGGACTATCACTGCCCTAACAAGTCCTAACACTGCTTGACTAACGTGCAGGAGCAATGAGACTGAGGACTATCACTGCCCTAACAAGTCCTAACACTGCTTGACTAACGTGCAGGAGTAATGAGACTGAGGACTATCACTGCCCACCACATGCGCTAACACTGCTTGACTAACGTGCAGGAGCAATGAGACTGAGGACTATCACTGCCCTAACAAGTCCTAACACTGCTTGACTAACGTGCAGGAGCAATGAGACTGAGGACTATCACTGCCCACCTCACGCGCTAACACTGCTTGACTAACGTGCAGGAGCAATGAGACTGAAGACTATCACTGCCCTAACAAGTCCTAACACTGCTTGACTAACGTGCAGGAGCAATGAGACTGAGGACTATCACTGCCCTAACAAGTCCTAACACTGCTTGACTAACGTGCAGGAGCAATGAGACTGAGGACTATCACTGCCCTAACTAGTCCTAACACTGCTTGACTAACGTGCAAGAGCAATGAGACTGAGGACTATCACTGCCCTAACAAGTCCTAACACTGCTAAACTAACGTGCAGGAGCAATTAGACTGAGGACTATCACTGCCCACCTCACGCGCTAACACTGCTTGACTAACGTGCAGGAGCAATGAGACTGAGGACTATCACTGCCCTCCACATGCGCTAACACTGCTTGCCTAACTGGCAGGAGCAATGAGACTGAGGACTATCACTGCCCACCACACGCGCTAACACTGCTTGACTAACGTGCAGGAGCAAAGAGACTGAGGACAATCACTGCACTAACAAGTCCTATCACTGCTTGACTAACGTGCAGGAGCAATGAGACTGAGGACTATCACTGCCCTAACAAGTCCTAACAGTGCTTGACTAACGTGCAGGAGCAATGAGACTGAGGACTATCACTGCCCACCAAAAGTCCTAACACGGCTTGACTAACATGCAGGAGCAATGAGACTCTGGACTATCACTGCCCTAACAAGTCCTAACAGTGCTTGACTAACGTGCAGGAACAATGAGACTGAGGACTATCACTGCCCACCACAAGTCCTAACAGTGCTTGAGTAACGTGCAGGAGCAATAAGACTGAGGACTATCACTGCCCTAACAAGTCCCAACACTGCTTGACTAACGTGCAGGAGCAATGAGACTGACGACTATCACTGCCCTAACAAGTCCTAACACTGCTTGACTAACGTGCAGGAGCAATGAGACTGAGGACTATCACTGCCCTCCACATGCGCTAGCACTGCTTGACTAACGTGCAGGAGCAATGAGACTGAGGACTATCACTGCCCACCACAAGTCCTAACAGTGCTTGACTAACATGCAGGAGCAATGAGATTGAGGACTATCACTGCCCACCACACGCGCTAACACTGCTTGAATAACGTGCAGGAGCAATGAGACTGAGGACTATCACTGCCCACCACACGCGCTAACACTGCTTGACTAACGTGCAGGAGCAATGAGACCGAGGACTATCACTGCCCTAACAAGTCCTAACACTGCTTGACTAACGTGCAGGAGCAATGAGACTGAGGACTATCACTGCCCTCCACATGCGCTAACACTGCTTGAATAACGTGCAGGAGCAATGAGACTGAGGACTATCACTGACCTAACAAGTCCTAACACTGCTTGACTAACGTGCAGCAGCAATGAGATTGAGGACTATCACTGCCCACCACACGCGCTAACACTGCTTGACTGACGTGCAGGAGCAATGAGAATGAGGACTATCACTGCCCACCACACGCGCTAACACTGCTTGACTAACGTGCGGGAGCAATGAGACTGACGACTATCACTGTCCACCACAAGCGCTAACACTGCTTGACTAACGTGCAGGAGCAATGAGACTGAGGTCTATCACTGCCCACCACATGCGCTAACACTGCTTGACTAACGTGCAGGAGCAATGAGACTGTGTACTATCAGTGCCCACCACATGCGCTAACACTGCTTGACTAACGTGCAGGGGCAATGAGACTGGGGACTATCACTGCCCTAACAAGTCCTAACAGCGCTTGACTAACGTGCAGGAACAATGAGACTGAGGATTATCACTGCCCACCACAAGTCCTAACACTGCTTGACTAACGTGCAGGAGCAATGAGCCTGAGGACTATCACTGCCCACCACATGCGCTAACACTGCTTGACTAACTGGCAGGAGCAATGAGACTGAGGACTATCACTGCCCACCACATGTGCTAACAGTGCTTGCCTAACTGGCAGGAGCAATGAGACTGAGGACAATCACTGCTCACCACATGCGCTAACACTGCTTGCCTAACTGGCAGGAGCAATGAGACTGAGGACTATCACTGCCCACCACACGCGCTAACACTGCTTGACTTACGTGCAGGAGCAATGAGACTGAGGACTATCACTGCCCTAGCAAGTCCTATCACTGCTTGACTAACATGCAGGAGCAATGAGACTGAGGACTATCACTGCCCACCACATGCGCTAACACTGCTTCACTAACGTGCAGGAGCAATGAGACTGAGGACTATCACTGCCCACCACAAGTCCTAACACTGCTTGACTAACGTGCAGGGGCAATGAGACTGGGGACTATCACTGCCCTAACAAGTCCTAACAGCGCTTGACTAACGTGCAGGAACAATGAGACTGAGGACTATCACTGCCCACCACAAGTCCTAACAGTGCTTGACTAACGTGCAGGAGCTATGAGACTGACGACAAACACTGCCCTAAAAAGTCCTAACACTGCTTGACTAACGTGCAGGAGCAATGAGACTGAGGACTATCACTGCCCTCCACATGCGCTAGCACTGCTTGACTATCGTGCAGAAGCAATGAGACTGAGGACTATCACTGCCCACCACAAGTCCTAACAGTGCTTGACTAACATGCAGGAGCAATGAAATTGAGGACTATCACTGCCCACCACACGCGCTAACACTGCTTGACTAACGTGCAGGAGCAATGAGACTGAGGACTATCACTGCCCACCACACGCGCTAACACTGCTTGAGTAACGTGCAGGAGCAATGAGACCGAGGACTATCACTGCCCTAACAAGTCCTAACACTGCTTGACTAACGTGCAGGAGCAATGAGAGTGAGGACTATCACTGCCCTCCACATGCGCTAACACTGCTTGACTAACGCGCAGGAGCAATGAGAGTGAGGACTATCACTGACCTAACAAGTCCTAACACTGCTTGACTAACGTGCAGCAGCAATGAGATTGAGGACTATCACTGCCCACCACACGCGCTAACACTGCTTGACTAACGTGCAGGAGCAATGAGAATGAGGACTACCACTGCCCTCCACACGCGCTAACACTGCTTGACTAACGTGAGGGAGCAATGAGACTGAGGACTATCACTGTCCACCACAAGCGCTAACACTGCTTGACTAACGTGCAGGAGCAATGAGACTGAGGACTATCACTGCCCACCACATGCGTTATCACTGCTTGAATAACGTGCAGGAGCAAAGAGACTGAGGATTATCACTGCCCACCACAAATTCTACCAATGCTTGACTAACGTGCAGGAGCAATGAGACTGAGGACTAGCACTGCCCACCACATGCGCTAACAATGCTTGACTAACGTGCAGGAGCAATGAGACTGAGGACTATCACTGCCCACCACATGCGCTAACACTGCTTGAATAACGTGCAGGAGCAATGAGACTGAGGACTATCACTGCCCACCACAAGTCCTAACAGTGCTTGACTAACGTGCAGGAAGAATGAGTCTGAGGACTATCACTGCCCTAACAAGTCCTAACAGTGCTTGACTAACGTGCAGGAGCAATGAGACTGATGACTATCACTGCCCTAACAAGTCCTAACACTGCTTGACTAACGTGCAGGAGCAATGAGACTGAGGACTATCACTGCCTACCACATGCGCTAACACTGCTTGACTAACGTGCAGGAGCAATGACACTGAGGACTATCACTGCCCTAACAAGTCCTAACAGTGCTTGACTAACGTGCAGGAGCAATGAGACTGAGGACTATCACTGCCCACCACAAGTCCTAACACTGCTTGATTAACGTGCAGGAGCAATGAGACTGAGGACTATCACTGCCCACCACATGCGCTAACACTGCTTGACTAACTGGCAGGAGTAATGGGACTGAGGACTATCATTGCCCACCACATGAACTAACACTGCTTGACTAACGTGCAGGAGCAATGAGACTGAGGACTATCACTGCCCACCACATGCGCTAACACTGCTTGAATAACGTGCAGGAGCAATGAGACTGAGGATTATCACTGCCCACCACAAGTCCTAACACTGCTTGACTAACGTGCAGGAGCAATGAGACTGAGGACTATCACTGCCCTAACAAGTCCCAACAGTGCTTGACTAACGTGCAGAAGCTATGAGTTTGAGGACTATCACTGCCTACCACATGCGCTAGCACTGCGTGACTAACGTGCAGGAGCAATGAGACTGAGGACTATCACTGCCCACCACATGCGCTAACACTGCTTGACTAACGTGCAGGAGCAATGAGACTGAGAACTATCACTGCAATAACAAGTCCTATCAGTGCTTGACTAACGTGCAGGAGCAATGAGACTAAGGACTATCACTGCCCACCACTAGTCCTAACACTGCTTGACTAACGAGCAGGAGCAATGAGACTGAGGACTATCACTGCCCACCACATGCGCTAACACTGCTTGACTAACTGGCAGGAGCAATGGGACTGAGGACTATCACTGCCCACCACATGCGCTAACACTGCTTGTCTAACGTGCAGGAGCAATGAGACTGAGGACTAAAACTGCCCACCACATGCGCTAAGAGTGCTTGACTAAAGTGCAGGAGCAATGAGACTGTGGACTATCACTGCCCACCACACGCGCTAACAATGCTTGACTAACGTGCAGGAGCAATGAGACTGAGGACTATCACTGCCCACCACACGCGCTAACACTGCTTGACTAACGTGCAGGAGCAAGAAGACTGAGGACTATCACTGCCCACCACATGCGCTAACACTGCTTGACTAACGTGCAGGAGCAATGAGACTGAGGATTTTGTCACTGCCCACCACATGCGCTAACACTGCTTGACTAACGTGCAGGAGCAATGAGACTGAGGACTATCACTGCCCACCACAAGTCCTAACACTGCTTGACTAACGTGCAGGAGCAATGAGACTGAGGACTATCACTGCCCACCACATGTCCTAACACTGCTTGACTAACGTGCAGGAGCAATGAAACTGAGGACTATCACTGCCCTAAAAAGTCCTAACAGTGCTTGACTAACGTGCAGGAGCAATGAGACTGAGGACAATCACTGCCTACCACATGCACTAACACTGCTTGATTAACGTGCAGGAGCAATGAGACTGAGGACTATCACAGCCCACCACATGCGCTAACACTGCTTGACTAACGTGCAGGAGCAATGAGACTGAGGACTATCACTGCCCTAACAAGTCCTAACAATGCTTGACTAACGTGCAGGAGCAATGAGACTGAGGATTATCACTGCCCACCACAAGTCCTAACACTGCTTGACTAACGTGCAGGGGCAATGAGACTGGGGACTATCACTGCCCTAACAAGTCCTAACAGCGCTTGACTAACGTGCAGGAACAATGAGACTGAGGACTATCACTGCCCACCACAAGTCCTAACAGTGCTTGACTAACGTGCAGGAGCTATGAGACTGACGACAAACACTGCCCTAACAAGTCCTAACACTGCTTGACTAACGTGCAGGAGCAATGAGACTGAGGACTATCACTGCCCTAACAAGTCCTAACACTGCTTGACTAACGTGCAGGAGCAATGAGACTGAGGACTATCACTGCCCTAACAAGTCCTAACACTGCTTGACTAACGTGCAGGAGCAATGAGACTGAGGACTATCACTGCCCACCTCACGCGCTAACACTGCTTGACAAACGTGCAGGAGCAATGAGACTGAAGACTATCACTGCCCTAACAAGTCCTAACACTGCTTGACTAACGTGCAGGAGCAATGAGACTGAGGACTATCACTGCCCTAACAAGTCCTAACACTGCTTGACTAACGTGCAGGAGCAATGAGACTGAGGACTATCTCTGCCCTAACTAGTCCTAACACTGCTTGACTAACGTGCAAGAGCAATGAGACTGAGGACTATCACTGCCCTAACAAGTCCTAACACTGCTAAACTAACGTGCAGGAGCAATTAGACTGAGGACTATCACTGCCCACCTCACGCGCTAACACTGCTTGACTAACGTGCAGGAGCAATGAGACTGAGGACTATCACTGCCCACCACATGCGCTAACACTGCTTGCCTAACTGGCAGGAGCAATGAGACTGAGGACTATCACTGCCCACCACACGCGCTAACACTGCTTGACTAACGTGCAGGAGCAAAGAGACTGAGGACTATCACTGCACTAACAAGTCCTATCACTGCTTGACTAACGTGCAGGAGCAATGAGACTGAGGACTATCACTGCCCTAACAAGTCCTAACAGTGCTTGACTAACGTGCAGGAGCAATGAGACTGAGGACTATCACTGCCCACCAAAAGTCCTAACACGGCTTGACTAACATGCAGGAGCAATGAGACTCTGGACTATCACTGCCCTAACAAGTCCTAACAGTGCTTGACTAACGTGCAGGAACAATGAGACTGAGGACTATCACTGCCCACCACAAGTCCTAACAGTGCTTGAGTAACGTGCAGGAGCAATAAGACTGAGGACTATCACTGCCCTAACAAGTCCCAACACTGCTTGACTAACGTGCAGGAGCAATGAGACTGACGACTATCACTGCCCTAACAAGTCCTAACACTGCTTGACTAACGTGCAGGAGCAATGAGACTGAGGACTATCACTGCCCTCCACATGCGCTAGCACTGCTTGACTAACGTGCAGGAGCAATGAGACTGAGGACTATCACTGCCCACCACAAGTCCTAACAGTGCTTGACTAACATGCAGGAGCAATGAGATTGAGGACTATCACTGCCCACCACACGCGCTAACACTGCTAGACTAACGTGCAGGAGCAATGAGACTGAGGACTATCACTGCCCACCACACGCGCTAACACTGCTTGACTAACGTGCAGGAGCAATGAGACCGAGGACTATCACTGCCCTAACAAGTCCTAACACTGCTTGACTAACGTGCAGGAGCAATGAGACTGAGGACTATCACTGCCCTCCACATGCGCTAACACTGCTTGAATAACGTGCAGGAGCAATGAGACTGAGGACTATCACTGACCTAAAAAGTCCTAACACTGCTTGACTAACGTGCAGCAGCAATGAGATTGAGGACTATCACTGCCCACCACACGCGCTAACACTGCTTGACTGACGTGCAGGAGCAATGAGAATGAGGACTATCACTGCCCACCACACGCGCTAACACTGCTTGACTAACGTGCGGGAGCAATGAGACTGACGACTATCACTGTCCACCACAAGCGCTAACACTGCTTGACTAACGTGCAGGAGCAATGAGACTGAGGTCTATCACTGCCCACCACATGCGCTAACACTGCTTGACTAACGTGCAGGAGCAATGAGACTGTGTACTATCAGTGCCCACCACATGCGCTAACACTGCTTGACTAACGTGCAGGAGCAATGAGACTGAGGACTATCACTGCCCACCACATGCGCTAACACTGCTTGAATAACGTGCAGGAGCAATGAGACTGAGGATTATCACTACACTCCACAAGTCCTAACAGTGCTTGACTAACGTGCAGGAGCAATGAGACTGAGGACTATCACTGCCCACCACATGCGCTAACATTGCTTGACTAACGTGCAGGAGCAATGAGACTGAAGACTATAACTGCCCACCACATGCGCTAACACTGCTTGAATAACGTGCAGGAGCAATGAGACTGAGGACTATCACTGCCCACCGCAAGTCCTAACAGTGCTTGAGTAACGTGCAGGAACAATGTGTCTGAGGAATTTCACTGCCCTAACTAGTCCTAACAGTGCTTGACTAACGTGCAGGAGCAATGAGACTGATGACTATCACTGCCCTAACAAGTCCTAACTCTGCTTGACTAACGTGCAGGAGCAATGAGACTGAGGACTATCACTGCCTACCACATGCGCTAACACTGCTTGACTAACGTGCAGGAGCAATGTGACTGAGGACTATCACTGCCCTAACAAGTCCTAACAGTGCTTGACTAACGTGCAGGAGCAATGAGACTGAGGACTATCACTGCCCACCACAAGTCCTAACACTGCTTGACTAACGTGCAGGAGCAATGAGACTGAGGACTATCACTGCCCACCACATGCGCTAACAGTGCTTGACTAACGTGCAGGAGCAATGAGACTGAGGACTATCACTTCCCTAACAAGTCCTAACAGTGCTTGACTAACGTGCAGGAGCAATGAGACTGTGGACTATCACTGCCCACCACACGCGCTAACACTGCTTGACTAACGTGCAGGAGCAATGAGACTGAGGATTATCACTGCCCACCACATGCGCTAACACTGCTTGACTAACGTGCAGGAGCAATGAGACTGAGGACTATCACTGCCCTACTAAGTCCTAACGGTGCTGGATTATCGTGCAGAAGCAATGAGACTGAGGACTATCACTGCCCACCACAAGTCCTAACACTGCTTGACTAACGTGCAGGAGCAATGAAACTGAGGACTATCACTGCCCACCACATGCGCTAACACTGCTTGACTAACTGGCAGGAGCAATGAGACTGAGGACTATCACTGCCCACTACATGCGCTAACAGTGCTTGCCTAACTGGCAGGAGCAATGAGACTGAGAAATATCACTGCCCACCACATGCGCTAACACTGCTTGCCTAACTGGCAGGAGCAATGAGACTGAGAACTATCACTGCACACCACACGTGCTAACACTGCTTGACTAACGTGCAGGAGCAATGAGACTGAGGACTATCACTGCCCTAACAAGTCCTATCACTGCTTGACTAACGTGCAGGAGCAATGAGACTGAGGACTATCACTGCCCTAACAAAACCTAACACTGCTTGACTAACGTGCAGGAGCAATGAGAATGAAGACTGTCACTGCCCACCACATGCGCTAACACTGCTTGACTAACGTGCAGGAGCAATGAGACTGAGGACTATCACTGCCCTAACAAGTCCTAACAGTGCTTGACTAACGTGCAGGAACAATGAGACTGAGGACTATCACTGCCCACCACATGCGCTAACACTGCTTGACTAACGTGCAGGAGCAATGAGACTGTGTACTATCACTGCCCACCACATGCGCTAACACTGCTTGACTAACGTGCAGGAGCAATGAGACTGAGGACTATCACTGCCCACCACATGCGCTAACACTGCTTGAATAACGTGCAGGAGCAATGAGACTGAGGATTATCACTGCCCACCACAAGTCCTAACAGTGCTTGACTAACGTGCAGGAGCAATGAGACTGAGGACTATCACTGCCCACCACATGCGCTAACACTGCTTGACTAACGTGCAGGAGCAATGAGACTGAGGACTATCACTGCCCACCACATGCGCTAACACTGCTTGAATAACGTGCAGGAGCAATGCGACTGAGGACTATCACTGCTCACCACAAGTCCTAACAGTGCTTGACTAACGTGCAGGAACAATGAGTCTGAGGACTATCACTGCCCTAACAAGTCCTAACAGTGCTTGACTAACGTGCAGGAGCAATGAGACTGATGACTATCACTGCCCTAACAAGTCCTAACACTGCTTGACTAACGTGCAGGAGCAATGAGACTGAGGACTATCACTGCCTACCACATGCGCTAACACTGCTTGACTAACGTGCAGGAGCAATGAGACTGAGGACTATCGCTGCCCTAACAAGTCCTAACAGTGCTTGACTAACGTGCAGGAGCAATGAGACAGACGACTATCACTGCCCACGGCAAGTCCTAACACTGCTTGACTAACGTGCAGGAGCAATGAGACTGAGGACTATCACTGCCCACCACATGCGCTAACACTGCTTGGCTAACTGGCAGGAGTAATGGGACTGAGGACTATCGTTGCCCACCACATGAACTAACACTGCTTGACTAACGTGCAGGAGCAATGAGACTGAGGACTATCACTGCCCACCACATGCGCTAACACTACTTGAATAACGTGCAGGAGCAATGAGACTGAGGATTATCACTGCCCACCACAAGTCCTAACACTGCTTGACTAACGTGCAGGAGCAATGAGACTGAGGACTATCACTGCCCTAACAAGTCCTAACAGTGCCTGACTAACGTGCAGAAGCTATGAGTTTGAGGACTATCACTGCCTACCACATGCGCTAGCACTGCTTGACTAACGTGCAGGAGCAATGAGACTGAGGACTATCACTGCCCACCACATGCGCTAACACTGCTTGACTAACTGGCAGGAGCAATAGGACTGAGGTCTATCACTGCCCACCACATGCGCTAACACTGCTTGACTAACGTGCAGGAGCAATGAGACTGAGGACTAACACTGCCAACCACATGCGCTAAGAGTGCTTGACTAACGTGCAGGAGCAATGAGACTGAGGACTATCACTGCCAACCACACGCGCTAACACTGCTTGACTAACGTGCAGGAGCAATGAGACTGAGGACTATCACTGCCCACCACACGCGCTAACACGGCTTAACTAACGTGCAGGAGCAAGATGACTGAGGACTATCACTGCCCACCACATGCGCTAACACTGCTTGACTAACGTGCAGGAGCAATGAGACTGAGGACTATCACTGCCCACCACATGCGCTAACACTGCTTGACTAACGTGCAGGAGCAATGAGACTGTGTACTATCACTGCCCACCACATGCGCTAACACTGCTTGACTAACGTGCAGGAGCAATGAGACTGAGGACTATCACTGCCCACCACATGCGCTAACACTGCTTCACTAACGTGCAGGAGCATTGAGACTGAGGACTATCACTGCCCTCCTTATGCACTAACACTGCTTGACTAACGTGCAGGAGCAATGAGACTGAGGACTATCACTGCCCACCACAAGTCCTAACAGTGCTTGACTAACATGCAGGAGCAATGAGATTGAGTACTATCACTGCCCACCACACGCGCTAACACTGCTTGACTAACGTGCAGGAGCAATGAGACTGAGGATTATCACTGCCCACCACACGCGCTAACACTGCTTGACTAACATGCAGGAGCAATGAGACAGAGGACTATCACTGCCCTAACAAGTCCTAACACTGCTTGACTAACGTGCAGGAGCAATGAGACTGAGGACTATCACTGCCCTCCACATGCGCTAACACTGCTTGACTTACGTGCAGGAGCAATGAGACAGAGGACTATCACTGACCTAACAAGTCCTAACACTGCTTGACTAACGTGCAGGAGGAATGAGATTGAGGACTATCACTGCCCACCACACGCGCTAACACTGCTTGACTAACGTGCAGGAGCAATGAGAATGAGGACTATCACTGCCCACCACACGCGCTAACACTGCTTGACTAACGTGCGGGAGCAATGAGACTGAGGACTATCACTGTCCACCACAAGCGCTAACACTGCTTGACTAACGTGCAGGAGCAATGAGACTGAGGACTATCACTGCCCACCACATGCGCTATCACTGCTTGAATAACGTGCAGGAGCAAAGAGACTGAGGATTATCACTGCCCACCACAAGTCCTAACAATGCTTGACTAACGTGCAGGAGCAATGAGACTGAGGACTATCACTGCCCACCACATGCGCTAACACTGCTTGACTAACGTGCAGGAGCAATGAGAATGAGGACTATCACTGCCCACCACAAGTCCTAACAGTGCTTGACTAACGTGCAGGAACAATGAGTCTGAGGACTATCACTGCCCTAACAAGTACTAACAGTGCTTGACTAACGTGCAGGAGCAATGAGACTGAGGACTATCACTGCCCACCACATGCGCTAACACTGCTTGACTAACGTGCAGGAGCAATGAGACTGAGGACTATCACTGCCCACCACATGCGCTAACACTGCTTGAATAACGTGCAGGAGCAATGAGACTGAGGACTATCACTGCCCACCACAAGTCCTAACAGTGCTTGACTAACGTGCAGGAACAATGAGTCTGAGGACTATCACTGCCCTAACAAGTCCTAACAGTGCTTGACTAACGTGCAGGAGCAATGAGACTGATGACTATCACTGCCCTAACAAGTCCTAACACTGCTTGACTAACGTGCAGGAGCAATGAGACTGAGGACTATCACTGCCTACCACATGCGCTAACACTGCTTGACTAACGTGCAGGAGCAATGACACTGAGGACTATCACTGCCCTAACAAGTCCTAACAGTGCTTGACTAACGTGCAGGAGCAATGAGACTGAGGACTATCACTGCCCACCACAAGTCCTAACACTGCTTGACTAACGTGCAGGAGCAATGAGACTGAGGACTATCACTGACCACCACATGCGCTAACACTGCTTGACTAACTGGCAGGAGTAATGGGACTGAGGACTTTCATTGCCCACCACATGAACTAACACTGCTTGACTAACGTGCAGGAGCAATGAGACTGAGGACTATCACTGCCCACCACATGCGCTAACACTGCTTGAATAACATGCAGGAGCAATGAGACTGAGGATTATCACTGCCCACCACAAGTCCTAACCCTGCTTGACTAACGTGCAGGAGCAATGAGACTGAGGACTATCACTGCCCTAACAAGTCCTAACAGTGCCTGACTAACGTGCAGAAGCTATGAGTTTGAGGACTATCACTGCCTACCACATGCGCTAGCACTGCTTGACTAACGTGCAGGAGCAATGAGACTGAGGATTATCACTGCCCACCACATGCGCTAACACTGCTTGACTAACGTGCAGGAGCAATGAGACTGAGGACTATCACTGCCCTAACAAGTCCTATCAGTGCTTGACTAACGTGCAGGAGCAATGAGACTAAGGACTATCACTGCCCACCACTAGTCCTAACTCTGCTTGACTAACGAGCAGGAGCAATGAGACTGAGGACTATCACTGCCCACCACATGCGCTAACACTGCTTGACTAACTGGCAGGAGCAATGGGACTGAGGACTATCACTGGCCACCACATGCGCTAACACTGCTTGACTAACGTGCAGGAGCAATGAGACTGAGGACTAAAACTGCCCACCACATGCGCTAAGAGTGCTTGACTAACGTGCAGGAGCAATGAGACTGAGGACTATCACTGCCCACCACACACGCTAACAATGCTTGACTAACGTGCAGGAGCAATGAGACTGAGGACTATCACTGCCCACCACACGCGCTAACACTGCTTGACTAACGTGCAGGAGCAATGAGACTGAGGACTATCACTGCCCACCACACGCGCTAACACTGCTTGACTAACGTGCAGGAGCAATGAGACCGAGGACTATCACTGCCCTAACAAGTCCTAACACTGCTTGACTAACGTGCAGGAGCAATGAGAGTGAGGACTATCACTGCCCTCCACATGCGCTAACACTGCTTGACTAACGTGCAGGAGCAATGAGACTGAGGACTATCACTAACCTAACAAGTCCTAACACTGCTTGACTAACGTGCAGCAGCAATTAGACCGAGGACTATCACTGCCCTAACAAGTCCTAACACTGCTTGACTAACGTGCAGGAGCAATGAGACTGAGGACTATCACTGCCCACCACACGCGCTAACACTGCTTGACTAACGTGCAGGAGCAATGAGACCGAGGACTATCACTGCCCTAACAAGTCCTATCAGTGCTTGACTAACGTGCAGGAGCAATGAGACTAAGGACTATCACTGCCCACCACTAGTCCTAACTCTGCTTGACTAACGAGCAGGAGCAATGAGCCTGAGGACTATCACTGCCCACCACATGCGCTAACACTGCTTGACTAACTGGCAGGAGAAATGAGACTGAGGACTATCACTGCCCACCACATGTGCTAACAGTGCTTGCCTAACTGGCAGGAGCAATGAGACTGAGGACAATCACTGCCCACCACATGCGCTAACACTGCTTGCCTAACTGGCAGGAGCAATGAGACTGAGGACTATCACTGCCCACCACACGCGCTAACACTGCTTGACTTACGTGCAGGAGCAATGAGACTGAGGACTATCACTGCCCTAGCAAGTCCTATCACTGCTTGACTAACATGCAGGAGCAATGAGACTGAGGATTATCACTGCCCTAACAAGTCCTAACAGTGCTTGACTAACGTGCAGGAGCAATGAGACTGAGGACTATCACTGCCCACCACAAGTCCTAACACTGCTTGACTAACGTGCAGGGGCAATGAGACTGGGGACTATCACTGCCCTAACAAGTCCTAACAGCGCTTGACTAACGTGCAGGAACAATGAGACTGAGGATTATCAATGCCCACCACAAGTCCTAACAGTGCTTGACTAACGTGCAGGAGCTATGAGACTGACGACAAACACTGCCCTAACAAGTCCTAACACTGCTTGACTAACGTGCAGGAGCAATGAGACTGAGGACTATCACTGCCCTAACAAGTCCTAACACTGCTTGACTTACGTGCAGGAGCAATGAGACTGAGGACTATCACTGCCCTAACAAGTCCTAACACTGCTTGACTAACGTGCAGGAGTAATGAGACTGAGGACTATCACTGCCCACCACATGCGCTAACACTGCTTGACTAACGTGCAGGAGCAATGAGACTGAGGACTATCACTGCCCTAACAAGTCCTAACACTGCTTGACTAACGTGCAGGAGCAATGCGACTGAGGACTATCACTGCCCACCTCACGCGATAACACTGCTTGACTAACGTGCAGGAGCAATGAGACTGAAGACTATCACTGCCCTAACAAGTCCTAACACTGCTTGACTAACGTGCAGGAGCAATGAGACTGAGGACTATCACTGCCCTAACAAGTCCTAACACTGCTTGACTAACGTGCAGGAGCAATGAGACTGAGGACTATCACTGCCCACCACATGCGCTAACACTGCTTGACTAACGTGCAGGAGCAATGAGACTGAGGATTTTATCACTGCCCACCACATGCGCTAACACTGCTTGACTAACGTGCAGGAGCAATGAGACTGAGGACTATCACTGCCCACCACATGCGCTAACACTGCTTCACTAACGTGCAGGAGCAATGAGACTGAGGACTGTCACAGCCCACCACATGCGCTAACACTGCTTGACTAACGTGCAGGAGCAATGAGACTGAGGACTATCACTGCCCACCACAAGTCCTAACACTGCTTGATTAACGTGCAGGAGCAATGAGACTGAAGACTATCACTGCCCACCACATGTCCTAACACTGCTTGACTAACGTGCAGGAGCAATGAAACTGAGGACTATCACTGCCCTAAAAAGTCCTAACAGTGCTTGACTAACGAGCAGGAGCAATGAGACTGAGGACAATCACTGCCTACCACATGCACTAACACTGCTTGATTAACGTGCAGGAGCAATGAGACTGAGGACTATCACAGCCCACCACATGCGCTAACACTGCTTGACTAACGTGCAGGAGCAATGAGACTGAGGACTATCACTGCCCTAACAAGTCCTAACAATGCTTGACTAACGTGCAGGAGCAATGAGACTGAGGATTATCACTGCCCACCACAAGTCCTAACACTGCTTGACTAACGTGCAGGAGCAATGAGCCTGAGGACTATCACTGCCCACCACATGCGCTAACACTGCTTGCCTAACTGTCAGGAGCAATGAGACTGAGGACAATCACTGCCCACCACATGCGCTAACACTGCTTGCCTAACTGGCAGGAGCAATGAGACTGAGGACTATCACTGCCCACCACACGCGCTAACACTGCTTGACTTACGTGCAGGAGCAATGAGACTGAGGACTATCACTGCCCTAGCAAGTCCTATCACTGCTTGACTAACATGCAGGAGCAATGAGACTGAGGACTATCACTGCCCTAACAAGTCCTAACAGTGCTTGACTAACGTGCAGGAGCAATGAGACTGAGGACTATCACTGCCCACCACAAGTCCTAACACTGCTTGACTAACGTGCAGGGGCAATGAGACTGGGGACTATCACTGCCCTAACAAGTCCTAACAGCGCTTGACTAACGTGCAGGAACAATGAGACTGAGGATTATCAATGCCCACCACAAGTCCTAACAGTGCTTGACTAACGTGCAGGAGCTATGAGACTGACGACAAACACTGCCCTAACAAGTCCTAACACTGCTTGACTAACGTGCAGGAGCAATGAGACTGAGGACTATCACTGCCCTAACAAGTCCTAACACTGCTTGACTAACGTGCAGGAGCAATGAGACTGAGGACTATCACTGCCCTAACAAGTCCTAACACTGCTTGACTAACGTGCAGGAGTAATGAGACTGAGGACTATCACTGCCCACCACATGCGCTAACACTGCTTGACTAACGTGCAGGAGCAATGAGACTGAGGACTATCACTGCCCTAACAAGTCCTATCACTGCTTGACTAACGTGCAGGAGCAATGCGACTGAGGACTATCACTGCCCACCTCACGCGCTTACACTGCTTGACTAACGTGCAGGAGCAATGAGACTGAAGACTATCACTGCCCTGACAAGTCCTAACACTGCTTGACTAACGTGCAGGAGCAATGAGACTGAGGACTATCACTGCCCTAACAAGTCCTAACACTGCTTGACTAACGTGCAGGATCAATGAGACTGAGGACTATCACTGCCCTAACTAGTCCTAACACTGCTTGACTAACGTGCAGGAGCAATGAGACTGAGGACTATCACTGCCCTAACAAGTCCTAACACTGCTAAACTAACGTGCAGGAGCAATTAGACTGAGGACTATCACTGCCCACCTCACGCGCTAACACTGCTTGACTAACGTGCAGGAGCAATGAGACTGAGGACTATCACTGCCCACCACATGCGCTAACACTGCTTGCCTAACTGGCAGGAGCAATGAGACTGAGGGCTATCACTGCCCACCACACGCGCTAACACTGCTTGACTAACGTGCAGGAGCAATGAGACTGAGGACTATCACTGCACTAACAAGTCCTATCACTGCTTGACTAACGTGCAGGAGCAATGAGACTGAGGACTATCACTGCCCTAACAAGTCCTAACAGTGCTTGACTAACGTGCAGGAGCAATGAGACTGAGGACTATCACTGCCCACCAAAAGTCCTAACACGGCTTGACTAACATGCAGGAGCAATGAGACTCTGGACTATCACTGCCCTAACAAGTCCTAACAGTGCTTGACTAACGTGCAGGAGCAATGAGACTGAGGACTATCACTGCCCACCACATGCGCTAACACTGCTTGAATAACGTGCAGGAGCAATGAGACTGAGGACTATCACTGCCCACCACAAGTCCTAACAGTGCTTGACTAACGTGCAGGAAGAATGAGTCTGAGGACTATCACTGCCCTAACAAGTCCTAACAGTGCTTGACTAACGTGCAGGAGCAATGAGACTGATGACTATCACTGCCCTAACAAGTCCTAACACTGCTTGACTAACGTGCAGGAGCAATGAGACTGAGGACTATCACTGCCTACCACATGCGCTAACACTGCTTGACTAACGTGCAGGAGCAATGACACTGAGGACTATCACTGCCCTAACAAGTCCTAACAGTGCTTGACTAACGTGCAGGAGCAATGAGACTGAGGACTATCACTGCCCACCACAAGTCCTAACACTACTTGATTAACGTGCAGGAGCAATGAGACTGAGGACTATCACTGCCCACCACATGCGCTAACACTGCTTGACTAACTGGCAGGAGTAATGGGACTGAGGACTATCATTGCCCACCACATGAACTAACACTGCTTGACTAACGTGCAGGAGCAATGAGACTGAGGACTATCACTGCCCACCACATGCGCTAACACTGCTTGAATAACGTGCAGGAGCAATGAGACTGAGGATTAACACTGCCCACCACAAGTCCTAACACTGCTTGACTAACGTGCAGGAGCAATGAGACTGAGGACTATCACTGCCCTAACAAGTCCTAACAGTGCTTGACTAACGTGCAGAAGCTATGAGTTTGAGGACTATCACTGCCTACCACATGCGCTAGCACTGCTTGACTAACGTGCAGGAGCAATGAGACTGAGGACTATCACTGCCCACCACATGCGCTAACACTGCTTGACTAACGTGCAGGAGCAATGAGACTGAGGACTATCACTGCCCTAACAAGTCCTATCAGTGCTTGACTAACGTGCAGGAGCAATGAGACTAAGGACTATCACTGCCCACCACTAGTCCTAACACTGCTTGACTAACGAGCAGGAGCAATGAGACTGAGGAAATCACTGCCCACCACATGCGCTAACACTGCTTGACTAACTGGCAGGAGCAATGGGACTGAGGACTATCACTGCCCACCACATGCGCTAACACTGCTTGTCTAACGTGCAGGAGCAATGAGACTGAGGACTAAAACTGCCCACCACATGCGCTAAGAGTGCTTGACTAAAGTGCAGGAGCAATGAGACTGAGGACTATCACTGCCCACCACACGCGCTAACAATGCTTGACTAACGTGCAGGAGCAATGAGACTGAGGACTATCACTGCCCACCACACGCGCTAACACTGCTTGACTAACGTGCAGGAGCAAGAAGACTGAGGACTATCACTGCCCACCACATGCGCTAACACTGCTTGACTAACGTGCAGGAGCAATGAGACTGAGGATTTTATCACTGCCCACCACATGCGCTAACACTGCTTGACTAACGTGCAGGAGCAATGAGACTGAGGACTATCACTGCCCACCACATGCGCTAACACTGCTTCACTAACGTGCAGGAGCAATGAGACTGAGGACTGTCACAGCCCACCACATGCGCTAACACTGCTTGACTAACGTGCAGGAGCAATGAGACTGAGGACTATCACTGCCCACCACAAGTCCTAACACTGCTTGACTAACGTGCAGGAGCAATGAGACTGAAGACTATCACTGCCCACCACATGTCCTAACACTGCTTGACTAACGTGCAGGAGCAATGAAACTGAGGACTATCACTGCCCTAAAAAGTCCTAACAGTGCTTGACTAACGTGCAGGAGCAATGAGACTGAGGACAATCACTGCCTACCACATGCACTAACACTGCTTGATTAACGTGCAGGAGCAATGAGACTGAGGACTATCACAGCCCACCACATGCGCTAACACTGCTTGACTAACGTGCAGGAGCAATGAGACTGAGGACTATCACTGCCCTAACAAGTCCTAACAATGCTTGACTAACGTGCAGGAGCAATGAGACTGAGGATTATCACTGCCCACCACAAGTCCTAACACTGCTTGACTAACGTGCAGGAGCAATGAGCCTGAGGACTATCACTGCCCACCACATGCGCTAACACTGCTTGACTAACTGGCAGGAGCAATGAGACTGAGGACTATCACTGCCCACCACATGTGCTAACAGTGCTTGCCTAACTGGCAGGAGCAATGAGACTGAGGACAATCACTGCCCACCACATGCGCTAACACTGCTTGCCTAACTGGCAGGAGCAATGAGACTGAGGACTATCACTGCCCACCACACGCGCTAACACTGCTTGACTTACGTGCAGGAGCAATGAGACTGAGGACTATCACTGCCCTAGCAAGTCCTATCACTGCTTGACTAACATGCAGGAGCAATGAGACTGAGGACTATCACTGCCCTAACAAGTCCTAACAGTGCTTGACTAACGTGCAGGAGCAATGAGACTGAGGACTATCACTGCCCACCACAAGTCCTAACACTGCTTGACTAACGTGCAGGGGCAATGAGACTGGGGACTATCACTGCCCTAACAAGTCCTAACAGCGCTTGACTAACGTGCAGGAACAATGAGACTGAGGATTATCAATGCCCACCACAAGTCCTAACAGTGCTTGACTAACGTGCAGGAGCTATGAGACTGACGACAAACACTGCCCTAACAAGTCCTAACACTGCTTGACTAACGTGCAGGAGCAATGAGACTGAGGACTATCACTGCCCTAACAAGTCCTAACACTGCTTGACTAACGTGCAGGAGCAATGAGACTGAGGACTATCACTGCCCTAACAAGTCCTAACACTGCTTGACTAACGTGCAGGAGTAATGAGACTGAGGACTATCACTGCCCACCACATGCGCTAACACTGCTTGACTAACGTGCAGGAGCAATGAGACTGAGGACTATCACTGCCCTAACAAGTCCTAACACTGCTTGACTAACGTGCAGGAGCAATGCGAATGAGGACTATCACTGCCCACCTCACGCGCTAACACTGCTTGACTAACGTGCAGGAGCAATGAGACTGAAGACTATCACTGCCCTAACAAGTCCTAACACTGCTTGACTAACGTGCAGGAGCAATGAGACTGAGGACTATCACTGCCCTAACAAGTCCTAACACTGCTTGACTAACGTGCAGGAGCAATGAGACTGAGGACTATCACTGCCCACCACATGCGCTAACACTGCTTGACTAACGTGCAGGAGCAATGAGACTGAGGATTTTATCACTGCCCACCACATGCGCTAACACTGCTTGACTAACGTGCAGGAGCAATGAGACTGAGGACTATCACTGCCCACCACATGCGCTAACACTGCTTCACTAACGTGCAGGAGCAATGAGACTGAGGACTGTCACAGCCCACCACATGCGCTAACACTGCTTGACTAACGTGCAGGAGCAATGAGACTGAGGACTATCACTGCCCACCACAAGTCCTAACACTGCTTGACTAACGTGCAGGAGCAATGAGACTGAAGACTATCACTGCCCACCACATGTCCTAACACTGCTTGACTAACGTGCAGGAGCAATGAAACTGAGGACTATCACTGCCCTAAAAAGTCCTAACAGTGCTTGACTAACGTGCAGGAGCAATGAGACTGAGGACAATCACTGCCTACCACATGCACTAACACTGCTTGATTAACGTGCAGGAGCAATGAGACTGAGGACTATCACAGCCCACCACATGCGCTAACACTGCTTGACTAACGTGCAGGAGCAATGAGACTGAGGACTATCACTGCCCTAACAAGTCCTAACAATGCTTGACTAACGTGCAGGAGCAATGAGACTGAGGATTATCACTGCCCACCACAAGTCCTAACACTGCTTGACTAACGTGCAGGAGCAATGAGCCTGAGGACTATCACTGCCCACCACATGCGCTAACACTGCTTGACTAACTGGCAGGAGCAATGAGACTGAGGACTATCACTGCCCACCACATGTGCTAACAGTGCTTGCCTAACTGACAGGAGCAATGAGACTGAGGACAATCACTGCCCACCACATGCGCTAACACTGCTTGCCTAACTGGCAGGAGCAATGAGACTGAGGACCATCACTGCCCACCACACGCGCTAACACTGCTTGACATACGTGCAGGAGCAATGAGACTGAGGACTATCACTGCCCTAACAAGTCCTAACACTGCTTGACTAACGTGCAGGAGTAATGAGACTGAGGACTATCAATGCCCACCACAAGTCCTAACAGTGCTTGACTAACGTGCAGGAGCTATGGGACTGACGACAAACACTGCCCTAACAAGTCCTAACACTGCTTGACTAACGTGCAGGAGCAATGAGACTGAGGACTATCACTGCCCTAACAAGTCCTAACACTGCTTGACTAACGTGCAGGAGCAATGAGACTGAGGACTATCACTGCCCTAACAAGTCCTAACACTGCTTGACTAACGTGCAGGAGTAATGAGACTGAGGACTATCACTGCCCACCACATGCGCTAACACTGCTTGACTAACGTGCAGGAGCAATGAGACTGAGGACTATCACTGCCCTAACAAGTCCTAACACTGCTTGACTAACGTGCAGGAGCAATGCGACTGAGGACTATCACAGCCCACCTCACGCGCTAACACTGCTTGACTAACGTGCAGGAGCAATGAGACTGAAGACTATCACTGCCCTAACAAGTCCTAACACTGCTTGACTAACGTGCAGGAGCAATGAGACTGAGGACTATCACTGCCCTAACAAGTCCTAACAGCGCTTGACTAACGTGCAGGAACAATGAGACTGAGGACTATCACTGCCCACCACATGCGCTAACACTGCTTGACTAACGTGCAGGAGCAATGAGACTGAGGACTATCACTGCCCTAACAAGTCCTAACACTGCTAAACTAACGTGCAGGAGCAATTAGACTGAGGACTATCACTGCCCACCTCACGCGCTAACACTGCTTGACTAACGTGCAGGAGCAATGAGACTGAGGACTATCACTGCCCACCACATGCGCTAACACTGCTTGCCTAACTGGCAGGAGCAATGAGACTGAGGGCTATCACTGCCCACCACACGCGCTAACACTGCTTGACTAACGTGCAGGAGCAATGAGACTGAGGACTATCACTGCACTAACAAGTCCTATCACTGCTTGACTAACGTGCAGGAGCAATGAGACTGAGGACTATCACTGCCCTAACAAGTCCTAACAGTGCTTGACTAACGTGCAGGAGCAATGAGACTGAGGACTATCACTGCCCACCAAAAGTCCTAACACGGCTTGACTAACATGCAGGAGCAATGAGACTCTGGACTATCACTGCCCTAACAAGTCCTAACAGTGCTTGACTGACGTGCAGGAACAATGAGACTGAGGACTATCACTGCCCACCACAAGTCCTAACAGTGCTTGAGTAACGTGCAGGAGCAATAAGACTGAGGACTATCACTGCCCTAACAAGTCCCAACACTGCTTGACTAACGTGCAGATGCAATGAGACTGACGACTATCACTGCCCTAACAAGTCCTAACACTGCTTGACTAACGTGCAGGAGCAATGAGACTGAGGACTATCACTGCCCTCCACATGCGCTAGCACTGCTTGACTAACGTGCAGGAGCAATGAGACTGAGGACTATCACTGCCCACCACAAGTCCTAACAGTGCTTGACTAACATGCAGGAGCAATGAGATTGAGGACTATCACTGCCCACCACACGCGCTAACACTGCTTGACTAACGTGCAGGAGCAATGAGACTGAGGACTATCACTGCCCACCACACGCGCTAACACTGCTTGACTAACGTGCAGGAGCAATGAGACCGAGGACTATCACTGCCCTAACAAGTCCTAACACTGCTTGACTAACGTGCAGGAGCAATGAGACTGAGGACTATCACTGCCCTCCACATGCGCTAACACTGCTTGAATAACGTGCAGGAGCAATGAGACTGAGGACTATCACTGACCTAACAAGTCCTAACACTGCTTGACTAACGTGCAGCAGCAATGAGATTGAGGACTATCACTGCCCACCACACGCGCTAACACTGCTTGACTAACGTGCAGGAGCAATGAGAATGAGGACTATCACTGCCCACCACACGCGCTAACACTGCTTGACTAACGTGCGGGAGGAATGAGACTGACGACTATCACTGTCCACCACAAGCGCTAACACTGCTTGACTAACGTGCAGGAGCAATGAGACTGAGGTCTATCACTGCCCACCACATGCGCTAACACTGCTTGACTAACGTGCAGGAGCAATGAGACTGTGTACTATCACTGCCCACCACATGCGCTAACACTGCTTGACTAACGTGCAGGAGCAATGAGACTGAGGACTATCACTGCCCACCACATGCGCTAACACTGCTTGAATAACGTGCAGGAGCAATGAGACTGAGGATTATCACTGCCCTCCACAAGTCCTAACAGTGCTTGACTAACGTGCAGGAGCAATGAGACTGAGGACTATCACTGCCCACCACATGCGCTAACATTGCTTGACTAACGTGCAGGAGCAATGAGACTGAAGACTATAACTGCCCACCACATGCGCTAACACTGCTTGAATAACGTGCAGGAGCAATGAGACTGAGGACTATCACTGCCCACCGCAAGTCCTAACAGTGCTTGAGTAACGTGCAGGAACAATGTGTCTGAGGACTTTCACTGCCCTAACTAGTCCTAACAGTGCTTGACTAACGTGCAGGAGCAATGAGACTGATGACTATCACTGCCCTAACAAGTCCTAACACTGCTTGACTAATGTGCAGGAGCAATGAGACTGAGGACTATCACTGCCTACCACATGCGCTAACACTGCTTGACTAACGTGCAGGAGCAATGAGACTGAGGACTATCACTGCCCTAACAAGTCCTAACAGTGCTTGACTAACGTGCAGGAGCAATGAGACTGAGGACTATCACTGCCCACCACAAGTCCTAACACTGCTTGACTAACGTGCAGGAGCAATGAGACTGAGGACTATCACTGCCCACCACATGCGCTAACAGTGCTTGACTAACGTGCAGGAGCAATGAGACTGAGGACTATCACTGCCCTAACAAGTCCTAACAGTGCTTGACTAACGTGCAGGAGCAATGAGACTGTGGACTATCACTGCCCACCACAAGTCCTAACACTGCTTGACTAACGTGCAGGGGCAATGAGACTGGGGACTATCACTGCCCTAACAAGTCCTAACAGCGCTTGACTAACGTGCAGGAACAATGAGACTGAGGACTATCACTGCCCACCACATGCGCTAACACTGCTTGACTAACGTGCAGGAGCAATGAGACTGAGGACTATCACTGCCCTAACAAGTCCTAACGGTGCTGGATTATCGTGCAGAAGCAATGAGACTGAGGACTATCACTGCCCACCACAAGTCCTAACACTGCTTGACTAATGTGCAGGAGCAATGAAACTGAGGACTATCACTGCCCACCACATGCGCTAACACTGCTTGACTAACTGGCAGGAGCAATGAGACTGAGGACTATCACTGCCCACTACATGCGCTAACAGTGCTTGCCTAACTGGCAGGAGCAATGAGACTGAGATATATCACTGCCCACCACATGCGCTAACACTGCTTGCCTAACTGGCAGGAGCAATGAGACTGAGAACTATCACTGCACACCACACGCGCTAACACTGCTTGACTAACGTGCAGGAGCAATGAGACTGAGGACTATCACTGCCCTAACAAGTCCTACCACTGCTTGACTAACGTGCAGGAGCAATGAAACTGAGGACTATCACTGCCCTAACAAAACCTAACAGTGCTTGACTAACGTGCAGGAGCAATGAGACTGAGGACTATCACTGCCCACCAAAAGTCCTAACACTGCTTGACTAACGTGCAGGAGCAATGAGAATGAAGACTGTCACTGCCCACCACATGCGCTAACACTGCTTGACTAACGTGCAGGAGCAATGAGACTGAGGACTATCACTGCCCACCACATGCACTAACACTGCTTGAATAACGTGCAGGAGCAATGAGACTGAGGATTATCACTGCCCACCACAAGTCCTAACAGTGCTTGACTAACGTGCAGGAGCAATGAGACTGAGGACTATCACTGCCCACCACATGCGCTAACACTGCTTGACTAACGTGCAGGAGCAATGAGACTGAGGACTATCACTGCCCACCACATGCGCTAACACTGCTTGAATAACGTGCAGGAGCAATGAGACTGAGGACTATCACTGCTCACCACAAGTCCTAACAGTGCTTGACTAACGTGCAGGAACAATGAGTCTGAGGACTATCACTGACCTAACAAGTCCTAACAGTGCTTGACTAACGTGCAGGAGCAATGAGACTGATGACTATCACTGCCCTAACAAGTCCTAACACTGCTTGACTAACGTGCAGGAGCAATGAGACTGAGGACTATCACTGCCTACCACATGCGCTAACACTGCTTGACTAACGTGCAGGAGCAATGAGACTGAGGACTATCGCTGCCCTAACAAGTCCTAACAGTGCTTGACTAACGTGCAGGAGCAATGAGACTGACGACTATCACTGCCCACCGCAAGTCCTAACACTGCTTGACTAACGTGCAGGAGCAATGAGACTGAGGACTATCACTGCCCACCACATGCGCTAACACTGCTTGGCTAACTGGCAGGAGTAATGGGACTGAGGACTATCGTTGCCCACCACATGAACTAACACTGCTTGACTAACGTGCAGGAGCAATGAGACTGAGGACTATCACTGCCCACCACATGCGCTAACACTACTTGAATAACGTGCAGGAGCAATGAGACTGAGGATTATCACTGCCCACCACAAGTCCTAACACTGCTTGACTAACGTGCAGGAGCAATGAGACTGAGGACTATCACTGCCCTAACAAGTCCTAACAGTGCCTGACTAACGTGCAGAAGCTATGAGTTTGAGGACTATCACTGCCTACCACATGCGCTAGCACTGCTTGACTAACGTGCAGGAGCAATGAGACTGAGGACTATCACTGCCCACCACATGCGCTAACACTGCTTGACTAACTGGCAGGAGCAATAGGACTGAGGTCTATCACTGCCCACCACATGCGCTAACACTGCTTGACTAACGTGCAGGAGCAATGAGACTGAGGACTAACACTGCCAACCACATGCGCTAAGAGTGCTTGACTAACGTGCAGGAGCAATGAGACTGAGGACTATCACTGCCAACCACACGCGCTAACACTGCTTGACTAACGTGCAGGAGCAATGAGACTGAGGACTATCACTGCCCACCACACGCGCTAACACGGCTTAACTAACGTGCAGGAGCAAGAAGACTGAGGACTATCACTGCCCACAACATGCGCTAACACTGCTTGACTAACGTGCAGGAGCAATGAGACTGAGGACTATCACTGCCCTAACAAGTCCTAACAGTGCTTGACTAACGTGCAGGAGCAATGAGACTGAGGACTATCACTGCCCACCACAAGTCCTAACACTGCTTGACTAACGTGCAGGAGCAATGAGACTGAGGACTATCACTGCCCACCACATGCGCTAACAGTGCTTGACTAACGTGCAGGAGCAATGAGACTGAGGACTATCACTGCCCTAACAAGTCCTAACAGTGCTTGACTAACGTGCAGGAGCAATGAGACTGTGGACTATCACTGCCCACCACACGCGCTTACACTGCTTGACTAACGTGCAGGAGCAATGAGACTGAGGATTATCACTGCCCACCACATGCGCTAACACTGCTTGACTAACGTGCAGGAGCAATGAGACTGAGGACTATCACTGCCCTAACAAGTCCTAACGGTGCTGGATTATCGTGCAGAAGCAATGAGACTGAGGACTATCACTGCCCACCACAAGTCCTAACACTGCTTGACTAACGAGCAGGAGCAATGAAACTGAGGACTATCACTGCCCACCACATGCGCTAACACTGCTTGACTAACTGGCAGGAGCAATGAGACTGAGGACTATCACTGCCCACTACATGCGCTAACAGTGCTTGCCTAACTGGCAGGAGCAATGAGACTGAGGTATATCACTGCCCACCACATGCGCTAACACTGCTTGCCTAACTGGCAGGAGCAATGAGACTGAGAACTATCACTGCACACCACACGCGCTAACACTGCTTGACTAACGTGCAGGAGCAATGAGACTGAGGACTATCACTGCCCTAACAAGTCCTATCACTGCTTGACTAACGTGCAGGAGCAATGAAACTGAGGACTATCACTGCCCTAACAAAACCTAACAGTGCTTGACTAACGTGCAGGAGCAATGAGACTGAGGACTATCACTGCCCACCAAAAGTCCTAACACTGCTTGACTAACGTGCAGGAGCAATGAGAATGAAGACTGTCACTGCCCACCACATGCGCTAACACTGCTTGACTAACGTGCAGGATCAATGAGACTGAGGACTATCACTGCCCTAACAAGTCCTAACAGTGCTTGACTAACGTGCAGGAACAATGAGACTGGGGACTATCACTGCCCACCACATGCGCTAACACTGCTTGACTAACGTGCATGAGCAATGAGACTGTGTACTATCACTGCCCACCACATGCGCTAACACTGCTTGACTAACGTGCAGGAGCAATGAGACTGAGGACTATCACTGCCCACCACATGCACTAACACTGCTTGAATAACGTGCAGGAGCAATGAGACTGAGGATTATCACTGCCCACCACAAGTCCTAACAGTGCTTGACTAACGTGCAGGAGCAATGAGACTGAGGACTTTCACTGCCCACCACATGCGCTAACACTGCTTGACTAACGTGCAGGAGCAATGAGACTGAGGACTATCACTGCCCACCACATGCGCTAACACTGCTTGAATAACGTGCAGGAGCAATGAGACTGAGGACTATCACTGCTCACCACAAGTCCTAACAGTGCTTGACTAACGTGCAGGAACAATGAGTCTGAGGACTATCACTGACCTAACAAGTCCTAACAGTGCTTGACTAACGTGCAGGAGCAATGAGACTGATGACTATCACTGCCCTAACAAGTCCTAACACTGCTTGACTAACGTGCAGGAGCAATGAGACTGAGGACTATCACTGCCTACCACATGCGCTAACACTGCTTGACTAACGTGCAGGAGCAATGAGACTGAGGACTATCGCTGCCCTAACAAGTCCTAACAGTGCTTGACTAACGTGCAGGAGCAATGAGACTGACGACTATCACTGCCCACCGCAAGTCCTAACACTGCTTGACTAACGTGCAGGAGCAATGAGACTGAGGACTATCACTGCCCACCACATGCGCTAACACTGCTTGGCTAACTGGCAGGAGTAATGGGACTGAGGACTATCGTTGCCCACCACATGAAATAACACTGCTTGACTAACGTGCAGGAGCAATGAGACTGAGGACTATCACTGCCCACCACATGCGCTAACACTACTTGAATAACGTGCAGGAGCAATGAGACTGAGGATTATCACTGCCCACCACAAGTCCTAACACTGCTTGACTAACGTGCAGGAGCAATGAGACTGAGGACTATCACTGCCCTAACAAGTCCTAACAGTGCCTGACTAACGTGCAGAAGCTATGAGTTTGAGGACTATCACTGCCTACCACATGCGCTAGCACTGCTTGACTAACGTGCAGGAGCAATGAGACTGAGGACTATCACTGCCCACCACATGCGCTAACACTGCTTGACTAACTGGCAGGAGCAATAGGACTGAGGTCTATCACTGCCCACCACATGCGCTAACACTGCTTGACTAACGTGCAGGAGCAATGAGACTGAGGACTAACACTGCCAACCACATGCGCTAAGAGTGCTTGACTAACCTGCAGGAGCAATGAGACTGAGGACTATCACTGCCAACCACACGCGCTAACACTGCTTGACTAACGTGCAGGAGCAATGAGACTGAGGACTATCACTGCCCACCACACGCGCTAACACGGCTTAACTAACGTGCAGGAGCAAGAAGACTGAGGACTATCACTGCCCACCACATGCGCTAACACTGCTTGACTAACGTGCATGAGCAATGAGACTGAGGACTATCACTGCCCACCACATGCGCTAACACTGCTTGACTAACGTGCAGGAGCAATGAGATTATGTACTATCACTGCCCACCACATGCGCTAACACTGCTTGACTAACGTGCAGGAGCAATGAGACTGAGGACTATCACTGCCCACCACATGCGCTAACACTGCTTCACTAACGTGCAGGAGCATTGAGACTGAGGACTATCACTGCCCTCCTTATGCACTAACACTGCTTGACTAATGTACAGGAGCAATGAGACTGAGGACTATCACTGCCCACCACAAGTCCTAACAGTGCTTGACTAACATGCAGGAGCAATGAGATTGAGTACTATCACTGCCCACCACACGCGCTAACACTGCTTGACTAACGTGCAGGAGCAATGAGACTGAGGACTATCACTGCCCACCACACGCGCTAACACTGCTTGACTAACATGCAGGAGCAATGAGACAGAGGACTATCACTGCCCTAACAAGTCCTAACACTGCTTGACTAACGTGCAGGAGCAATGAGACTGAGGACTATCACTGCCCTCCACATGCGCTAACACTGCTTGACTTACGTGCAGGAGCAATGAGACTGAGGACTATCACTGACCTAAAAAGTCCTAACACTGCTTGACTAACGTGCAGGAGGAATGAGATTGAGGACTATCACTGCCCACCACACGCGCTAACACTGCTTGACTAACGTGCAGGAGAAATGAGAATGAGGACTATCACTGCCCACCACACGCGCTAACACTGCTTGACTAACGTGCGGGAGCAATGAGACTGAGGACTATCACTGTCCACCACAAGCGCTAACAGTGCTTGACTAACGTGCAGGAGCAATGAGACTGAGGACTATCACTGCCCACCACATGCGCTATCACTGCTTGAATAACGTGCAGGAGCAAAGTGACTGAGGATTATCACTGCCCACCACAAGTCCTAACAATGCTTGACTAACGTGCAGGAGCAATGAGACTGAGGACTATCACTGCCCACCACATGCGCTAACACTGCTTGACTAACGTGCAGGAGCAATGAGACTGAGGACTATCACTGCCCTAACAAGTCCTAACAATTCTTGACTAACGTGCAGGAGCAATGAGACTAAGGACTATCACTGCCCACCACTTGTCCTAACACTGCTTGACTAACGTGCAGGAGCAATGAGACTGAGGACTATCACTGCCCACCACATGCGCTAACACTGCTTGACTAACGTGCAGGAGCAATGAGACTGAGGACTATCACTGCCCACCACATGCGCTAACACTGCTTGAATAACGTGCAGGAGCATTGAGACTGAGGACTATCACTGCCCACCACAAGTCCTAACAGTGCTGTACTAACGTGCAGGAACAATGAGTCTGAGGACTATCACTGCCCTAACAAGTCCTAACAGTGCTTGACTAACGTGCAGGAGCAATGAGACTGATGACTATCACTGCCCTAACAAGTCCTAACACTGCTTGACTAACGTGCAGGAGCAATGAGACTGAGGACTATCACTGCCTACCACATGCGCTAACACTGCTTGACTAACGTGCAGGAGCAATGACACTGAGGACTATCACTGCCCTAACAAGTCCTAACAGTGCTTGACTAACGTGCAGGAGCAATGAGACTGAGGACTATCACTGCCCACCACAAGTCCTAACACTGCTTGACTAACGTGCAGGAGCAATGAGACTGAGGACTATCACTGCCCACCACATGCGCTAACACTGCTTGACTAACTGGCAAGAGTAATGGGACTGAGGACTTCCATTGCCCACCACATGAACTAACACTGCTTGACTAACGTGCAGGAGCAATGAGACTGAGGACTATCACTGCCTACCACATGCGCTAACACTGCTTGACTAACGTGCAGGAGCAATGAGACTGAGGACTATCGCTGCCCTAACAAGTCCTAACAGTGCTTGACTAACGTGCAGGAGCAATGAGACTGACGACTATCACTGCCCACCGCAAGTCCTAACACTGCTTGACTAACGTGCAGGAGCAATGAGACTGAGGACTATCACTGCCCACCACATGCGCTAACACTGCTTGGCTAACTGGCAGGAGTAATGGGACTGAGGACTATCGTTGCCCACCACATGAACTAACACTGCTTGACTAACGTGCAGGAGCAATGAGACTGAGGACTATCACTGCCCACCACATGCGCTAACACTACTTGAATAACGTGCAGGAGCAATGAGACTGAGGATTATCACTGCCCACCACAAGTCCTAACACTGCTTGACTAACGTGCAGGAGCAATGAGACTGAGGACTATCACTGCCCTAACAAGTCCTAACAGTGCCTGACTAACGTGCAGAAGCTATGAGTTTGAGGACTATCACTGCCTACCACATGCGCTAGCACTGCTTGACTAACGTGCAGGAGCAATGAGACTGAGGACTATCACTGCCCACCACATGCGCTAACACTGCTTGACTAACTGGCAGGAGCAATAGGACTGAGGTCTATCACTGCCCACCACATGCGCTAACACTGCTTGACTAACGTGCAGGAGCAATGAGACTGAGGACTAACACTGCCAACCACATGCGCTAAGAGTGCTTGACTAACCTGCAGGAGCAATGAGACTGAGGACTATCACTGCCAACCACACGCGCTAACACTGCTTGACTAACGTGCAGGAGCAATGAGACTGAGGACTATCACTGCCCACCACACGCGCTAACACGGCTTAACTAACGTGCAGGAGCAAGAAGACTGAGGACTATCACTGCCCACCACATGCGCTAACACTGCTTGACTAACGTGCATGAGCAATGAGACTGAGGACTATCACTGCCCACCACATGCGCTAACACTGCTTGACTAACGTGCAGGAGCAATGAGATTATGTACTATCACTGCCCACCACATGCGCTAACACTGCTTGACTAACGTGCAGGAGCAATGAGACTGAGGACTATCACTGCCCACCACATGCGCTAACACTGCTTCACTAACGTGCAGGAGCATTGAGACTGAGGACTATCACTGCCCTCCTTATGCACTAACACTGCTTGACTAATGTGCAGGAGCAATGAGACTGAGGACTATCACTGCCCACCACAAGTCCTAACAGTGCTTGACTAACATGCAGGAGCAATGAGATTGAGTACTATCACTGCCCACCACACGCGCTAACACTGCTTGACTAACGTGCAGGAGCAATGAGACTGAGGACTATCACTGCCCACCACACGCGCTAACACTGCTTGACTAACATGCAGGAGCAATGAGACAGAGGACTATCACTGCCCTAACAAGTCCTAACACTGCTTGACTAACGTGCAGGAGCAATGAGACTGAGGACTATCACTGCCCTCCACATGCGCTAACACTGCTTGACTTACGTGCAGGAGCAATGAGACTGAGGACTATCACTGACCTAAAAAGTCCTAACACTGCTTGACTAACGTGCAGGAGGAATGAGATTGAGGACTATCACTGCCCACCACACGCGCTAACACTGCTTGACTAACGTGCAGGAGAAATGAGAATGAGGACTATCACTGCCCACCACACGCGCTAACACTGCTTGACTAACGTGCGGGAGCAATGAGACTGAGGACTATCACTGTCCACCACAAGCGCTAACAGTGCTTGACTAACGTGCAGGAGCAATGAGACTGAGGACTATCACTGCCCACCACATGCGCTATCACTGCTTGAATAACGTGCAGGAGCAAAGTGACTGAGGATTATCACTGCCCACCACAAGTCCTAACAATGCTTGACTAACGTGCAGGAGCAATGAGACTGAGGACTATCACTGCCCACCACATGCGCTAACACTGCTTGACTAACGTGCAGGAGCAATGAGACTGAGGACTATCACTGCCCTAACAAGTCCTAACAATTCTTGACTAACGTGCAGGAGCAATGAGACTAAGGACTATCACTGCCCACCACTTGTCCTAACACTGCTTGACTAACGTGCAGGAGCAATGAGACTGAGGACTATCACTGCCCACCACATGCGCTAACACTGCTTGACTAACGTGCAGGAGCAATGAGACTGAGGACTATCACTGCCCACCACATGCGCTAACACTGCTTGAATAACGTGCAGGAGCATTGAGACTGAGGACTATCACTGCCCACCACAAGTCCTAACAGTGCTGTACTAACGTGCAGGAACAATGAGTCTGAGGACTATCACTGCCCTAACAAGTCCTAACAGTGCTTGACTAACGTGCAGGAGCAATGAGACTGATGACTATCACTGCCCTAACAAGTCCTAACACTGCTTGACTAACGTGCAGGAGCAATGAGACTGAGGACTATCACTGCCTACCACATGCGCTAACACTGCTTGACTAACGTGCAGGAGCAATGACACTGAGGACTATCACTGCCCTAACAAGTCCTAACAGTGCTTGACTAACGTGCAGGAGCAATGAGACTGAGGACTATCACTGCCCACCACAAGTCCTAACACTGCTTGACTAACGTGCAGGAGCAATGAGACTGAGGACTATCACTGCCCACCACATGCGCTAACACTGCTTGACTAACTGGCAAGAGTAATGGGACTGAGGACTTCCATTGCCCACCACATGAACTAACACTGCTTGACTAACGTGCAGGAGCAATGAGACTGAGGACTATCACTGCCCACCACAAGTCCTAACCCTGCTTGACTAACGTGCAGGAGCAATGAGACTGAGGACTATCACTGCCCTAACAAGTCCTAACAGTGCCTGACTAACGTGCAGAAGCTATGAGTTTGAGGACTATCACTGCCTACCACATGGGCTAGCACTGCTTGACTAACGTGCAGGAGCAATGAGACTGAGGACTATCACTGCCCACCACATGCGCTAACACTGCTTGACTAACGTGCAGGAGCAATGAGACTGAGGACTATCACTGCCCTAACAAGTCCTATCAGTGCTTGACTAACGTGCAGGAGCAATGAGACTAAGGACTATCACTGCCCACCACTAGTCCTAACACTGCTTGACTAACGAGCAGGAGCAATGAGACTGAGGACTATCACTGCCCACCACATGCGCTAACACTGCTTGACTAACTGGCAGGAGCAATGGGACTGAGGACTATCACTGGCCACCACATGCGCTAACACTGCTTGACTAACGTGCAGGAGCAATGAGACTGAGGACTAAAACTGCCCACCACATGCGCTAAGAGTGCTTGATTAACGTGCAGGAGCAATGAGACTGAGGACTATCACTGCCCTAACAAGTCCTAACAGTGCTTGACTAACGTGCAGGAACAATGAGACTGAGGACTATCACTGCCCACCACAAGTCCTAACAGTGCTTGAGTAACGTGCAGGAGCAATAAGACTGAGGACTATCACTGCCCTAACAAGTCCCAACACTGCTTGACTAACGTGCAGGAGCAATGAGACTGACGACTATCACTGCCCTAACAAGTCCTAACACTGCTTGACTAACGTGCAGGAGCAATGAGACTGAGGACTATCACTGCCCTCCACATGCGCTAGCACTGCTTGACTAACGTACAGGAGCAATGAGACTGAGGACTATCACTGCCCACCACAAGTCCTAATAGTGCTTGACTAACATGCAGGAGCAATGAGATTGAGGACTATCACTGCCCACCACACGCGCTAACACTGCTTGACTAACGTGCAGGAGCAATGAGACTGAGGACTATCACTGCCCACCACACGCGCTAACACTGCTTGACTAACGTGCAGGAGCAATGAGACCGAGGACTATCACTGCCCTAACAAGTCCTAACACTGCTTGACTAACGTGCAGGAGCAATGAGACTGAGGACTATCACTGCCCTCCACATGCGCTAACACTGCTTGAATAACGTGCAGGAGCAATGAGACTGAGGACTATCACTGACCTAACAAGTCCTAACACTGCTTGACAACGTGCAGCAGCAATGAGATTGAGGACTATCACTGCCCACCACACGCGCTAACACTGCTTGACTAACGTGCAGGAGCAATGAGAATGAGGACTATCACTGCCCACCACACGCGCTAACACTGCTTGACTAACGTGTGGGAGCAATGAGACTGACGACTATCACTGTCCACCACAAGCGCTAACACTGCTTGACTAACGTACAGGAGCAATGAGACTAAGGTCTATCACTGCCCACCACATGCGCTAACACTGCTTGACTAACGTGCAGGAGCAATGAGACAGTGTACTATCACTGCCCACCACATGCGCTAACACTGCTTGACTAACGTGCAGGAGCAATGAGACTGAGGACTATCACTGCCCACCACATGCGCTAACACTGCTTGAATAACGTGCAGGAGCAATGAGACTGAGGATTATCACTGCCCTCCACAAGTCCTAACAGTGCTTGACTAACGTGCAGGAGCAATGAGACTGAGGACTATCACTGCCCACCACATGCGCTAACATTGCTTGACTAACGTGCAGGAGCAATGAGACTGAAGACTATAACTGCCCACCACATGCGCTAACACTGCTTGAATAACGTGCAGGAGCAATGAGACTGAGGACTATCACTGCCCACCGCAAGTCCTAACAGTGCTTGAGTAACGTGCAGGAACAATGTGTCTGAGGACTTTCACTGCCCTAACTAGTCCTAACAGTGCTTGACTAACGTGCAGGAGCAATGAGACTGATGACTATCACTGCCCTAACAAGTCCTAACCCTGCTTGACTAACGTGCAGGAGCAATGAGACTGAGGACTATCACTGCCTACCACATGCGCTAACACTGCTTGACTAACGTGCAGGAGCAATGAGACTGAGGACTATCACTGCCCTAACAAGTCCTAACAGTGCTTGACTAACGTGCAGGAGCAATGAGACTGAGGACTATCACTGCCCACCACAAGTCCTAACACTGCTTGACTAACGTGCAGGAGCAATGAGACTGAGGACTATCACTGCCCACCACATGCGCTAACAGTGCTTGACTAACGTGCAGGAGCAATGAGACTGAGGACTATCACTGCCCTAACAAGTCCTAACAGTGCTTGACTAACGTGCAGGAGCAATGAGACTGTGGACTATCACTGCCCACCACACGCGCTAACACTGCTTGACTAACGTGCAGGAGCAATGAGACTGAGGATTATCACTGCCCACCACATGCGCTAACACTGCTTGACTAACGTGCAGGAGCAATGAGACTGAGGACTATCACTGCCCTAACAAGTCCTAACGGTGCTGGATTATCGTGCAGAAGCAATGAGACTGAGGACTATCACTGCCCACCACAAGTCCTAACACTGCTTGACTAACGTGCAGGAGCAATGAAACTGAGGACTATCACCGCCCACCACATGCGCTAACACTGCTTGACTAACTGGCAGGAGCAATGAGACTGAGGACTATCACTGCCCACTACATGCGCTAACAGTGCTTGCCTAACTGGCAGGAGCAATGAGACTGAGAAATATCACTGCCCACCACATGCGCTAACACTGCTTGCCTAACTGGCAGGAGCAATGAGACTGAGAACTATCACTGCACACCACACGCGCTAACACTGCTTGACTAACGTGCAGGAGCAATGAGACTGAGGACTATCACTGCCCTAACAAGTCCTATCACTGCTTGACTAACGTGCAGGAGCAATGAGACTGAGGACTATCACTGCCCTAAAAAAAACTAACAGTGCTTGACTAACGTGCAGGAGCAATGAGACTGAGGACTATCACTGCCCACCAAAAGTCCTAACACTGCTTGACTAACGTGCAGGAGCAATGAGAATGAAGACTGTCACTGCCCACCACATGCGCTAACACTGCTTGACTAACGTGCAGGAGCAATGAGACTGAGGACTATCACTGCCCTAACAAGTCCTAACAGTGCTTGACTAACGTGCAGGAACAATGAGACTGAGGACTATCACTGCCCACCACATGCGCTAACACTGCTTGACTAACGTGCAGGAGCAATGAGACTGTGTACTATCACTGCCCACCACATGCGCTAACACTGCTTGACTAACTTGCAGGAGCAATGAGACTGAGGACTATCACTGCCCACCACATGCGCTAACACTGCTTGAATAACGTGCAGGAGCAATGAGACTGAGGATTATCACTGCCCACCACAAGTCCTAACAGTGCTCGACTAACGTGCAGGAGCAATGAGACTGAGGACTATCACTGCCCACCACATGCGCTAACACTGCTTGACTAACGTGCAGGAGCAATGAGACTGAGGACTATCACTGCCCACCACATGCGCTAACACTGCTTGAATAACGTGCAGGAGCAATGAGACTGAGGACTATCACTGCCCACCACAAGTCCTAACAGTGCTTGACTAACGTGCAGGAACAATGAGTCTGAGGACTATCACTGCCCTAACAAGTCCTAACAGTGCTTGACTAACGTGCAGGAGCAATGAGACTGATGACTATCACTGCCCTAACAAGTCCTAACACTGCTTGACTAACGTGCAGGAGCAATGAGACTGAGGACTATCACTGCCTACCACATGCGCTAACACTGCTTGACTAACGTGCAGGAGCAATGAGACTGAGGACTATCGCTGCCCTAACAAGTCCTAACAGTGCTTGACTAACGTGCAGGAGCAATGAGACTGACGACTATCACTGCCCACCGCAAGTCCTAACACTGCTTGACTAACGTGCAGGAGCAATGAGACTGAGGACTATCACTGCCCACCACATGCGCTAACACTGCTTGGCTAACTGGCAGGAATAATGGGACTGAGGACTATCGTTGCCCACCACATGAACTAACACTGCTTGACTAACGTGCAGGAGCAATGAGACTGAGGATTATCACTGCCCACCACAAGTCCTAACACTGCTTGACTAACGTGCAGGAGCAATGAGACTGAGGACTATCACTGCCCTAACAAGTCCTAACAGTGCCTGACTAACGTGCAGAAGCTATGAGTTTGAGGACTATCACTGCCTACCACATGCGCTAGCACTGCTTGACTAACGTGCAGGAGCAATGAGACTGAGGACTATCACTGCCCACCACATGCGCTAACACTGCTTGAATAACTGGCAGGAGCAATAGGACTGAGGTCTATCACTGCCCACCACATGCGCTAACACTGCTTGACTAACGTGCAGGAGCAATGAGACTGAGGACTAACACTGCCAACCACATGCGCTAAGAGTGCTTGACTAACGTGCAGGAGCAATGAGACTGAGGACTATCACTGCCAACCACACGCGCTAACACTGCTTGACTAACGTGCAGGAGCAATGAGACTGAGGACTATCACTGCCCACCACACGCGCTAACACGGCTTAACTAACGTGCAGGAGCAAGAAGACTGAGGACTATCACTGCCCACCACATGCGCTAACACTGCTTGACTAACGTGCAGGAGCAATGAGACTGAGGACTATCACTGCCCACCACATGCGCTAACACTGCTTGACTAACGTGCAGGAGCAATGAGACTATGTACTATCACTGCCCACCACATGCGCTAACACTGCTTGACTAACGTGCAGGAGCAATGAGACTGAGGACTATCACTGCCCACCACATGCGCTAACACTGCTTCACTAACGTGCAGGAGCAATGACACTGAGGACTATCACTGCCCTAACAAGTCCTAACAGTGCTTGACTAACGTGCAGGAGCAATGAGACTGTGGACTATCACTGCCCACCACACGCGCTAACACTGCTTGACTAACGTGCAGGAGCAATGAGACTGAGGATTATCACTGCCCACCACATGCGCTAACACTGCTTGACTAACGTGCAGGAGCAATGAGACTGAGGACTATCACTGCCCTAACAAGTCCTAACGGTGCTGGATTATCGTGCAGATGCAATGAGACTGAGGACTATCACTGCCCACCATAAGTCCTAACACTGCTTGACTAACGTGCAGGAGCAATGAAACTGAGGACTATCACTGCCCACCACATGCGCTAACACTGCTTGACTAACTGGCAGGAGCAATGAGACTGAGGACTATCACTGCCCACTACATGCGCTAACAGTGCTTGCCTAACTGGCAGGAGCAATGAGACTGAGAAATATCACTGCCCACCACATGCGCTAACACTGCTTGCCTAACTGGCAGGAGCAATGAGACTGAGAACTATCACTGCACACCACACGCGCTAACACTGCTTGACTAACGTGCAGGAGCAATGAGACTGAGGACTATCACTGCCCTAACAAGTCCTATCACTGCTTGACTAACGTGCAGGAGCAATGAGACTGAGGACTATCACTGCCCTAACAAAACCTAACAGTGCTTGACTAACGTGCAGGAGCAATGAGACTGAGGACTATCACTGCCCACCAAAAGTCCTAACACTGCTTGACTAACGTGCAGGAGCAATCAGAATGAAGACTGTCACTGCCCACCACATGCGCTAAAACTGCTTGACTAACGTGCAGGAGCAATGAGACTGAGGACTATCACTGCCCACCACATGCGCTAACACTGCTTGACTAACGTGCAGGAGCAATGAGACTGAGGACTATCACTGCCCACCACATGCGCTAACACTGCTTGTATAACGTGCAGGAGCAATGAGACTGAGGACTATCACTGCTCACCACAAGTCCTAACAGTGCTTGACTAACGTGCAGGAACAATGAGTCTGAGGACTATCACTGCCCTAACAAGTCCTAACAGTGCTTGACTAACGTGCAGGAGCAATGAGACTGATGACTATCACTGCCCTAACAAGTCCTAACACTGCTTGACTAACGTGCAGGAGCAATGAGACTGAGGACTATCACTGCCTACCACATGCTCTAACACTGCTTGACTAACGTGCAGGAGCAATGAGACTGAGGACTATCGCTCCCCTAACAAGTCCAGCAGTGCTTGACTAACGTGCAGGAGCAATGAGACTGACGACTATCACTGCCCACCGCAAGTCCTAACACTGCTTGACTAACGTGCAGGAGCAATGAGACTGAGGACTATCACTGCCCTCCACATGCGCTAACACTGCTTGACTTACGTGCAGGAGCAATGAGACTGAGGACTATCACTGACCTAACAAGTCCTAACACTGCTTGACTAACGTGCAGGAGGATTGAGATTGAGGACTATCACTGCCCACCACACGCGCTAACACTGCTTGACTAACGTGCAGGAGCAATGAGAATGAGGACTATCACTGCCCACCACACGCGCTAACACTGCTTGACTAACGTGCGGGAGCAATGAGACTGAGGACTATCACTGTCCACCACAAGCGCTAACACTGCTTGACTAACGTGCAGGAGCAATGAGACTGAGGACTATCACTGCCCACCACATGCGCTATCACTGCTTGAATAACGTGCAGGAGCAAAGAGACTGAGGATTATCACTGCCCACCACAAGTCCTAACAATGCTTGACTAACGTGCAGGAGCAATGAGACTGAGGACTATCACTGCCCACCACATGCGCTAACACTGCTTGACTAACGTGCAGGAGCAATGAGACTGAGGACTATCACTGCCCTAACAAGTCCTAACAATGCTTGACTAACGTGCAGGAGCAATGAGACTAAGGACTATCACTGCCCACCACTTGTCCTAACACTGCTTGACTAACGTGCAGGAGCAATGAGACTGAGGACTATCACTGCCCACCACATGCGCTAACACTGCTTGACTAACGTGCAGGAGCAATGAGACTGAGGAATATCACTGCCCACCACATGCGCTAACACTGCTTGAATAACGTGCAGGAGCAATGAGACTGAGGACTATCACTGCCCACCACAAGTCCTAACAGTGCTTGACTAACGTGCAGGAACAATGAGTCTGAGGACTATCACTGCCCTAACAAGTCCTAACAGTGCTTGACTAACGTGCAGGAGCAATGAGACTGATGACTATCACTGCCCTAACAAGTCCTAACACTGCTTGACTAACGTGCAGGAGCAATGAGAATGAGGACTATCACTGCCCACCACACGCGCTAACACTGCTTGACTAACGTGTGGGAGCAATGAGACTGACGACTATCACTGTCCACCACAAGCGCTAACACTGCTTGACTAACGTACAGGAGCAATGAGACTGAGGTCTATCACTGCCCACCACATGCGCTAACACTGCTTGACTAACGTGCAGGAGCAATGAGACAGTGTACTATCACTGCCCACCACATGCGCTAACACTGCTTGACTAACGTGCAGGAGCAATGAGACTGAGGACTATCACTGCCCACCACATGCGCTAACACTGCTTGAATAACGTGCAGGAGCAATGAGACTGAGGATTATCACTGCCCTCCACAAGTCCTAACAGTGCTTGACTAACGTGCAGGAGCAATGAGACTGAGGACTATCACTGCCCACCACATGCGCTAACATTGCTTGACTAACGTGCAGGAGCAATGAGACTGAAGACTATAACTGCCCACCACATGCGCTAACACTGCTTGAATAACGTGCAGGAGCAATGAGACTGAGGACTATCACTGCCCACCGCAAGTCCTAACAGTGCTTGAGTAACGTGCAGGAACAATGTGTCTGAGGACTTTCACTGCCCTAACTAGTCCTAACAGTGCTTGACTAACGTGCAGGAGCAATGAGACTGATGACTATCACTGCCCTAACAAGTCCTAACCCTGCTTGACTAACGTGCAGGAGCAATGAGACTGAGGACTATCACTGCCTACCACATGCGCTAACACTGCTTGACTAACGTGCAGGAGCAATGAGACTGAGGACTATCACTGCCCTAACAAGTCCTAACAGTGCTTGACTAACGTGCAGGAGCAATGAGACTGAGGACTATCACTGCCCACCACAAGTCCTAACACTGCTTGACTAACGTGCAGGAGCAATGAGACTGAGGACTATCACTGCCCACCACATGCGCTAACAGTGCTTGACTAACGTGCAGGAGCAATGAGACTGAGGACTATCACTGCCCTAACAAGTCCTAACAGTGCTTGACTAACGTGCAGGAGCAATGAGACTGTGGACTATCACTGCCCACCACACGCGCTAACACTGCTTGACTAACGTGCAGGAGCAATGAGACTGAGGATTATCACTGCCCACCACATGCGCTAACACTGCTTGACTAACGTGCAGGAGCAATGAGACTGAGGACTATCACTGCCCTAACAAGTCCTAACGGTGCTGGATTATCGTGCAGAAGCAATGAGACTGAGGACTATCACTGCCCACCACAAGTCCTAACACTGCTTGACTAACGTGCAGGAGCAATGAAACTGAGGACTATCACCGCCCACCACATGCGCTAACACTGCTTGACTAACTGGCAGGAGCAATGAGACTGAGGACTATCACTGCCCACTACATGCGCTAACAGTGCTTGCCTAACTGGCAGGAGCAATGAGACTGAGAAATATCACTGCCCACCACATGCGCTAACACTGCTTGCCTAACTGGCAGGAGCAATGAGACTGAGAACTATCACTGCACACCACACGCGCTAACACTGCTTGACTAACGTGCAGGAGCAATGAGACTGAGGACTATCACTGCCCTAACAAGTCCTATCACTGCTTGACTAACGTGCAGGAGCAATGAGACTGAGGACTATCACTGCCCTAAAAAAACTAACAGTGCTTGACTAACGTGCAGGAGCAATGAGACTGAGGACTATCACTGCCCACCAAAAGTCCTAACACTGCTTGACTAACGTGCAGGAGCAATGAGAATGAAGACTGTCACTGCCCACCACATGCGCTAACACTGCTTGACTAACGTGCAGGAGCAATGAGACTGAGGACTATCACTGCCCTAACAAGTCCTAACAGTGCTTGACTAACGTGCAGGAACAATGAGACTGAGGACTATCACTGCCCACCACATGCGCTAACACTGCTTGACTAACGTGCAGGAGCAATGAGACTGTGTACTATCACTGCCCACCACATGCGCTAACACTGCTTGACTAACTTGCAGGAGCAATGAGACTGAGGACTATCACTGCCCACCACATGCGCTAACACTGCTTGAATAACGTGCAGGAGCAATGAGACTGAGGATTATCACTGCCCACCACAAGTCCTAACAGTGCTCGACTAACGTGCAGGAGCAATGAGACTGAGGACTATCACTGCCCACCACATGCGCTAACACTGCTTGACTAACGTGCAGGAGCAATGAGACTGAGGACTATCACTGCCCACCACATGCGCTAACACTGCTTGAATAACGTGCAGGAGCAATGAGACTGAGGACTATCACTGCCCACCACAAGTCCTAACAGTGCTTGACTAACGTGCAGGAACAATGAGTCTGAGGACTATCACTGCCCTAACAAGTCCTAACAGTGCTTGACTAACGTGCAGGAGCAATGAGACTGATGACTATCACTGCCCTAACAAGTCCTAACACTGCTTGACTAACGTGCAGGAGCAATGAGACTGAGGACTATCACTGCCTACCACATGCGCTAACACTGCTTGACTAACGTGCAGGAGCAATGAGACTGAGGACTATCGCTGCCCTAACAAGTCCTAACAGTGCTTGACTAACGTGCAGGAGCAATGAGACTGACGACTATCACTGCCCACCGCAAGTCCTAACACTGCTTGACTAACGTGCAGGAGCAATGAGACTGAGGACTATCACTGCCCACCACATGCGCTAACACTGCTTGGCTAACTGGCAGGAATAATGGGACTGAGGACTATCGTTGCCCACCACATGAACTAACACTGCTTGACTAACGTGCAGGAGCAATGAGACTGAGGATTATCACTGCCCACCACAAGTCCTAACACTGCTTGACTAACGTGCAGGAGCAATGAGACTGAGGACTATCACTGCCCTAACAAGTCCTAACAGTGCCTGACTAACGTGCAGAAGCTATGAGTTTGAGGACTATCACTGCCTACCACATGCGCTAGCACTGCTTGACTAACGTGCAGGAGCAATGAGACTGAGGACTATCACTGCCCACCACATGCGCTAACACTGCTTGAATAACTGGCAGGAGCAATAGGACTGAGGTCTATCACTGCCCACCACATGCGCTAACACTGCTTGACTAACGTGCAGGAGCAATGAGACTGAGGACTAACACTGCCAACCACATGCGCTAAGAGTGCTTGACTAACGTGCAGGAGCAATGAGACTGAGGACTATCACTGCCAACCACACGCGCTAACACTGCTTGACTAACGTGCAGGAGCAATGAGACTGAGGACTATCACTGCCCACCACACGCGCTAACACGGCTTAACTAACGTGCAGGAGCAAGAAGACTGAGGACTATCACTGCCCACCACATGCGCTAACACTGCTTGACTAACGTGCAGGAGCAATGAGACTGAGGACTATCACTGCCCACCACATGCGCTAACACTGCTTGACTAACGTGCAGGAGCAATGAGACTATGTACTATCACTGCCCACCACATGCGCTAACACTGCTTGACTAACGTGCAGGAGCAATGAGACTGAGGACTATCACTGCCCACCACATGCGCTAACACTGCTTCACTAACGTGCAGGAGCAATGACACTGAGGACTATCACTGCCCTAACAAGTCCTAACAGTGCTTGACTAACGTGCAGGAGCAATGAGACTGTGGACTATCACTGCCCACCACACGCGCTAACACTGCTTGACTAACGTGCAGGAGCAATGAGACTGAGGATTATCACTGCCCACCACATGCGCTAACACTGCTTGACTAACGTGCAGGAGCAATGAGACTGAGGACTATCACTGCCCTAACAAGTCCTAACGGTGCTGGATTATCGTGCAGATGCAATGAGACTGAGGACTATCACTGCCCACCATAAGTCCTAACACTGCTTGACTAACGTGCAGGAGCAATGAAACTGAGGACTATCACTGCCCACCACATGCGCTAACACTGCTTGACTAACTGGCAGGAGCAATGAGACTGAGGACTATCACTGCCCACTACATGCGCTAACAGTGCTTGCCTAACTGGCAGGAGCAATGAGACTGAGAAATATCACTGCCCACCACATGCGCTAACACTGCTTGCCTAACTGGCAGGAGCAATGAGACTGAGAACTATCACTGCACACCACACGCGCTAACACTGCTTGACTAACGTGCAGGAGCAATGAGACTGAGGACTATCACTGCCCTAACAAGTCCTATCACTGCTTGACTAACGTGCAGGAGCAATGAGACTGAGGACTATCACTGCCCTAACAAAACCTAACAGTGCTTGACTAACGTGCAGGAGCAATGAGACTGAGGACTATCACTGCCCACCAAAAGTCCTAACACTGCTTGACTAACGTGCAGGAGCAATCAGAATGAAGACTGTCACTGCCCACCACATGCGCTAAAACTGCTTGACTAACGTGCAGGAGCAATGAGACTGAGGACTATCACTGCCCACCACATGCGCTAACACTGCTTGACTAACGTGCAGGAGCAATGAGACTGAGGACTATCACTGCCCACCACATGCGCTAACACTGCTTGTATAACGTGCAGGAGCAATGAGACTGAGGACTATCACTGCTCACCACAAGTCCTAACAGTGCTTGACTAACGTGCAGGAACAATGAGTCTGAGGACTATCACTGCCCTAACAAGTCCTAACAGTGCTTGACTAACGTGCAGGAGCAATGAGACTGATGACTATCACTGCCCTAACAAGTCCTAACACTGCTTGACTAACGTGCAGGAGCAATGAGACTGAGGACTATCACTGCCTACCACATGCTCTAACACTGCTTGACTAACGTGCAGGAGCAATGAGACTGAGGACTATCGCTCCCCTAACAAGTCCAGCAGTGCTTGACTAACGTGCAGGAGCAATGAGACTGACGACTATCACTGCCCACCGCAAGTCCTAACACTGCTTGACTAACGTGCAGGAGCAATGAGACTGAGGACTATCACTGCCCTCCACATGCGCTAACACTGCTTGACTTACGTGCAGGAGCAATGAGACTGAGGACTATCACTGACCTAACAAGTCCTAACACTGCTTGACTAACGTGCAGGAGGATTGAGATTGAGGACTATCACTGCCCACCACACGCGCTAACACTGCTTGACTAACGTGCAGGAGCAATGAGAATGAGGACTATCACTGACCACCACACGCGCTAACACTGCTTGACTAACGTGCGGGAGCAATGAGACTGAGGACTATCACTGTCCACCACAAGCGCTAACACTGCTTGACTAACGTGCAGGAGCAATGAGACTGAGGACTATCACTGCCCACCACATGCGCTATCACTGCTTGAATAACGTGCAGGAGCAAAGAGACTGAGGATTATCACTGCCCACCACAAGTCCTAACAATGCTTGACTAACGTGCAGGAGCAATGAGACTGAGGACTATCACTGCCCACCACATGCGCTAACACTGCTTGACTAACGTGCAGGAGCAATGAGACTGAGGACTATCACTGCCCTAACAAGTCCTAACAATGCTTGACTAACGTGCAGGAGCAATGAGACTAAGGACTATCACTGCCCACCACTTGTCCTAACACTGCTTGACTAACGTGCAGGAGCAATGAGACTGAGGACTATCACTGCCCACCACATGCGCTAACACTGCTTGACTAACGTGCAGGAGCAATGAGACTGAGGACTATCACTGCCCACCACATGCGCTAACACTGCTTGAATAACGTGCAGGAGCAATGAGACTGAGGACTATCACTGCCCACCACAAGTCCTAACAGTGCTTGACTAACGTGCAGGAACAATGAGTCTGAGGACTATCACTGCCCTAACAAGTCCTAACAGTGCTTGACTAACGTGCAGGAGCAATGAGACTGATGACTATCACTGCCCTAACAAGTCCTAACACTGCTTGACTAACGTGCAGGAGCAATGAGACTGAGGACTATCACTGCCTACCACATGCGCTAACACTGCTTGACTAACGTGCAGGAGCAATGACACTGAGGACTATCACTGCCCTAACAAGTCCTAACAGTGCTTGACTAACGTGCAGGAGCAATGAGACTGAGGACTATCACTGCCCACCACAAGTCCTAACACTGCTTGACTAACGTGCAGGAGCAATGAGACTGAGGACTATCACTGCCCACCACATGCGCTAACACTGCTTGACTAACTGGCAGGAGTAATGGGACTGAGGACTTTCGTTGCCCACAACATGAACTAACACTGCTTGACTAACGTGCAGGAGCAATGAGACTGAGGACTATCACTGCCCTAACAAGTCCTAACAGTGCCTGACTAACGTGCAGAAGCTATGAGTTTGAGGACTATCACTGCCTACCACATGCGCTAGCACTGCTTGACTAACGTGCAGGAGCAATGAGACTGAGGACTATCACTGCCCACCACATGCGCTAGCACTGCTTGACTAACGTGCAGGAGCAATGAGACTGAGGACTATCACTGCCCTAACAATTCCTATCAGTGCTTGACTAACGTGCAGGAGCAATGAGACTAAGGACTATCACTGCCCACCACTAGTCCTAACACTGCTTGACTAACGAGCAGGAGCAATGAGACTGAGGACTATCACTGCCCACCACATGCGCTAACACTGCTTGACTAACTGGCAGGAGCAATGGGACTGAGGACTATCACTGGCCACCACATGCGCTAACACTGCTTGACTAACGTGCAGGAGCAATGAGACTGAGGACTAAAACTGCCCACCACATGCGCTAAGAGTGCTTGATTAACGTGCAGGAGCAATGAGACTGAGGACTATCACTGCCCACCACACGCGCTAACAATGCTTGACTAACGTGCAGGAGCAATGAGACTGAGGACTATCACTGCCCACCACACGCGCTAACACTGCTTGACTAACGTGCAGGAGCAAGAAGACTGAGGACTATCACTGCCCACCACATGCGCTAACAATGCTTGACTAACGTGCAGGAGCAATGAGACTGAGGACTATCACTGCCCACCACATGCGCTAACACTGCTTGACTAACGTGCAGGAGCAATGAGACTGAGGACTATCACTGCCCACCACATTCGCTAACACTGCTTGACTAACGTGCAGGAGCAATGAGACTGAGGACTGTCACTGGCCACCACATGCGCTAACACTGCTTGACTAACGTGCAGGAGCAATGAGACTGAGGACTATCACTGCCCACCACAAGTGCCAACACTGCTTGACTAACGTGCAGGAGCAATGAGACTGAGGACTATCACTGCCCACCACATGTCCTAACACTGCTTGACTAACGTGCAGGAGCAATGAGACTGAGGACTATCACTGCCCTAAAAAGTCCTAACAGTGCTTGACTAACGTGCAGGAGCAATGAGACTGAGGACAATCACTGCCTACCACATGCACTAACACTGCTTGATTAACGTGCAGGAGCAATGAGACTGAGGACTATCACAGCCCACCACATGCGCTAACACTGCTTGACTAACGTGCAGGAGCAATGAGACTGAGGACTATCACTGCCCTAACAAGTCCTAACAATGCTTGACTAACGTGCAGGAGCAATGAGACTGAGGACTATCACTGCCCACCACAAGTCCTAACACTGCCTGACTAACGTGCAGGAGCAATGAGCCTGAGGACTATCACTGCCCACCACATGCGCTAACACTGCTTGACTAACTGGCAGGAGCAATGTGACTGACGACTATCACTGCCCACCACATGTGCTAACAGTGCTTGCCTAACTGGCAGGAGCAATGAGACTGAGGACAATCACTGCCCACCACATGCGCTAACACTGCTTGCCTAACTGGCAGGAGAAATGAGACTGAGGACTATTACTGCCCACCACACGCGCTAACACTGCTTGACTTACGTGCAGGAGCAATGAGACTGAGGACTATCACTGCCCTAGCAAGTCCTATCACTGCTTGACTAACGTGCAGGAGCAATGAGACTGAGGACTATCACTGCCCTAACAAGTCCTAACAGTGCTTGACTAACGTGCAGGAGCAATGAGACTGAGGACTATCACTGCCCACCACAAGTCCTAACACTGCTTGACTAACGTGCAGGGGCAATGAGACTGGGGACTATCACTGCCCTAACAAGTCCTAACAGCGCTTGACTAACGTGCAGGAACAATGAGACTGAGGACTATCACTGCCCACCACAAGTCCTAACAGTGCTTGAGTAACGTGCAGGAGCAATGAGACTGAGGACTATCACTGCCCTAACAAGTCCCAACACTGCTTGACTAACGTGCAGGAGCAATGAGACTGACGACTATCACTGCCCTATTAAGTCCTAACACTGCTTGACTAACGTGCAGGAGCAATGAGACTGAGGACTATCACTGCCCTCCACATGCGCTAGCACTGCTTGACTAACGTGCAGGAGCAATGAGACTGAGGACTATCACTGCCCACCACAAGTCCTAACAGTGCTTGACTAACATGCAGGAGCAATGAGATTGAGGACTATCACTGCCCACCACACGCGCTAACACTGCTTGACTAACGTGCAGGAGCAATGAGACTGAGGACTATCACTGCCCACCACATGCGCTAACACTGCTTGACTAACGTGCAGGAGCAATGAGACCGAGGAATATCACTGCCCTAACAAGTCCTAACACTGCTTGACTAACGTGCAGGATCTTTGAGACTGAGGACTATCACTGCCCTCCACATGCGCTAACACTGCTTGACTAACGTGCAGGAGCAATGAGACTGAGGACTATCACTGACCTAACAAGTCCTAACACTGCTTGACTAACGTGCAGCAGCAATGAGATTGAGGACTATCACTGCCCACCACACGCGCTAACACTGCTTGACTAACGTGCAGGAGCAATGGGAATGAGGACTATCACTGCCCACCACACGCGCTAACACTGCTTGACTAACGTGCGGGAGCAATGAGACTGAGGACTATCACTGTCCACCACAAGCGCTAACACTGCTTGACTAACGTGCAGGAGCAATGAGACTGAGGTCTATCACTGCCCACCACATGCGCTAACACTGCTTGACTAACGTGCAGGAGCAATGAGACTGTGTACTATCACTGCCCACCACATGCGCTAACACTGCTTGACTAACGTGCAGGAGCAATGAGACTGAGGACTATCACTGCCCACCACATGCGCTAACACTGCTTGAATAACGTGCAGGAGCAATGAGAATGCGGATTATCACTGCCCACCACAAGTCCAAACAGTGCTTGACTAACGTGCAGGAGCAATGAGACTGAGGACTATCACTGCCCACCACATGCGCTAACACTGCTCGACTAACGTGCAGGAGCAATGAGACTGAGGACTATATCTGCCCACCACATGCGCTAACACTGCTTGAATAACGTGCAGGAGCAATGAGACTGAGGACTATCACTGCCCACCGCAAGACCTAACAGTGCTTGAGTAACGTGCAGGAACAATGAGTCTGAGGACTATCACTGCCCTAACAAGTCCTAACAGTGCTTGACTAACGTGCAGGAGCAATGAGACTGATGACTATCACTGCCCTAACAGGTCCTAACACTGCTTGACTAACGTGCAGGAGCAATGAGACTGAGGACTATCACTGCCTACCACATGCGCTAACACTGCTTGACTAACGTGCAGGAGCAATGAGACTGAGGACTATCACTGCCCTAACAAGTCCTAACAGTGCTTGACTAACGTGCAGGAGCAATGAGACTGAGGACTATCACTGCCCACCACAAGTCCTAACACTGCTTGACTAACGTGCAGGAGCAATGAGACTGAGGACTATCACTGCCCACCACATGCGCTAACAGTGCTTGACTAACGTGCAGGAGCAATGAGCCTGAGGACTATCACTGCCCTAACAAGTCCTAACAGTGCTTGACTAACGTGCAGGAGCAATGAGACTGTGGACTATCACTGCCCACCACACGCGCTAACACTGCTTGACTAACGTGCAGGAGCAATGAGACTGAGGATTATCACTGCCCACCACATGCGCTAACACTGCTTGACTAACGTGCAGGAGCAATGAGACTGAGGACTATCACTGCCCTAACAATTCCTAACGGTGCTGGATTATCGTGCAGAAGCAATGAGACTGAGGACTATCACTGCCCACCACAAGACCTAACACTGCTTGACTAACGTGCAGGAGCAATGAAACTGAGGACTATCACTGCCCACCACATGCGCTAACACTGCTTGACTAACTGGCAGGAGCAATGAGACTGAGGACTATCACTGCACACCACTCGCGCTAACACTGCTTGACTAACGTGCAGGAGCAATGAGACTGAGGAATATCACTGCCCTAACAAGTCCTATCACTGCTTGACTAACGTGCAGGAGCAATGAGACTGAGGACTATCACTGCCCTAACAAGTCCTAACAGTGCTTGACTAACGTGCAGGAGCAATGAGACTGAGGACTATCACTGCCCACCACAAGTCCTAACACTGCTTGACTAACGTGCAGGAGCAATGAGAATGAAGACTGTCACTTCCCACCACATGCGCTAACACTGCTTGACAAACGTGCAGGAGCAATGAGACTGATGACTAGCACTGCCCTAACAAGTCCTAACACTGCTTGACTAACGTGCAGGAACAATGAGACTGAGGACTATCACTGCCCACCACAAGTCCTAACAGTGCTTGACTAACGTGCAGGAGCAATGAGACTGATGACTAGCACTGCCCTAACAAGTCCTAACAGTGCTTGACTAACGTGCAGGAACAATGAGACTGAGGACTATCACTGCCCTAACAAGTCCTAACAGTGCTTGACTAACGTGCAGGAGCAATGAGACTGAGGACTATCACTGCCCACCACAAGTCCTAACAGTGCTTGACTAACGTGCAGGAGCAATGAGACTGAGGACTATCACTGCCCTAACAAGTCCCAACACTGCTTGACTAACGTGCAGGAGCAATGAGACTGAGGACTATCACTGCCTACCACATGCGCTAACACTGCTTGACTAACGTGCAGGAGCAATGAGACTGAGGACTATCACTGCCCACCACAAGCTTTAACACTGCATGACTGACGTGCAGGAGCAATGAGACTGAGGACTATCACTGCCCACCATATGCCATAACAGTGCTTGAGTAACGTGCAGGAGAATTGGGACTGAGGACTATCACTGCCCACCACAAGCGCTAACACTGCTTGACTAACGTGCAGGAGCAATGAGACTGAGGACAATCACTGCCCTAACAAGTCCTATCAGTGCTTGACTAACGTGCAGGAGCAATGAGACTAAGGACTATCACTGCCCACCACTAGTCCTAACACTGCTTGACTAACGAGCAGGAGCAATGAGACTGAGGACTATCACTGCCCACCACATGCGCTAACACTGCTTGACTAACTGGCAGGAGCAATGGGACTGAGGACTATCACTGCCCACCACATGCGCTAACACTGCTTGACTAACGTGCAGGAGCAATGAGACTGAGGACTAACACTGCCCACCACATGCGCTAAGAGTGCATGACTAACGTGCAGGAGCAATGAGACTGAGGACTATCACTGCCCACCACACGCGCTAACAATGCTTGACTAACGTGCAGGAGCAATGAGACTGAGGACTATCACTGCCCACCACACGCGCTAACACTGCTTGACTAACGTGCAGGAGCATGAAGACTGAGGACTATCACTGCCCACCACATGCGCTAACACTGCTTGACTAACGTGCAGGAGCAATGAGACTGAGGACTATCACTGCCCACCACAAGTCCTAACAGTGCTTGACTAACGTGCAGGAGCAATGAGACTGAGGACTATCACTGCCCTAACAAGTCCCAACACTGCTTGACTAACGTGCAGGTGCAATGAGACTGACGACTATCACTGCCCTAACAAGTCCTAACGCTGCTTGACTAACGTGCAGGAGGAATGAGACTGAGGACTATCACTGCCCTAACAAGTCCTAACACTGCTTGACTAACGTGCAGGAGCAATGAGACTGAGGACTATCACTGCCCAAACAAGTCCTAACACTGCTTGACTAACGTGCAGGAGCAATGAGACTGAGGAGTATCACTGCCCACCACACGCGCTAACACTGCTTGACTAACGTGCAGGAGCAATGAGACTGAGGACTATCACTGCCCACCACACGCGCTAACACTCCTTGACTAACGTGCAGGAGCAATGAGACTGAGGACTATCACTGCCCACCACAAGCTTTAACACTGCATGACTGACGTGCAGGAGCAATGAGACTGAGGACTATCACTGCCCACCATATGCCATAACAGTGCTTGAGTAACGTGCAGGAGAATTGGGACTGAGGACTATAACTGCCCACCACAAGCGCTAACACTGCTTGACTAACGTGCAGGAGCAATGAGACTGAGGACTATCACTGCCCTAACAAGTCCTAACAGTGCCTGACTAACGTGCAGAAGCTATGAGTTTCAGGACTATCACTGCCTACCACATGCGCTAGCACTGCTTGACTAACGTGCAGGAGCAATGAGACTGAGGACTATCACTGCCCACCACATGCGCTAACACTGCTTGACTAACGTGCAGGAGCAATGAGACTGAGGACTATCACTGCCCTAACAAGTCCTATCAGTGCTTGACTAACGTGCAGGAGCAATGAGACTAAGGACTATCACTGCCCACCACTAGTCCTAACACTGCTTGACTAACGAGCAGGAGCAATGAGACTGAGGACTATCACTGCCCACCACATGCGCTAACACTGCTTGACTAACTGGCAGGAGCAATGGGACTGAGGACTATCACTGCCCACCACATGCGCTAACACTGCTTGACTAACGTGCAGGAGCAACGAGACTGAGGACTAACACTGCCCACCACATGCGCTAAGAGTGCATGACTAACGTGCAGGAGCAATGAGACTGAGGACTATCACTGCCCACCACACGCGCTAACAATGCTTGACTAACGTGCAGGAGCAATGAGACTGAGGACTATCACTGCCCACCACACGCGCTAACACTGCTTGACTAACGTGCAGGAGCAAGAAGACTGAGGACTATCACTGCCCACCACATGCGCTAACACTGCTTGACTAACGTGCAGGAGCAATGAGACTGAGGACTATCACTGACCTAACAAGTCCTAATACTGCTTGACTAACGTGCAGCAGCAATGAGATTGAGGACTATCACTGCCCACCACACGCGCTAACACTGCTTGACTAACGTGCAGGAGCAATGAGAATGAGGACTATCACTGCCCACCACACGCGCTAACACTGCTTGACTAACGTGCGGGAGCAATGAGACTGACGACTATCACTGTCCACCACAAGCGCTAACACTGCTTGACTAACGTGCAGGAGCAATGAGACTGAGGTCTATCACTGCCCACCACATGCGCTAACACTGCTTGACTAACGTGCAGGAGCAATGAGACTGTGTACTATCACTGCCCACCACATGCGCTAACACTGCTTGACTAACGTGCAGGAGCAATGAGACTGAGGACTATCACTGCCCACCACATGCGTTAACACTGCTTGAATAACGTGCAGGTGCAATGAGACTGAGGATTATCACTGCCCTCCACAAGTCCTAACAGTGCTTGACTAACGTGCAGGAGCAATGAGACTGAGGACTATCACTGCCCACCACATGCGCTAACATTGCTTGACTAACGTGCAGGAGCAATGAGACTGAAGACTATAACTGCCCACCACATGCGCTAACACTGCTTGAATAACGTGCAGGAGCAATGAGACTGAGGACTATCACTGCCCACCGCAAGTCCTAACAGTGCTTGAGTAACGTGCAGGAACAATGTGTCTGAGGACTTTCACTGCCCTAACTAGTCCTAACATTGCTTGACTAACGTGCAGGAGCAATGAGACTGATGACTATCACTGCCCTAACAAGTCCTAACACTGCTTGACTAACGTGCAGGAGCAATGAGACTGAGGACTATCACTGCCTACCACATGCGCTAACACTGCTTGACTAACGTGCAGGAGCAATGAGACTGAGGACTATCACTGCCCTGACAAGTCCTAACAGTGCTTGACTAACGTGCAGGAGCAATGAGACTGAGGACTATCACTGCCCACCACAAGTCCTAACACTGCTTGACTAACGTGCAGGAGCAATGAGACTGAGGACTATCACTGCCCACCACATGCGCTAACAGTGCTTGACTAACGTGCAGGAGCAATGAGACTGAGGACTATCACTGCCCTAACAAGTCCTAACAGTGCTTGACTAACGTGCAGGAGCAATGAGACTGTGGACTATCACTGCCCACCACACGCGCTAACACTGCTTGACTAACGTGCAGGAGCAATGAGACTGAGGATTATCACTGCCCACCACATGCGCTAACACTGCTTGACTAACGTGCAGGAGCAATGAGACTGAGGACTATCACTGCCCTAACAAGTCCTGACGGTGCTGGATTATCGTGCAGAAGCAATGAGACTGAGGACTATCACTGCCCACCATAAGTCCTAACACTGCTTGACTAACGTGCAGGAGCAATGAAACTGAGGACTATCACTGCCCACCACATGCGCTAACACTGCTTGACTAACTGGCAGGAGCAATGAGACTGAGGACTATCACTGCCCACTACATGCGCTAACAGTGCTTGCCTAACTGGCAGGAGCAATGAGACTGAGAAATATCACTGCCCACCACATGCGCTAACACTGCTTGCCTAACTGGCAGGAGCAATGAGACTGAGTACTATCACTGCACACCACACGCGATAACACTGCTTGACTAACGTGCAGGAGCAATGAGACTGAGGACTATCACTGCCCTAACAAGTCCTATCACTGCTTGACTAACGTGCAGGAGCAATGAGACTGAGGACTATCACTGCCCTAACAAAACCTAACAGTGCTTGACTAACGTGCAGGAGCAATGAGACTGAGGACTATCACTGCCCACCAAAAGTCCTAACACTGCTTGACTAACGTGCAGGAGCAATGAGAATGAAGACTGTCACTGCCCACCACATGCGCTAACACTGCTTGACTAGCGTGCAGGAGCAATGAGACTGAGGACTATCACTGCCCTAACAAGTCCTAACAGTGCTTGACTAACGTGCAGGAACAATGAGACTGAGGACTATCACTGCCCACCACATGCGCTAACACTGCTTGACTAACGTGCAGGGGCAATGAGACTGTGTACTATCACTGCCCACCACATGCGCTAACACTGCTTGACTAACGTGCAGGAGCAATGAGACTGAGGACTATCACTGCCCACCACATGCGCTAACACTGCTTGAATAACGTGCAGGAGCAATGAGACTGAGGATTATCACTGCCCACCACAAGTCCTAACAGTGCTTGACTAACGTGCAGGAGCAATGAGACTGAGGACTATCACTGCCCACCACATGGGCTAACACTGCTTGACTAACGTGCAGGAGCAATGAGACTGAGGACTATCACTGCCCACCACATGCGCTAACACTGCTTGAATAACGTGCAGGAGCAATGAGACTGAGGACTATCACTGCTCACCACAAGTCCTAACAGTGCTTGACTAACGTGCAGGAACAATGAGTCTGAGGACTATCACTGCCCTAACAAGTCCTAACAGTGCTTGTCTAACGTGCAGGAGCAATGAGACTGATGACTATCACTGCTCTAACAAGTCCTAACACTGCTTGACTAACGTGCAGGAGCAATGAGACTGAGGACTATCACTGCCTACCACATGCTCTAACACTGCTTGACTAACGTGCAGGAGCAATGAGACTGAGGACTATCGCTGCCCTAACAAGTCCAGCAGTGCTTGACTAACGTGCAGGAGCAATGAGACTGACGACTATCACTGCCCACCGCAAGTCCTAACACTGCTTGACTAACGTGCAGGAGCAATGAGACTGAGGACTATCACTGCCCACCACATGCGCTAACACTGCTTGGCTAACTGGCAGGAGTAATGGGACTGAGGACTATCGTTGCCCACCACTTGAACTAACACTGCTTGACTAACGTGCAGGAGCAATGAGACTGAGGACTATCACTGCCCACCACATGCGCTAACACTACTTGAATAACGTGCAGGAGCAATGAGACTGAGGATTATCACTGCCCACCACAAGTCCTAACACTGCTTGACTAACGTGCAGGAGCAATGAGACTGAGGACTATCACTGCCCTAACAAGTCCTAACAGTGCCTGACTAACGTGCAGAAGCTCTGAGTTTGAGGACTATCACTGCCTACCACATGCGCTAGCACTGCTTGACTAACGTGCAGGAGCAATGAGACTGAGGACTATCACTGCCCACCACATGCGCTAACACTGCTTGACTAACTGGCAGGAGCAATAGGACTGAGGTCTATCACTGCCCACCACATGCGCTAACACTGCTTGACTAACGTGCAGGAGCAATGAGACTGAGGACTAACACTGCCAACCACATGCGCTAAGAGTGCTTGACTAACGTGCAGGAGCAATGAGACTGAGGACTATCACTGCCAACCACACGCGCTAACACTGCTTGACTAACGTGCAGGAGCAATGAGACTGAGGACTATCACTGCCCACCACACGCGCTAACACGGCTTAACTATCGTGCAGGAGCAAGAGGACTGAGGACTATCACTGCCCACCACATGCGCTAACACTGCTTGACTAACGTGCAGGAGCAATGAGACTGAGGACTATCACTGCCCACCACATGCGCTAACACTGCTTGACTAACGTGCAGGAGCAATGAGACTATGTACTATCACTGCCCACCACATGCGCTAACACTGCTTGACTAACGTGCAGGAGCAATGAGACTGAGGACTATCACTGCCCACCACATGCGCTAACACTGCTTCACTAACGTGCAGGAGCATTGAGACTGAGGACTATCACTGCCCTCCTTATGCACTAACACTGCTTGACTAACGTGCAGGAGTAATGAGACTGAGGACTATCACTGCCCACCACAAGTCCTAACAGTGCTTGACTAACATGCAGGAGCAATGAGATTGAGTACTATCACTGCCCACCACACGCGCTAACACTGCTTGACTAACGTGCAGGAGCAATGAGACTGAGGACTATCACTGCCCACCACACGCGCTAACACTGCTTGACTAACATGCAGGAGCAATGAGACAGAGGACTATCACTGCCCTAACAAGTCCTAACACTGCTTGACTAACGTGCAGGAGCAATGAGACTGAGGACTATCACTGCCCTCCACATGCGCTAACACTGCTTGACTTACGTGCAGGAGCAATGAGACTGAGGACTATCACTGACCTAACAAGTCCTAACACTGCTTGACTAACGTGCAGGAGGAATGAGATTGAGGACTATCACTGCCCACCACACGCGCTAACACTGCTTGACTAACGTGCAGGAGCAATGAGAATGAGGACTATCACTGCCCACCACACGCGCTAACACTGCTTGAATAACGTGCGGGAGCAATGGGACTGAGGACTATCACTGTCCACCACAAGCGCTAACACTGCTTGACTAACGTGCAGGAGCAATGAGACTGAGGACTATCACTGCCCACCACATGCGCTATCACTGCTTGAATAACGTGCAGGAGCAAAGAGACTGAGGATTATCACTGCCCACCACAAGTCCTAACAATGCTTGACTAACGTGCAGGAGCAATGAGACTGAGGACTATCACTGCCCACCACATGCGCTAACACTGCTTGACTAACGTGCAGGAGCAATGAGACTGAGGACTATCACTGCCCTAACAAGTCCTAACAATGCTTGACTAACGTGCAGGAGCAATGAGACTAAGGACTATCACTGCCCACCACTTGTCCTAACACTGCTTGACTAACGTGCAGGAGCAATGAGACTGAGGACTATCACTGCCCACCACATGCGCTAACACTGCTTGACTAACGTGCTGGAGCAATGAGACTGAGGACTATCACTGCCCACCACATGCGCTAACACTGCTTGAATAACGTGCAGGAGCAATGAGACTGAGGACTATCACTGCCCAGCACAAGTCCTAACAGTGCTTGACTAACGTGCAGGAACAATGAGTCTGAGGACTATCACTGCCCTAACAAGTCCTAACAGTGCTTGACTAACGTGCAGGAGCAATGAGACTGATGACTATCACTGCCCTAACAAGTCCTAACACTGCTTGACTAACGTGCAATAGCAATGAGACTGAGGACTATCACTGCCTACCACATGCGCTAACACTGCTTGACTAACGTGCAGGAGCAATGACACTGAGGACTATCACTGCCCTAACAAGTCCTAACAGTGCTTGACTAACGTGCAGGAGCAATGAGACTGAGGACTATCACTGCCCACCACAAGTCCTAACACTGCTTGACTAACGTGCAGGAGCAATGAGACTGAGGACTATCACTGCCCACCACATGCGCTAACACTACTTGACTAACTGGCAGGAGTAATGGGACTGAGGACTTTCATTGCCCACCACATGAACTAAAACTGCTTGACTAACGTGCAGGAGCAATGAGACTGAGGACTATCACTGCCCACCACATGCGCTAACACTGCTTGAATAACATGCAGGAGCAATGAGACTGAGGATTATCACTGCCCACCACAAGTCCTAACCCTGCTTGACCAACGTGCAGGAGCAATGAGACTGAGGACTATCACTGCCCTAACAAGTCCTAACAGTGCCTGACTAACGTGCAGAAGCTATGAGTTTGAGGACTATCACTGCCTACCACATGCGCTAGCACTGCTTGACTAACGTGCAGGAGCAATGAGACTGAGGACTATCACTGCCCACCACATGCGCTAACACTGCTTGACTAACGTGCAGGAGCAATGAGACTGAGTACTATCACTGCCCTAACAAGTCCTATCAGTGCTTGACTAACGTGCAGGAGCAATGAGACTAAGGACTATCACTGCCCACCACTAGTCCTAACACTGCTTGACCAACGAGCAGGAGCAATGAGACTGAGGACTATCACTGCCCACCACATTCGCTAACACTGCTTGACTAACGTGCAGGAGCAATGAGACTGAGGACTGTCACTGGCCACCACATGCGCTAACACTGCTTGACTAACGTGCAGGAGCAATGAGACTGAGGACTATCACTGCCCACCACAAGTGCCAACACTGCTTGACTAACGTGCAGGAGCAATGAGACTGAGGACTATCACTGCCCACCACATGTCCTAACACTGCTTGACTAACGTGCAGGAGCAATGAGACTGAGGACTATCACTGCCCTAAAAAGTCCTAACAGTGCTTGACTAACGTGCAGGAGCAATGAGACTGAGGACAATCACTGCCTACCACATGCACTAACACTGCTTGATTAACGTGCAGGAGCAATGAGACTGAGGACTATCACAGCCCACCACATGCGCTAACACTGCTTGACTAACGTGCAGGAGCAATGAGACTGAGGACTATCACTGCCCTAACAAGTCCTAACAATGCTTGACTAACGTGCAGGAGCAATGAGACTGAGGACTATCACTGCCCACCACAAGTCCTAACACTGCCTGACTAACGTGCAGGAGCAATGAGCCTGAGGACTATCACTGCCCACCACATGCGCTAACACTGCTTGACTAACTGGCAGGAGCAATGTGACTGACGACTATCACTGCCCACCACATGTGCTAACAGTGCTTGCCTAACTGGCAGGAGCAATGAGACTGAGGACAATCACTGCCCACCACATGCGCTAACACTGCTTGCCTAACTGGCAGAGAAATGAGACTGAGGACTATTACTGACCACCACACGCGCTAACACTGCTTGACTTACGTGCAGGAGCAATGAGACTGAGGACTATCACTGCCCTAGCAAGTCCTATCACTGCTTGACTAACGTGCAGGAGCAATGAGACTGAGGACTATCACTGCCCTAACAAGTCCTAACAGTGCTTGACTAACGTGCAGGAGCAATGAGACTGAGGACTATCACTGCCCACCACAAGTCCTAACACTGCTTGACTAACGTGCAGGGGCAATGAGACTGGGGACTATCACTGCCCTAACAAGTCCTAACAGCGCTTGACTAACGTGCAGGAACAATGAGACTGAGGACTATCACTGCCCACCACAAGTCCTAACAGTGCTTGAGTAACGTGCAGGAGCAATGAGACTGAGGACTATCACTGCCCTAACAAGTCCCAACACTGCTTGACTAACGTGCAGGAGCAATGAGACTGACGACTATCACTGCCCTAACAAGTCCTAACACTGCTTGACTAACGTGCAGGAGCAATGAGACTGAGGACTATCACTGCCCTCCACATGCGCTAGCACTGCTTGACTAACGTGCAGGAGCAATGAGACTGAGGACTATCACTGCCCACCACAAGTCCTAACAGTGCTTGACTAACATGCAGGAGCAATGAGATTGAGGACTATCACTGCCCACCACACGCGCTAACACTGCTTGACTAACGTGCAGGAGCAATGAGACTGAGGACTATCACTGCCCACCACATGCGCTAACACTGCTTGACTAACGTGCAGGAGCAATGAGACCGAGGAATATCACTGCCCTAACAAGTCCTAACACTGCTTGACTAACGTGCAGGATCTTTGAGACTGAGGACTATCACTGCCCTCCACATGCGCTAACACTGCTTGACTAACGTGCAGGAGCAATGAGACTGAGGACTATCACTGACCTAACAAGTCCTAACACTGCTTGACTAACGTGCAGCAGCAATGAGATTGAGGACTATCACTGCCCACCACACGCGCTAACACTGCTTGACTAACGTGCAGGAGCAATGGGAATGAGGACTATCACTGCCCACCACACGCGCTAACACTGCTTGACTAACGTGCGGGAGCAATGAGACTGAGGACTATCACTGTCCACCACAAGCGCTAACACTGCTTGACTAACGTGCAGGAGCAATGAGACTGAGGTCTATCACTGCCCACCACATGCGCTAACACTGCTTGACTAACGTGCAGGAGCAATGAGACTGTGTACTATCACTGCCCACCACATGCGCTAACACTGCTTGACTAACGTGCAGGAGCAATGAGACTGAGGACTATCACTGCCCACCACATGCGCTAACACTGCTCGACTAACGTGCAGGAGCAATGAGACTGAGGACTATATCTGCCCACCACATGCGCTAACACTGCTTGAATAACGTGCAGGAGCAATGAGACTGAGGACTATCACTGCCCACCGCAAGACCTAACAGTGCTTGAGTAACGTGCAGGAACAATGAGTCTGAGGACTATCACTGCCCTAACAAGTCCTAACAGTGCTTGACTAACGTGCAGGAGCAATGAGACTGATGACTATCACTGCCCTAACAGGTCCTAACACTGCTTGACTAACGTGCAGGAGCAATGAGACTGAGGACTATCACTGCCTACCACATGCGCTAACACTGCTTGACTAACGTGCAGGAGCAATGAGACTGAGGACTATCACTGCCCTAACAAGTCCTAACAGTGCTTGACTAACGTGCAGGAGCAATGAGACTGAGGACTATCACTGCCCACCACAAGTCCTAACACTGCTTGACTAACGTGCAGGAGCAATGAGACTGAGGACTATCACTGCCCACCACATGCGCTAACAGTGCTTGACTAACGTGCAGGAGCAATGAGCCTGAGGACTATCACTGCCCTAACAAGTCCTAACAGTGCTTGACTAACGTGCAGGAGCAATGAGACTGTGGACTATCACTGCCCACCACACGCGCTAACACTGCTTGACTAACGTGCAGGAGCAATGAGACTGAGGATTATCACTGCCCACCACATGCGCTAACACTGCTTGACTAACGTGCAGGAGCAATGAGACTGAGGACTATCACTGCCCTAACAATTCCTAACGGTGCTGGATTATCGTGCAGAAGCAATGAGACTGAGGACTATCACTGCCCACCACAAGACCTAACACTGCTTGACTAACGTGCAGGAGCAATGAAACTGAGGACTATCACTGCCCACCACATGCGCTAACACTGCTTGACTAACTGGCAGGAGCAATGAGACTGAGGACTATCACTGCACACCACTCGCGCTAACACTGCTTGACTAACGTGCAGGAGCAATGAGACTGAGGAATATCACTGCCCTAACAAGTCCTATCACTGCTTGACTAACGTGCAGGAGCAATGAGACTGAGGACTATCACTGCCCTAACAAGTCCTAACAGTGCTTGACTAACGTGCAGGAGCAATGAGACTGAGGACTATCACTGCCCACCACAAGTCCTAACACTGCTTGACTAACGTGCAGGAGCAATGAGAATGAAGACTGTCACTTCCCACCACATGCGCTAACACTGCTTGACAAACGTGCAGGAGCAATGAGACTGATGACTAGCACTGCCCTAACAAGTCCTAACACTGCTTGACTAACGTGCAGGAACAATGAGACTGAGGACTATCACTGCCCACCACAAGTCCTAACAGTGCTTGACTAACGTGCAGGAGCAATGAGACTGATGACTAGCACTGCCCTAACAAGTCCTAACAGTGCTTGACTAACGTGCAGGAACAATGAGACTGAGGACTATCACTGCCCTAACAAGTCCTAACAGTGCTTGACTAACGTGCAGGAGCAATGAGACTGAGGACTATCACTGCCCACCACAAGTCCTAACAGTGCTTGACTAACGTGCAGGAGCAATGAGACTGAGGACTATCACTGCCCTAACAAGTCCCAACACTGCTTGACTAACGTGCAGGAGCAATGAGACTGAGGACTATCACTGCCTACCACATGCGCTAACACTGCTTGACTAACGTGCAGGAGCAATGAGACTGAGGACTATCACTGCCCACCACAAGCTTTAACACTGCATGACTGACGTGCAGGAGCAATGAGACTGAGGACTATCACTGCCCACCATATGCCATAACAGTGCTTGAGTAACGTGCAGGAGAATTGGGACTGAGGACTATCACTGCCCACCACAAGCGCTAACACTGCTTGACTAACGTGCAGGAGCAATGAGACTGAGGACAATCACTGCCCTAACAAGTCCTATCAGTGCTTGACTAACGTGCAGGAGCAATGAGACTAAGGACTATCACTGCCCACCACTAGTCCTAACACTGCTTGACTAACGAGCAGGAGCAATGAGACTGAGGACTATCACTGCCCACCACATGCGCTAACACTGCTTGACTAACTGGCAGGAGCAATGGGACTGAGGACTATCACTGCCCACCACATGCGCTAACACTGCTTGACTAACGTGCAGGAGCAATGAGACTGAGGACTAACACTGCCCACCACATGCGCTAAGAGTGCATGACTAACGTGCAGGAGCAATGAGACTGAGGACTATCACTGCCCACCACACGCGCTAACAATGCTTGACTAACGTGCAGGAGCAATGAGACTGAGGACTATCACTGCCCACCACACGCGCTAACACTGCTTGACTAACGTGCAGGAGCATGAAGACTGAGGACTATCACTGCCCACCACATGCGCTAACACTGCTTGACTAACGTGCAGGAGCAATGAGACTGAGGACTATCACTGCCCACCACAAGTCCTAACAGTGCTTGACTAACGTGCAGGAGCAATGAGACTGAGGACTATCACTGCCCTAACAAGTCCCAACACTGCTTGACTAACGTGCAGGTGCAATGAGACTGACGACTATCACTGCCCTAACAAGTCCTAACGCTGCTTGACTAACGTGCAGGAGGAATGAGACTGAGGACTATCACTGCCCTAACAAGTCCTAACACTGCTTGACTAACGTGCAGGAGCAATGAGACTGAGGACTATCACTGCCCAAACAAGTCCTAACACTGCTTGACTAACGTGCAGGAGCAATGAGACTGAGGAGTATCACTGCCCACCACACGCGCTAACACTGCTTGACTAACGTGCAGGAGCAATGAGACTGAGGACTATCACTGCCCACCACACGCGCTAACACTCCTTGACTAACGTGCAGGAGCAATGAGACTGAGGACTATCACTGCCCACCACAAGCTTTAACACTGCATGACTGACGTGCAGGAGCAATGAGACTGAGGACTATCACTGCCCACCATATGCCATAACAGTGCTTGAGTAACGTGCAGGAGAATTGGGACTGAGGACTATCACTGCCCACCACAAGCGCTAACACTGCTTGACTAACGTGCAGGAGCAATGAGACTGAGGACTATCACTGCCCTAACAAGTCCTAACAGTGCCTGACTAACGTGCAGAAGCTATGAGTTTCAGGACTATCACTGCCTACCACATGCGCTAGCACTGCTTGACTAACGTGCAGGAGCAATGAGACTGAGGACTATCACTGCCCACCACATGCGCTAACACTGCTTGACTAACGTGCAGGAGCAATGAGACTGAGGACTATCACTGCCCTAACAAGTCCTATCAGTGCTTGACTAACGTGCAGGAGCAATGAGACTAAGGACTATCACTGCCCACCACTAGTCCTAACACTGCTTGACTAACGAGCAGGAGCAATGAGACTGAGGACTATCACTGCCCACCACATGCGCTAACACTGCTTGACTAACTGGCAGGAGCAATGGGACTGAGGACTATCACTGCCCACCACATGCGCTAACACTGCTTGACTAACGTGCAGGAGCAACGAGACTGAGGACTAACACTGCCCACCACATGCGCTAAGAGTGCATGACTAACGTGCAGGAGCAATGAGACTGAGGACTATCACTGCCCACCACACGCGCTAACAATGCTTGACTAACGTGCAGGAGCAATGAGACTGAGGACTATCACTGCCCACCACACGCGCTAACACTGCTTGACTAACGTGCAGGAGCAAGAAGACTGAGGACTATCACTGCCCACCACATGCGCTAACACTGCTTGACTAACGTGCAGGAGCAATGAGACTGAGGACTATCACTGACCTAACAAGTCCTAATACTGCTTGACTAACGTGCAGCAGCAATGAGATTGAGGACTATCACTGCCCACCACACGCGCTAACACTGCTTGACTAACGTGCAGGAGCAATGAGAATGAGGACTATCACTGCCCACCACACGCGCTAACACTGCTTGACTAACGTGCGGGAGCAATGAGACTGACGACTATCACTGTCCACCACAAGCGCTAACACTGCTTGACTAACGTGCAGGAGCAATGAGACTGAGGTCTATCACTGCCCACCACATGCGCTAACACTGCTTGACTAACGTGCAGGAGCAATGAGACTGTGTACTATCACTGCCCACCACATGCGCTAACACTGCTTGACTAACGTGCAGGAGCAATGAGACTGAGGACTATCACTGCCCACCACATGCGTTAACACTGCTTGAATAACGTGCAGGTGCAATGAGACTGAGGATTATCACTGCCCTCCACAAGTCCTAACAGTGCTTGACTAACGTGCAGGAGCAATGAGACTGAGGACTATCACTGCCCACCACATGCGCTAACATTGCTTGACTAACGTGCAGGAGCAATGAGACTGAAGACTATAACTGCCCACCACATGCGCTAACACTGCTTGAATAACGTGCAGGAGCAATGAGACTGAGGACTATCACTGCCCACCGCAAGTCCTAACAGTGCTTGAGTAACGTGCAGGAACAATGTGTCTGAGGACTTTCACTGCCCTAACTAGTCCTAACATTGCTTGACTAACGTGCAGGAGCAATGAGACTGATGACTATCACTGCCCTAACAAGTCCTAACACTGCTTGACTAACGTGCAGGAGCAATGAGACTGAGGACTATCACTGCCTACCACATGCGCTAACACTGCTTGACTAACGTGCAGGAGCAATGAGACTGAGGACTATCACTGCCCTAACAAGTCCTAACAGTGCTTGACTAACGTGCAGGAGCAATGAGACTGAGGACTATCACTGCCCACCACAAGTCCTAACACTGCTTGACTAACGTGCAGGAGCAATGAGACTGAGGACTATCACTGCCCACCACATGCGCTAACAGTGCTTGACTAACGTGCAGGAGCAATGAGACTGAGGACTATCACTGCCCTAACAAGTCCTAACAGTGCTTGACTAACGTGCAGGAGCAATGAGACTGTGGACTATCACTGCCCACCACACGCGCTAACACTGCTTGACTAACGTGCAGGAGCAATGAGACTGAGGATTATCACTGCCCACCACATGCGCTAACACTGCTTGACTAACGTGCAGGAGCAATGAGACTGAGGACTATCACTGCCCTAACAAGTCCTGACGGTGCTGGATTATCGTGCAGAAGCAATGAGACTGAGGACTATCACTGCCCACCATAAGTCCTAACACTGCTTGACTAACGTGCAGGAGCAATGAAACTGAGGACTATCACTGCCCACCACATGCGCTAACACTGCTTGACTAACTGGCAGGAGCAATGAGACTGAGGACTATCACTGCCCACTACATGCGCTAACAGTGCTTGCCTAACTGGCAGGAGCAATGAGACTGAGAAATATCACTGCCCACCACATGCGCTAACACTGCTTGCCTAACTGGCAGGAGCAATGAGACTGAGTACTATCACTGCACACCACACGCGATAACACTGCTTGACTAACGTGCAGGAGCAATGAGACTGAGGACTATCACTGCCCTAACAAGTCCTATCACTGCTTGACTAACGTGCAGGAGCAATGAGACTGAGGACTATCACTGCCCTAACAAAACCTAACAGTGCTTGACTAACGTGCAGGAGCAATGAGACTGAGGACTATCACTGCCCACCAAAAGTCCTAACACTGCTTGACTAACGTGCAGGAGCAATGAGAATGAAGACTGTCACTGCCCACCACATGCGCTAACACTGCTTGACTAGCGTGCAGGAGCAATGAGACTGAGGACTATCACTGCCCTAACAAGTCCTAACAGTGCTTGACTAACGTGCAGGAACAATGAGACTGAGGACTATCACTGCCCACCACATGCGCTAACACTGCTTGACTAACGTGCAGGGGCAATGAGACTGTGTACTATCACTGCCCACCACATCGCTAACACTGCTTGACTAACGTGCAGGAGCAATGAGACTGAGGACTATCACTGCCCACCACATGCGCTAACACTGCTTGAATAACGTGCAGGAGCAATGAGACTGAGGATTATCACTGCCCACCACAAGTCCTAACAGTGCTTGACTAACGTGCAGGAGCAATGAGACTGAGGACTATCACTGCCCACCACATGGGCTAACACTGCTTGACTAACGTGCAGGAGCAATGAGACTGAGGACTATCACTGCCCACCACATGCGCTAACACTGCTTGAATAACGTGCAGGAGCAATGAGACTGAGGACTATCACTGCTCACCACAAGTCCTAACAGTGCTTGACTAACGTGCAGGAACAATGAGTCTGAGGACTATCACTGCCCTAACAAGTCCTAACAGTGCTTGTCTAACGTGCAGGAGCAATGAGACTGATGACTATCACTGCTCTAACAAGTCCTAACACTGCTTGACTAACGTGCAGGAGCAATGAGACTGAGGACTATCACTGCCTACCACATGCTCTAACACTGCTTGACTAACGTGCAGGAGCAATGAGACTGAGGACTATCGCTGCCCTAACAAGTCCAGCAGTGCTTGACTAACGTGCAGGAGCAATGAGACTGACGACTATCACTGCCCACCGCAAGTCCTAACACTGCTTGACTAACGTGCAGGAGCAATGAGACTGAGGACTATCACTGCCCACCACATGCGCTAACACTGCTTGGCTAACTGGCAGGAGTAATGGGACTGAGGACTATCGTTGCCCACCACTTGAACTAACACTGCTTGACTAACGTGCAGGAGCAATGAGACTGAGGACTATCACTGCCCACCACATGCGCTAACACTACTTGAATAACGTGCAGGAGCAATGAGACTGAGGATTATCACTGCCCACCACAAGTCCTAACACTGCTTGACTAACGTGCAGGAGCAATGAGACTGAGGACTATCACTGCCCTAACAAGTCCTAACAGTGCCTGACTAACGTGCAGAAGCTCTGAGTTTGAGGACTATCACTGCCTACCACATGCGCTAGCACTGCTTGACTAACGTGCAGGAGCAATGAGACTGAGGACTATCACTGCCCACCACATGCGCTAACACTGCTTGACTAACTGGCAGGAGCAATAGGACTGAGGTCTATCACTGCCCACCACATGCGCTAACACTGCTTGACTAACGTGCAGGAGCAATGAGACTGAGGACTAACACTGCCAACCACATGCGCTAAGAGTGCTTGACTAACGTGCAGGAGCAATGAGACTGAGGACTATCACTGCCAACCACACGCGCTAACACTGCTTGACTAACGTGCAGGAGCAATGAGACTGAGGACTATCACTGCCCACCACACGCGCTAACACGGCTTAACTAACGTGCAGGAGCAAGAAGACTGAGGACTATCACTGCCCACCACATGCGCTAACACTGCTTGACTAACGTGCAGGAGCAATGAGACTGAGGACTATCACTGCCCACCACATGCGCTAACACTGCTTGACTAACGTGCAGGAGCAATGAGACTATGTACTATCACTGCCCACCACATGCGCTAACACTGCTTGACTAACGTGCAGGAGCAATGAGACTGAGGACTATCACTGCCCACCACATGCGCTAACACTGCTTCACTAACGTGCAGGAGCATTGAGACTGAGGACTATCACTGCCCTCCTTATGCACTAACACTGCTTGACTAACGTGCAGGAGTAATGAGACTGAGGACTATCACTGCCCACCACAAGTCCTAACAGTGCTTGACTAACATGCAGGAGCAATGAGATTGAGTACTATCACTGCCCACCACACGCGCTAACACTGCTTGACTAACGTGCAGGAGCAATGAGACTGAGGACTATCACTGCCCACCACACGCGCTAACACTGCTTGACTAACATGCAGGAGCAATGAGACAGAGGACTATCACTGCCCTAACAAGTCCTAACACTGCTTGACTAACGTGCAGGAGCAATGAGACTGAGGACTATCACTGCCCTCCACATGCGCTAACACTGCTTGACTTACGTGCAGGAGCAATGAGACTGAGGACTATCACTGACCTAACAAGTCCTAACACTGCTTGACTAACGTGCAGGAGGAATGAGATTGAGGACTATCACTGCCCACCACACGCGCTAACACTGCTTGACTAACGTGCAGGAGCAATGAGAATGAGGACTATCACTGCCCACCACACGCGCTAACACTGCTTGAATAACGTGCGGGAGCAATGGGACTGAGGACTATCACTGTCCACCACAAGCGCTAACACTGCTTGACTAACGTGCAGGAGCAATGAGACTGAGGACTATCACTGCCCACCACATGCGCTATCACTGCTTGAATAACGTGCAGGAGCAAAGAGACTGAGGATTATCACTGCCCACCACAAGTCCTAACAATGCTTGACTAACGTGCAGGAGCAATGAGACTGAGGACTATCACTGCCCACCACATGCGCTAACACTGCTTGACTAACGTGCAGGAGCAATGAGACTGAGGACTATCACTGCCCTAACAAGTCCTAACAATGCTTGACTAACGTGCAGGAGCAATGAGACTAAGGACTATCACTGCCCACCACTTGTCCTAACACTGCTTGACTAACGTGCAGGAGCAATGAGACTGAGGACTATCACTGCCCACCACATGCGCTAACACTGCTTGACTAACGTGCTGGAGCAATGAGACTGAGGACTATCACTGCCCACCACATGCGCTAACACTGCTTGAATAACGTGCAGGAGCAATGAGACTGAGGACTAGCACTGCCCAGCACAAGTCCTAACAGTGCTTGACTAACGTGCAGGAACAATGAGTCTGAGGACTATCACTGCCCTAACAAGTCCTAACAGTGCTTGACTAACGTGCAGGAGCAATGAGACTGATGACTATCACTGCCCTAACAAGTCCTAACACTGCTTGACTAACGTGCAATAGCAATGAGACTGAGGACTATCACTGCCTACCACATGCGCTAACACTGCTTGACTAACGTGCAGGAGCAATGACACTGAGGACTATCACTGCCCTAACAAGTCCTAACAGTGCTTGACTAACGTGCAGGAGCAATGAGACTGAGGACTATCACTGCCCACCACAAGTCCTAACACTGCTTGACTAACGTGCAGGAGCAATGAGACTGAGGACTATCACTGCCCACCACATGCGCTAACACTACTTGACTAACTGGCAGGAGTAATGGGACTGAGGACTTTCATTGCCCACCACATGAACTAAAACTGCTTGACTAACGTGCAGGAGCAATGAGACTGAGGACTATCACTGCCCACCACATGCGCTAACACTGCTTGAATAACATGCAGGAGCAATGAGACTGAGGATTATCACTGCCCACCACAAGTCCTAACCCTGCTTGACCAACGTGCAGGAGCAATGAGACTGAGGACTATCACTGCCCTAACAAGTCCTAACAGTGCCTGACTAACGTGCAGAAGCTATGAGTTTGAGGACTATCACTGCCTACCACATGCGCTAGCACTGCTTGACTAACGTGCAGGAGCAATGAGACTGAGGACTATCACTGCCCACCACATGCGCTAACACTGCTTGACTAACGTGCAGGAGCAATGAGACTGAGTACTATCACTGCCCTAACAAGTCCTATCAGTGCTTGACTAACGTGCAGGAGCAATGAGACTAAGGACTATCACTGCCCACCACTAGTCCTAACACTGCTTGACCAACGAGCAGGAGCAATGAGACTGAGGACTATCACTGCCCACCACATGCGCTAACACTGCTTGACTAACTGGCAGGAGCAATGGGACTGAGGACTATCACTGGCCACCACATGCGCTAACACTGCTTGACTAACGTGCAGGAGCAATGAGACTGAGGACTAAAACTGCCCACCACATGCGCTAAGAGTGCTTGATTAACGTGCAGGAGCAATGAGATTGAGGACTATCACTGCCCACCACACGCGCTAACAATGCTTGACTAACGTGCAGGAGCAATGAGACTGAGGACTATCACTGCCCACCACACGCGCTAACACTGCTTGACTAACGTGCAGGAGCAAGAAGACTGAGGACTATCACTGCCCACCACATGCGTTAACACTGCTTGACTAACGTGCAGGAGCAATGAGACTGAGGACTATCACTGCCCACCACATGCGCTAACACTGCTTGACTAACGTGCAGGAGCAATGAGACTGAGGACTATCACTGCCCACCACATGCGCTAACACTGCTTGACTAACGTGCAGGAGCAATGAGACTGAGGACTGTCACTGCCCACCACATGCGCTAACACTGCTTGACTAACGTGCAGGAGCAATGAGACTGAGGACTATCACTGCCCACCACATGCGCTAACAGTGCTTGACTAACGTGCAGGAGCAATGAGACTGAGGACTATCACTGCCCACCAAAGGTCCTAACAGTGCTTGACTAACGTGCAGGAGCAATGAGACTGAGGACTATCACTGCCCTAACAAGTCCCAACACTGCTTGACTAACGTGCAGGAGCAATGAGACTGACGACTATCACTGCCCTAACAAGTCCTAACGCTGCTTGACTAACGTGCAGGAGGAATGAGACTGAGGACTATCACTGCCCTAACAAGTCCTAACACTGCTTGACTAACGTGCAGGAGCAATGAGACTGAGGACTATCACTGCCCAAACAAGTCCTAACACTGCTTGACTAACGTGCAGGAGCAATGAGACTGAGGAGTATCACTGCCCACCACACGCGCTAACACTGCTTGACTAACGTGCAGGAGCAATGAGACTGAGGACTATCACTGCCCACCACACGCGCTAACACTCCTTGACTAACGTGCAGGAGCAATGAGACTGAGGACTATCACTGCCCACCACAAGCTTTAACACTGCATGACTGACGTGCAGGAGCAATGAGACTGAGGACTATCACTGCCCACCATATGCCATAACAGTGCTTGAGTAACGTGCAGGAGAATTGGGACTGAGGACTATCACTGCCCACCACAAGCGCTAACACTGCTTGACTAACGTGCAGGAGCAATGAGACTGAGGACTATCACTGCCCTAACAAGTCCTAACAGTGCCTGACTAACGTGCAGAAGCTACGAGTTTGAGGACTATCACTGCCTACCACATGCGCTAGCACTGCTTGACTAACGTGCAGGAGCAATGAGACTGAGGACTATCACTGCCCACCACATGCGCTAACACTGCTTGACTAACGTGCAGGAGCAATGAGACTGAGGACTATCACTGCCCTAACAAGTCCTATCAGTGCTTGACTAACGTGCAGGAGCAATGAGACTAAGGACTATCACTGCCCACCACTAGTCCTAACACTGCTTGACTAACGAGCAGGAGCAATGAGACTGAGGACTATCACTGCCCACCACATGCGCTAACACTGCTTGACTAACTGGCAGGAGCAATGGGACTGAGGACTATCACTGCCCACCACATGCGCTAACACTGCTTGACTAACGTGCAGGAGCAATGAGACTGAGGACTAACACTGCCCACCACATGCGCTAAGAGTGCATGACTAACGTGCAGGAGCAATGAGACTGAGGACTATCACTGCCCACCACACGCGCTAACAATGCTTGACTAACGTGCAGGAGCAATGAGACTGAGGACTATCACTGCCCACCACACGCGCTAACACTGCTTGACTAACGTGCAGGAGCAAGAAGACTGAGGACTATCACTGCCCACCACATGCGCTAACACTGCTTGACTAACGTGCAGGAGCAATGAGACTGAGGACTATCACTGACCTAACAAGTCCTAACACTGCTTGACTAACGTGCAGCAGCAATGAGATTGAGGACTATCACTGCCCACCACACGCGCTAACACTGCTTGACTAACGTGCAGGAGCTATGAGAATGAGGACTATCACTGCCCACCACACGCGCTAACACTGCTTGACTAACGTGCGGGAGCAATGAGACTGACGACTATCACTGTCCACCACAAGCGCTAACATTGCTTGACTAACGTGCAGGAGCAATGAGACTGAGGTCTATCACTGCCCACCACATGCGCTAACACTGCTTGACTAACGTGCAGGAGCAATGAGACTGTGTACTATCACTGCCCACCACATGCGCTAACACTGCTTGACTAACGTGCAGGAGCAATGAGACTGAGGACTATCACTGCCCACCACATGCGCTAACACTGCTTGAATAACGTGCAGGAGCAATGAGACTGAGGATTATCACTGCCCTCCACAAGTCCTAACAGTGCTTGACTAACGTGCAGGAGCAATGAGACTGAGGACTATCACTGCCCACCACATGCGCTAGCATTGCTTGACTAACGTGCAGGAGCAATGAGACTGAAGACTATAACTGCCCACCACATGCGCTAACACTGCTTGAATAACGTGCAGGAGCAATGAGACTGAGGACTATCACTGCCCACCGCAAGTCCTAACAGTGCTTGAGTACCGTGCAGGAACAATGTGTCTGAGGACTTTCACTGCCCTAACTAGTCCTAACAGTGCTTGACTAACGTGCAGGAGCAATGAGACTGATGACTATCACTGCCCTAACAAGTCCTAACACTGCTTGACTAACGTGCAGGAGCAATGAGACTGAGGACTATCACTGCCTACCACATGCGCTAACACTGCTTGACTAACGTGCAGGAGCAATGAGACTGAGGACTATCACTGCCCTAACAAGTCCTAACAGTGCTTGACTAACGTGCAGGAGCAATGAGACTGAGGACTATCACTGCCCACCACAAGTCCTAACACTGCTTGACTAACGTGCAGGAGCAATGAGACTGAGGACTATCACTGCCCACCACATGCGCTAACAGTGCTTGACTAACGTGCAGGAGCAATGAGACTGAGGACTATCACTGCCCTAACAAGTCCTAACAGTGCTTGACTAACGTGCAGGAGCAATGAGACTGTGGACTATCACTGCCCACCACACGCGCTAACACTGCTTGACTAACGTGCAGGAGCAATGAGACTGAGGATTATCACTGCCCACCACATGCGCTAACACTGCTTGACTAACGTGCAGGAGCAATGAGACTGAGGACTATCACTGCCCTAACAAGTCCTAACGGTGCTGGATTATCGTGCAGATGCAATGAGACTGAGGACTATCACTGCCCACCATAAGTCCTAACACTGCTTGACTAACGTGCAGGAGCAATGAAACTGAGGACTATCACTGCCCACCACATGCGCTAACACTGCTTGACTAACTGGCAGGAGCAATGAGACTGAGGACTATCACTGCCCACTACATGCGCTAACAGTGCTTGCCTAACTGGCAGGAGCAATGAGACTGAGAAATATCACTGCCCACCACATGCGCTTACACTGCTTGCCTAACTGGCAGGAGCAATGAGACTGAGAACTATCACTGCACACCACACGCGCTAACACTGCTTGACTAACGTGCAGGAGCAATGAGACTGAGGACTATCACTGCCCTAACAAGTCCTATCACTGCTTGACTAACGTGCAGGAGCAATGAGACTGAGGACTATCACTGCCCTAACAAAACCTAACAGTGCTTGACTAACGTGCAGGAGCAATGAGACTGAGGACTATCACTGCCCACCAAAAGTCCTAACACTGCTTGACTAACGTGCAGGAGCAATCAGAATGAAGACTGTCACTGCCCACCACATGCGCTAAAACTGCTTGACTAACGTGCAGGAGCAATGAGACTGAGGACTATCACTGCCCACCACATGCGCTAACACTGCTTGACTAACGTGCAGGAGCAATGAGACTGAGGACTATCACTGCCCACCACATGCGCTAACACTGCTTGTATAACGTGCAGGAGCAATGAGACTGAGGACTATCACTGCTCACCACAAGTCCTAACAGTGCTTGACTAACGTGCAGGATCAATGAGTCTGAGGACTATCACTGCCCTAACAAGTCCTAACAGTGCTTGACTAACGTGCAGGAGCAATGAGACTGATGACTATCACTGCCCTAACAAGTCCTAACACTGCTTGACTAACGTGCAGGAGCAATGAGACTGAGGACTATCACTGCCTACCACATGCTCTAACACTGCTTGACTAACGTGCAGGAGCAATGAGACTGAGGACTATCGCTCCCCTAACAAGTCCAGCAGTGCTTGACTAACGTGCAGGAGCAATGAGACTGACGACTATCACTGCCCACCGCAAGTCCTAACACTGCTTGACTAACGTGCAGGAGCAATGAGACTGATGACTATCACTGCCCTAACAAGTCCTAACACTGCTTGACTAACGTGCAGGAGCAATGAGACTGAGGACTATCACTGCCTACCACATGCGCTAACACTGCTTGACTAACGTGCAGGAGCAATGACACTGAGGACTATCACTGCCCTAACAAGTCCTAACACTACTTGAATAACGTGCAGGAGCAATGAGACTGAGGATTATCACTGCCCACCACAAGTCCTAACACTGCTTGACTAACGTGCAGGAGCAATGAGACTGAGGACTATCACTGCCCTAACAAGTCCTAACAGTGCCTGACTAACGTGCAGAAGCTCTGAGTTTGAGGACTATCACTGCCTACCACATGAGCTAGCACTGCTTGACTAACGTGCAGGAGCAATGAGACTGAGGACTATCACTGCCCACCACATGCGCTAACACTGCTTGACTAACTGGCAGGAGCAATAGGACTGAAGTCTATCACTGCCCACCACATGCGCTAACACTGCTTGACTAACGTGCAGGAGCAATGAGACTGAGGACTAACACTGCAAACCACATGCGCTAAGAGTGCTTGACTAACGTGCAGGAGCAATGAGACTGAGGACTATCACTGCCAACCACACGCGCTAACACTGCTTGACTAACGTGCAGGAGCAATGAGACTGAGGACTATCACTGCCCACCACACGCGCTAACACGGCTTAACTAACGTGCAGGAGCAAGAAGACTGAGGACTATCACTGCCCACCACATGCGCTAACACTGCTTGACTAACGTGCAGGAGCAATGAGACTGGGGACTATCACTGCCCACCACATGCGCTAACACTGCTTGACTAACGTGCAGGAGCAATGAGACTACGTACTATCACTGCCCACCACATGCGCTAACACTGCTTGACTAACGTGCAGGAGCAATGAGACTGAGGACTATCACTGCCCACCACATGCGCTAACACTGCTTCACTAACGTGCAGGAGCATTGAGACTGAGGACTATCACTGCCCTCCTTATGCACTAACACTGCTTGACTAACGTGCAGGAGCAATGAGACTGAGGACTATCACTGCCCACCACAAGTCCTAACAGTGCTTGACTAACATGCAGGAGCAATGAGATTGAGTACTATCACTGCCCACCACACGCGCTAACACTGCTTGACTAACGTGCAGGAGCAATGAGACTGAGGACTATCACTGCCCACCACACGCGCTAACACTGCTTGACTAACATGCAGGAGCAATGAGACAGAGGACTATCACTGCCCTAACAAGTCCTAACACTGCTTGACTAACGTGCAGGAGCAATGAGACTGAGGACTATCACTGCCCTCCACATGCGCTAACACTGCTTGACTTACGTGCAGGAGCAATGAGACTGAGGACTATCACTGATCTAACAAGTCCTAACACTGCTTGACTAACGTGCAGGAGGAATGAGATTGAGGACTATCACTGCCCACCACACGCGCTAACACTGCTTGACTAACGTGCAGGAGCAATGAGACTGAGGACTATCACTGCCCACCACATGCGCTATCACTGCTTGAATAACGTGCAGGAGCAAAGAGACTGAGGATTATCACTGCCCACCACAAGTCCTAACAATGCTTGACTAACGTGCAGGAGCAATGAGACTGAGGACTATCACTGCCCACCACATGCGCTAACACTGCTTGACTAACGTGCAGGAGCAATGAGACTGAGGACTATCACTGCCCTAACAAGTCCTAACAATGCTTGACTAACGTGCAGGAGCAATGTGACTAAGGACTATCACTGCCCACCACTTGTCCTAACACTGCTTGACTAACGTGCAGAAGCAATGAGACTGAGGACTATCACTGCCCACCACATGCGCTAACACTGCTTGACTAACGTGCAGGAGCAATGAGACTGAGGACTATCACTGCCCACCACATGCGCTAACACTGCTTGAATAACGTGCAGGAGCAATGAGACTGAGGACTATCACTGCCCACCACAAGTCCTAACAGTGCTTGACTAACGTGCAGGAACAATGAGTCTGAGGACTATCACTGCCCTAACAAGTCCTAACAGTGCTTGACTAACGTGCAGGAGCAATGAGACTGATGACTATCACTGCCCTAACAAGTCCTAACACTGCTTGACTAACGTGCAGGAGCAATGAGACTGAGGACTATCACTGCCTACCACATGCGCTAACACTGCTTGACTAACGTGCAGGAGCAATGACACTGAGGACTATCACTGCCCTAACAAGTCCTAACAGTGCTTGACTAACGTGCAGGAGCAATGAGACTGAGGACTATCACTGCCCACCACAAGTCCTAACACTGCTTGACTAACGTGCAGGAGCAATGAGACTGAGGACTATCACTGCCCACCACATGCGCTAACACTACTTGACTAACTGGCAGGAGTAATGGGACTGAGGACTTTCATTGCCCACCACATGAACTAACACTGCTTGACTAACGTGCAGGAGCAATGAGACTGAGGACTATCACTGCCCACCACATGCGCTAACACTGCTTGAATAACATGCAGGAGCAATGAGACTGAGGATTATCACTGCCCACCACAAGTCCTAACCCTGCTTGACCAACGTGCAGGAGCAATGAGACTGAGGACTATCACTGCCCTAACAAGTCCTAACAGTGCCTGACTAACGTGCAGAAGCTATGAGTTTGAGGACTATCACTGCCTACCACATGCGCTAGCACTGCTTGACTAACGTGCAGGAGCAATGAGACTGAGGACTATCACTGCCCACCACATGCGCTAACACTGCTTGACTAACGTGCAGGAGCAATGAGACTGAGGACTATCACTGCCCTAACAAGTCCTATCAGTGCTTGACTAACGTGCAGGAGCAATGAGACTAAGGACTATCACTGCCCACCACTAGTCCTAACACTGCTTGACTAACGAGCAGGAGCAATGAGACTGAGGACTATCACTGCCCACCACATGCGCTAACACTGCTTGACTAACGTGCAGGAGCAATGAGAATGAGGACTATCACTGCCCACCACACGCGCTAACACTGCTTGACTAACGTGCGGGAGCAATGAGACTGACGACTATCACTGTCCACCACAAGCGCTAACACTGCTTGACTAACGTGCAGGAACAATGAGTCTGAGGACTATCACTGCCCTAACAAGTCCTAACAGTGCTTGACTAACGTGCAGGAGCAATGAGACTGATGACTATCACTGCCCTAACAAGTCCTAACACTGCTTGACTAACGTGCAGGAGCAATGAGACTGAGGACTATCACTGCCTACCACATTCTCTAACACTGCTTGACTAACGTGCTGGAGCAATGAGACTGAGGACTATCGCTCCCCTAACAAGTCCAGCAGTGCTTGACTAACGTGCAGGAGCAATGAGACTGACGACTATCACTGCCCACCGCAAGTCCTAACACTGCTTGACTAACGTGCAGGAGCAATGAGACTGAGGACTATCACTGCCCACCACATGCGCTAACACTGCTTGGCTAACTGGCAGGAGTAATGGGACTGAGGACTATCGTTGCCCACCACATGAACTAACACTGCTTGACTAACGTGCAGGAGCAATGAGACTGAGGACTATCACTGCCCACCACATGCGCTAACACTACTTGAATAACGTGCAGGAGCAATGAGACTGAGGATTATCACTGCCCTCCACAAGTCCTAACACTGCTTGACTAACGTGCAGGAGCAATGAGACTGAGGACTATCACTGCCCTAACAAGTCCTAACAGTGCCTGACTAACGTGCAGAAGCTCTGAGTTTGAGGACTATCACTGCCTACCACATGCGCTAGCACTGCTTGACTAACTTGCAGGAGCAATGAGACTGAGGACTATCACTGCCCACCACATGCGCTAACACTGCTTGACTAACTGGCAGGAGCAATAGGACTGAGGTCTATCACTGCCCACCACATGCGCTAACACTGCTTGACTAACGTGCAGGAGCAATGAGACTGAGGACTAACACTGCCAACCACATGCGCTAAGAGTGCTTGACTAACGTGCAGGAGCAATGAGACTGAGGACTATCACTGCCAACCACACGCGCTAACACTGCTTGACTAACGTGCAGGAGCAATGAGACTGAGGACTATCACTGCCCACCACACGCGCTAACACGGCTTAACTAACGTGCAGGAGCAAGAAGACTGAGGACTATCACTGCCCACCACATGCGCTAACACTGCTTGACTAACGTGCAGGAGCAATGAGACTGAGGACTATCACTGCCCACCACATGCGCTAACACTGCTTGACTAACGTGCAGGAGCAATGAGACTATGTACTATCACTGCCCACCACATGCGCTAACACTGCTTGACTAACGTGCAGGAGCAATGAGACTGAGGACTATCACTGCCCACCACATGCGCTAACACGGCTTCACTAACGTGCAGGAGCATTGAGACTGAGGACTATCACTGCCCTCCTTATGCACTAACACTGCTTGACTAACGTGCAGGAGCAATGAGACTGAGGACTATCACTGCCCACCACAAGTCCTAACAGTGCTTGACTAACATGCAGGAGCAATGAGATTGAGTACTATCACTGCCCACCACACGCGCTAACACTGCTTGACTAACGTGCAGGAGCAATGAGACTGAGGACTATCACTGCCCACCACACGCGCTAACACTGCTTGACTAACATGCAGGAGCAATGAGACAGAGGACTATCACTGCCCTAACAAGTCCTAACACTGCTTGACTAACGTGCAGGAGCAATGAGACTGAGGACTATCACTGCCCTCCACATGCGCTAACACTGCTTGACTTACGTGCAGGAGCAATGAGACTGAGGACTATCACTGATCTAACAAGTCCTAACACTGCTTGACTAACGTGCAGGAGGAATGAGATTGAGGACTATCACTGCCCACCACACGCGCTAACACTGCTTGACTAACGTGCAGGAGCAATGAGACTGAGGACTATCACTGCCCACCACATGCGCTATCACTGCTTGAATAACGTGCAGGAGCAAAGAGACTGAGGATTATCACTGCCCACCACAAGTCCTAACAATGCTTGACTAACGTGCAGGAGCAATGAGATTGAGGACTATCACTGCCCACCACATGCGCTAACACTGCTTGACTAACGTGCAGGAGCAATGAGACTGAGGACTATCACTGCCCTAACAAGTCCTAACAATGCTTGACTAACGTGCAGGAGCAATGAGACTAAGGACTATCACTGCCCACCACTTGTCCTAACACTGCTTGACTAACGTGCAGGAGCAATGAGACTGAGGACTATCACTGCCCACCACATGCGCTAACACTGCTTGACTAACGTGCAGGAGCAATGAGACTGAGGACTATCACTGCCCACCACATGCGCTAACACTGCTTGAATAACGTGCAGGAGCAATGAGACTGAGGACTATCACTGCCCACCACAAGTCCTAACAGTGCTTGACTAACGTGCAGGAACAATGAGTCTGAGGACTATCACTGCCCTAACAAGTCCTAACAGTGCTTGACTAACGTGCAGGAGCAATGAGACTGATGACTATCACTGCCCTAACAAGTCCTAACACTGCTTGACTAACGTGCAGGAGCAATGAGACTGAGGACTATCACTGCCTACCACATGCGCTAACACTGCTTGACTAACGTGCAGGAGCAATGACACTGAGGACTATCACTGCCCTAACAAGTCCTAACAGTGCTTGACTAACGTGCAGGAGCAATGAGACTGAGGACTATCACTGCCCACCACAAGTCCTAACACTGCTTGACTAACGTGCAGGAGCAATGAGACTGAGGACTATCACTGCCCACCACATGCGCTAACACTACTTGACTAACTGGCAGGAGTAATGGGACTGAGGACTTTCATTGCCCACCACATGAACTAACACTGCTTGACTAACGTGCAGGAGCAATGAGACTGAGGACTATCACTGCCCACCACATGCGCTAACACTGCTTGAATAACATGCAGGAGCAATGAGACTGAGGATTATCACTGCCCACCACAAGTCCTAACCCTGCTTGACCAACGTGCAGGAGCAATGAGACTGAGGACTATCACTGCCCTAACAAGTCCTAACAGTGCCTGACTAACGTGCAGAAGCTATGAGTTTGAGGACTATCACTGCCTACCACATGCGCTAGCACTGCTTGACTAACGTGCAGGAGCAATGAGACTGAGGACTATCACTGCCCACCACATGCGCTAACACTGCTTGACTAACGTGCAGGAGCAATGAGACTGAGGACTATCACTGCCCTAACAAGTCCTATCAGTGCTTGACTAACGTGCAGGAGCAATGAGACTAAGGACTATCACTGCCCACCACTAGTCCTAACACTGCTTGACTAACGAGCAGGAGCAATGAGACTGAGGACTATCACTGCCCACCACATGCGCTAACACTGCTTTACTAACTGGCAGGAGCAATGGGACTGAGGACTATCACTGGCCACCCCATGCGCTAACACTGCTTGACTAACGTGCAGGAGCAATGAGACTGAGGACTAAAACTGCCCACCACATGCGCTAAGAGTGCTTGATTAACGTGCAGGAGCAATGAGATTGAGGACTATCACTGCCCACCACACGCGCTAACAATGCTTGACTAACGTGCAGGAGCAATGAGACTGAGGACTATCACTGCCCACCACACGCGCTAACACTGCTTGTCTAACGTGCAGGAGCAAGAAGACTGAGGACTATCACTGCCCACCACATGCGCTAACACTGCTTGACTAACGTGCAGGAGCAATGAGACTGAGGACTATCACTGCCCACCACATGCGCTAACACTGCTTGACTAACGTGCAGGAGCAATGAGACTGAGGACTATCACTGCCCACCACATGCGCTAACACTGCTTGACTAACGTGCAGGAGCAATGAGACTGAGGACTGTCACTGCCCACCACATGCGCTAACACTGCTTGACTAACGTGCAGGAGCAATGAGACTGAGGACTATCACTGCCCACCACATGCGCTAACAGTGCTTGACTAACGTGCAGGAGCAATGAGACTGAGGACTATCACTGCCCACCACAAGTCCTAACAGTGCTTGACTAACGTGCAGGAGCAATGAGACTGAGGACTATCACTGCCCTAACAAGTCCCAACACTGCTTGACTAACGTGCAGGTGCAATGAGACTGACGACTATCACTGCCCTAACAAGTCCTAACGCTGCTTGACTAACGTGCAGGAGGAATGAGACTGAGGACTATCACTGCCCTAACAAGTCCTAACACTGCTTGACTAACGTGCAGGAGCAATGAGACTGAGGACTATCACTGCCCAAACAAGTCCTAACACTGCTTGACTAACGTGCAGGAGCAATGAGACTGAGGAGTATCACTGCCCACCACACGCGCTAACACTGCTTGACTAACGTGCAGGAGCAATGAGACTGAGGACTATCACTGCCCACCACACGCGCTAACACTCCTTGACTAACGTGCAGGAGCAATGAGACTGAGGACTATCACTGCCCACCACAAGCTTTAACACTGCATGACTGACGTGCAGGAGCAATGAGACTGAGGACTATCACTGCCCACCATATGCCATAACAGTGCTTGAGTAACGTGCAGGAGAATTGGGACTGAGGACTATCACTGCCCACCACAAGCGCTAACACTGCTTGACTAACGTGCAGGAGCAATGAGACTGAGGACTATCACTGCCCACCACATGCGCTAACACTGCTTGGCTAACTGGCAGGAGTAATGGGACTGAGGACTATCGTTGCCCACCACATGAACTAACACTGCTTGACTAACGTGCAGGAGCAATGAGACTGAGGACTATCACTGCCCACCACATGCGCTAACACTACTTGAATAACGTGCAGGAGCAATGAGACTGAGGATTATCACTGCCCACCACAAGTCCTAACACTGCTTGACTAACGTGCAGGAGCAATGAGACTGAGGACTATCACTGCCCTAACAAGTCCTAACAGTGCCTGACTAACGTGCAGAAGCTCTGAGTTTGAGGACTATCACTGCCTACCACATGCGCTAGCACTGCTTGACTAACGTGCAGGAGCAATGAGACTGAGGACTATCACTGCCCACCACATGCGCTAACACTGCTTGACTAACGTGCAGGAGCAATGAGACTGAGGACTAACACTGCCAACCACATGCGCTAAGAGTGCTTGACTAACGTGCAGGAGCAATGAGACTGAGGACTATCACTGCCAACCACACGCGCTAACACTGCTTGACTAACGTGCAGGAGCAATGAGACTGAGGACTATCACTGCCCACCACACGCGCTAACACGGCTTAACTAACGTGCAGGAGCAAGAAGACTGAGGACTATCACTGCCCACCACATGCGCTAACACTGCTTGACTAACGTGCAGGAGCAATGAGACTGAGGACTATCACTGCCCACCACATGCGCTAACACTGCTTGACTAACGTGCAGGAGCAATGAGACTATGTACTATCACTGCCCACCACATGCGCTAACACTGCTTGACTAACGTGCAGGAGCAATGAGACTGAGGACTATCACTGCCCACCACATGCGCTAACACTGCTTCACTAACGTGCAGGAGCATTGAGACTGAGGACTATCACTGCCCTCCTTATGCACTAACACTGCTTGACTAACGTGCAGGAGCAATGAGACTGAGGACTATCACTGCCCACCACAAGTCCTAACAGTGCTTGACTAACATGCAGGAGCAATGAGATTGAGTACTATCACTGCCCACCACACGCGCTAACACTGCTTGACTAACGTGCAGGAGCAATGAGACTGAGGACTATCACTGCCCACCACACGCGCTAACACTGCTTGACTAACATGCAGGAGCAATGAGACAGAGGACTATCACTGCCCTAACAATTCCTAACACTGCTTGACTAACGTGCAGGAGCAATGAGACTGAGGACTATCACTGCCCTCCACATGCGCTAACACTGCTTGACTTACGTGCAGGAGCAATGAGACTGAGGACTATCACTGATCTAACAAGTCCTAACACTGCTTGACTAACGTGCAGGAGGAATGAGATTGAGGACTATCACTGCCCACCACACGCGCTAACACTGCTTGACTAACGTGCAGGAGCAATGAGACTGAGGACTATCACTGCCCACCACATGCGCTATCACTGCTTGAATAACGTGCAGGAGCTAAGAGACTGAGGATTACCACTGCCCACCACAAGTCCTAACAATGCTTGACTAACGTGCCTGAGCAATGAGACTGAGGACTATCACTGCCCACCACATGCGCTAACACTGCTTGACTAACGTGCAGGAGCAATGAGACTGAGGACTATCACTGCCCTAACAAGTCCTAACAATGCTTGACTAACGTGCAGGAGCAATGAGACTAAGGACTATCACTGCCCACCACTTGTCCTAACACTGCTTGACTAACGTGCAGGAGCAATGAGACTGAGGACTATCACTGCCCACCACATGCGCTAACACTGCTTGACTAACGTGCAGGAGCAATGAGACTGAGGACTATCACTGCCCACCACATGCGCTAACACTGCTTGAATAACGTGCAGGAGCAATGAGACTGAGGACTATCACTGCCCACCACAAGTCCTAACAGTGCTTGACTAACGTGCAGGAACAATGAGTCTGAGGACTATCACTGCCCTAACAAGTCCTAACAGTGCTTGACTAACGTGCAGGAGCAATGAGACTGATGACTATCACTGCCCTAACAAGTCCTAACTCTGCTTGACTAACGTGCAGGAGCAATGAGACTGAGGACTATCACTGCCAACACATGCGCTAACACTGCTTGACTAACGTGCAGGAGCAATGACACTGAGGACTATCACTGCCCTAACAAGTCCTAACAGTGCTTGACTAACGTGCAGGAGCAATGAGACTGAGGACTATCACTGCCCACCACAAGTCCTAACACTGCTTGACTAACGTGCAGGAGCAATGAGACTGAGGACTATCACTGCCCACCACATGCGCTAACACTACTTGACTAACTGGCAGGAGTAATGGGACTGAGGACTTTCATTGCCCACCACATGAACTAACACTGCTTGACTAACGTGCAGGAGCAATGAGACTGAGGACTATCACTGCCCACCACATGCGCTATCACTGCTTGAATAACATGCAGGAGCAATGAGACTGAGGATTATCACTGCCCACCACAAGTCCTAACCCTGCTTGACCAACGTGCAGGAGCAATGAGACTGAGGACTATCACTGCCCTAACAAGTCCTAACAGTGCCTGACTAACGTGCAGAAGCTATGAGTTTGAGGACTATCACTGCCTACCACATGCGCTAGCACTGCTTGACTAACGTGCAGGAGCAATGAGACTGAGGACTATCACTGCCCACCACATGCGCTAACACTGCTTGACTAACGTGCAGGAGCAATGAGACTGAGGACTATCACTGCCCTAACAAGTCCTATCAGTGCTTGACTAACGGGCAGGAGCAATGAGACTAAGGACTATCACTGCCCACCACTAGTCCTAACACTGCTTGACTAACGAGCAGGAGCAATGAGACTGAGGACTATCACTGCCCACCACATGCGCTAACACTGCTTGACTAACTGGCAGGAGCAATGGGACTGAGGACTATCACTGGCCACCACATGCGCTAACACTGCTTGACTAACGTGCAGGAGCAATGAGACTGAGGACTAAAACTGCCCACCACATGCGCTAAGAGTGCTTGATTAACGTGCAGGAGCAATGAGATTGAGGACTATCACTGCCCACCACACGCGCTAACAATGCTTGACTAACGTGCAGGAGCAATGAGACTGAGGACTATCACTGCCCACCACACGCGCTAACACTGCTTGACTAACGTGCAGGAGCAAGAAGACTGAGGACTATCACTGCCCACCACATACGCTAACACTGCTTGACTAACGTGCAGGAGCAATGAGACTGAGGACTATCACTGCCCACCACATGCGCTAACACTGCTTGACTAACGTGCAGGAGCAATGAGACTGAGGACTATCACTGCCCACCACATGCGCTAACACTGCTTGACTAACGTGCAGGAGCAATGAGACTGAGGACTGTCACTGCCCACCACATGCGCTAACACTGCTTGACTAACGTGCAGGAGCAATGAGACTGAGGACTATCACTGCCCACCACATGCGCTAACAGTGCTTGACTAACGTGCAGGAGCAATGAGACTGAGGACTATCACTGCCCACCACAAGTCCTAACAGTGCTTGACTAACGTGCAGGAGCAATGAGACTGAGGACTATCACTGCCCTAACAAGTCCCAACACTGCTTGACTAACGTGCAGGAGCAATGAGACTGACGACTATCACTGCCCTAACAAGTCCTAACGCTGCTTGACTAACGTGCAGGAGGAATGAGACTGAGGACTATCACTGCCCTAACAAGTCCTAACACTGCTTGACTAACGTGCAGGAGCAATGAGACTGAGGACTATCACTGCCCAAACAAGTCCTAACACTGCTTGACTAACGTGCAGGAGCAATGAGACTGAGGAGTATCACTGCCCACCACACGCGCTAACACTGCTTGACTAACGTGCAGGAGCAATGAGACTGAGGACTATCACTGCCAACCACACGCGCTAACACTCCTTGACTAACGTGCAGGAGCAATGAGACTGAGGACTATCACTGCCCACCACAAGCTTTAACACTGCATGACTGACGTGCAGGAGCAATGAGACTGAGGACTATCACTGCCCACCATATGCCATAACAGTGCTTGAGTAACGTGCAGGAGAATTGGGACTGAGGACTATCACTGCCCACCACAAGCGCTAACACTGCTTGACTAACGTGCAGGAGCAATGAGACTGAGGACTATCACTGCCCTAACAAGTCCTAACAGTGCCTGACTAACGTGCAGAAGCTATGAGTTTGAGGACTATCACTGCCTACCACATGCGCTAGCACTGCTTGACTAACGTGCAGGAGCAATGAGACTGAGGACTATCACTGCCCACCACATGCGCTAACACTGCTTGACTAACGTGCAGGAGCAATGAGACTGAGGACTATCACTGCCCTAACAAGTCCTATCAGTGCTTGACTAACGTGCAGGAGCAATGAGACTAAGGACTATCACTGCCCACCACTAGTCCTAACACTGCTTGACTAACGAGCAGGAGCAATGAGACTGAGGACTATCACTGCCCACCACATGCGCTAACACTGCTTGACTAACTGGCAGGAGCAATGGGACTGAGGACTATCACTGCCCACCACATGCGCTAACACTGCTTGACTAACGTGCAGGAGCAATGAGACTGAGGACTAACACTGCCCACCACATGCGCTAAGAGTGCATGACTAACGTGCAGGAGCAATGAGACTGAGGACTATCACTGCCCACCACACGCGCTAACAATGCTTGACTAACGTGCAGGAGCAATGAGACTGAGGACTATCACTGCCCACCACACGCGCTAACACTGCTTGACTAACGTGCAGGAGCAAGAAGACTGAGGACTATCACTGCCCACCACATGCGCTAACACTGCTTGACTAACGTGCAGGAGCAATGAGACTGAGGACTATCACTGACCTAACAAGTCCTAACACTGCTTGACTAACGTGCAGCAGCAATGAGATTGAGGACTATCACTGCCCACCACACGCGCTAACACTGCTTGACTAACGTGCAGGAGCAATGAGAATGAGGACTATCACTGCCCACCACACGCGCTAACACTGCTTGACTAACGTGCGGGAGCAATGAGACTGACGACTATCACTGTCCACCACAAGCGCTAACACTGCTTGACTAACGTGCAGGAGCAATGAGACTGAGGTCTATCACTGCCCACCACATGCGCTAACACTGCTTGACTAACGTGCAGGAGCAATGAGACTGTGTACTATCACTGCCCACCACATGCGCTAACACTGCTTGACTAACGTGCAGGAGCAATGAGACTGAGGACTATCACTGCCCACCACATGCGCTAACACTGCTTGAATAACGTGCAGGAGCAATGAGACTGAGGATTATCACTGCCCTCCACAAGTCCTAACAGTGCTTGACTAACGTGCAGGAGCAATGAGACTGAGGACTATCACTGCCCACCACATGCGCTAACATTGCTTGACTAACGTGCAGGAGCAATGAGACTGAAGACTATAACTGCCCACCACATGCGCTAACACTGCTTGAATAACGTGCAGGAGCAATGAGACTGAGGACTATCACTGCCCACCGCAAGTCCTAACAGTGCTTGAGTAACGTGCAGGAACAATGTGTCTGAGGACTTTCACTGCCCTAACTAGTCCTAACAGTGCTTGACTAACGTGCAGGAGCAATGAGACTGATGACTATCACTGCCCTAACAAGTCCTAACACTGCTTGACTAACGTGCAGGAGCAATGAGACTGAGGACTATCACTGCCTACCACATGCGCTAACACTGCTTGACTAACGTGCAGGAGCAATGAGACTGAGGACTATCACTGCCCTAACAAGTCCTAACAGTGCTTGACTAACGTGCAGGAGCAATGAGACTGAGGACTATCACTGCCCACCACAAGTCCTAACACTGCTTGACTAACGTGCAGGAGCAATGAGACTGAGGACTATCACTGCCCACCACATGCGCTAACAGTGCTTGACTAACGTGCAGGAGCAATGAGACTGAGGACTATCACTGCCCTAACAAGTCCTAACAGTGCTTGACTAACGTGCAGGAGCAATGAGACTGTGGACTATCACTGCCCACCACACGCGCTAACACTGCTTGACTAACGTGCAGGAGCAATGAGACTGAGGATTATCACTGCCCACCACATGCGCTAACACTGCTTGACTAACGTGCAGGAGCAATGAGACTGAGGACTATCACTGCCCTAACAAGTCCTAACGGTGCTGGATTATCGTGCAGAAGCAATGAGACTGAGGACTATCACTGCCCACCATAAGTTCTAACACTGCTTGACTAACGTGCAGGAGCAATGAAACTGAGGACTATCACTGCCCACCACATGCGCTAACACTGCTTGACTAACTGGCAGGAGCAATGAGACTGAGGACTATCACTGCCCACTACATGCGCTAACAGTGCTTGCCTAACTGGCAGGAGCAATGAGACTGAGAAATATCACTGCCCACCACATGCGCTAACACTGCTTGCCTAACTGGCAGGAGCAATGAGACTGAGAACTATCACTGCACACCACACGCGCTAACACTGCTTGACTAACGTGCAGGAGCAATGAGACTGAGGACTATCACTGCCCTAACAAGTCCTATCACTGCTTGACTAACGTGCAGGAGCAATGAGACTGAGGACTATCACTGCCCTAACAAAACCTAACAGTGCTTGACTAACGTGCAGGAGCAATGAGACTGAGGACTATCACTGCCCACCAAAAGTCCTAACACTGCTTGACTAACGTGCAGGAGCAATGAGAATGAAGACTGTCACTGCCCACCACATGCGCTAACACTGCTTGACTAACGTGCAGGAGCAATGAGACTGAGGACTATCACTGCCCTAACAAGTCCTAACAGTGCTTGACTAACGTGCAGGAACAATGAGACTGAGGACTATCACTGCCCACCACATGCGCTAACACTGCTTGACTAACGTGCAGGAGCAATGAGACTGTGTACTATCACTGCCCACCACATGCGCTAACACTGCTTGACTAACGTGCAGGAGCAATGAGACTGAGGACTATCACTGCCCACCACATGCGCTAACACTGCTTGAATAACGTGCAGGAGCAATGAGACTGAGGATTATCACTGCCCACCACAAGTCCTAACAGTGCTTGACTAACGTGCAGGAGCAATGAGACTGAGGACTATCACTGCCCACCACATGCGCTAACACTGCTTGACTAACGTGCAGGAAAAATGAGACTGAGGACTATCACTGCCCACCACATGCGCTATCACTGCTTGAATAACGTGCAGGAGCAATGAGACTGAGGACTATCACTGCTCACCACAAGTCCTAACAGTGCTTGACTAACGTGCAGGAACAATGAGTCTGAGGACTATCACTGCCTACCACATGCTCTAACACTGCTTGACCTACGTGCAGGAGCAATGAGACTGAGGACTATCGCTGCCCTAACAAGTCCAGTAGTGCTTGACTAACGTGCAGGAGCAATGAGACTGACGACTATCACTGCCCACCGCAAGTCCTAACACTGCTTGACTAACGTGCAGGAGCAATGAGACTGAGGACTATCACTGCCCACCACATGCGCTAACACTGCTTGGCTAACTGGCAGGAGTAATGGGACTGAGGACTATCGTTGCCCACCACATGAACTAACACTGCTTGACTAACGTGCAGGAGCAATGAGACTGAGGACTATCACTGCCCACCACATGCGCTAACACTACTTGAATAACGTGCAGGAGCAATGAGACTGAGGATTATCACTGCCCACCACAAGTCCTAACACTGCTTGACTAACGTGCAGGAGCAATGAGACTGAGGACTATCACTGCCCTAACAAGTCCTAACAGTGCCTGACTAACGTGCAGAAGTTCTGAGTTTGAGGACTATCACTGCCTACCACATGCGCTAGCACTGCTTGACTAACGTGCAGGAGCAATGAGACTGAGGACTATCACTGCCCACCACATGCGCTAACACTGCTTGACTAACTGGCAGGAGCAATAGGACTGAGGTCTATCACTGCCCACCACATGCGCTAACACTGCTTGACTAACGTGCAGGAGCAATGAGACTGAGGACTAACACTGCCAACCACATGCGCTAAGAGTGCTTGACTAACGTGCAGGAGCAATGAGACTGAGGACTATCACTGCCAACCACACGCGCTAACACTGCTTGACTAACGTGCAGGAGCAATGAGACTGAGGACTATCACTGCCCACCACACGCGCTAACACGGCTTAACTAACGTGCAGGAGCAAGAAGACTGAGGACTATCACTGCCCACCACATGCGCTAACACTGCTTGACTAACGTGCAAGAGCAATGAGACTGAGGACTATCACTGCCCACCACATGCGCTAACACTGCTTGACTAACGTGCAGGAGCAATGAGACTATGTACTATCACTGCCCACCACATGCGCTAACACTGCTTGACTAACGTGCAGGAGCAATGAGACTGAGGACTATCACTGCCCACCACATGCGCTAACACTGCTTCACTAACGTGCAGGAGCATTGAGACTGAGGACTATCACTGCCCACCTTATGCACTAACACTGCTTGACTAACGTGCAGGAGCAATGAGACTGAGGACTATCACTGCCCACCACAAGTCCTAACAGTGCTTGACTAACATGCAGGAGCAATGAGATTGAGTACTATCACTGCCCACCACACGCGCTAACACTGCTTGACTAACGTGCAGGAGCAATGAGACTGAGGACTATCACTGCCCACCACACGCGCTAACACTGCTTGACTAACATGCAGGAGCAATGAGACAGAGGACTATCACTGCCCTAACAAGTCCTAACACTGCTTGACTAACGTGCAGGAGCAATGAGACTGAGGACTATCACTGCCCTCCACATGCGCTAACACTGCTTGACTTACGTGCAGGAGCAATGAGACTGAGGACTATCACTGACATAACAAGTCCTAACACTGCTTGACTAACGTGCAGGAGGAATGAGATTGAGGACTATCACTGCCCACCACACGCGCTAACACTGCTTGACTAACGTGCAGGAGCAATGAGACTGAGGACTATCACTGCCCTAACAAGTCCTAACAATGCTTGACTAACGTGCAGGAGCAATGAGACTAAGGACTATCACTGCCCACCACTTGTCCTAACACTGCTTGACTAACGTGCAGGAGCAATGAGACTGAGGACTATCACTGCCCACCACATGCGCTAACACTGCTTGACTAACGTGCAGGAGCAATGAGACTGAGGACTATCACTGCCCTAACAAGTCCTATCAGTGCTTGACTAACGTGCAGGAGCAATGAGACTAAGGACTATCACTGCCCACCACTAGTCCTAACACTGCTTGACTAACGAGCAGGAGCAATGAGACTGAGGACTATCACTGCCCACCACATGCGCTAACACTGCTTGACTAACTGGCAGGAGCAATGGGACTGAGGACAATCACTGGCCACCACATGCGCTAACACTGCTTGACTAACGTGCAGGAGCAATGAGACTGAGGACTAAAACTGCCCACCACATGCGCTAAGAGTGCTTGATTAACGTGCAGGAGCAATGAGATTGAGGACTATCACTGCCCACCACACGCGCTAACAATGCTTGACTAACGTGCAGGAGCAATGAGACTGGGGACTATCACTGCCCACCACACGCGCTAACACTGCTTGACTAACGTGCAGGAGCAAGAAGACTGAGGACTATCACTGCCCACCACATGCGCTAACACTGCTTGACTAACGTGCAGGAGCAATGAGACTGAGGACTATCACTGCCCACCACATGCGCTAACACTGCTTGACTAACGTGCAGGAGCAATGAGACTGAGGACTATCACTGCCCACCACATGCGCTAACACTGCTTGACTAACGTGCAGGAGCAATGAGACTGAGGACTGTCACTGCCCACCACATGCGCTAACACTGCTTGACTAACGTGCAGGAGCAATGAGACTGAGCACTATCACTGCCCACCACAAGTGCTAACACTGCTTGACTAACGTGCAGGAGCAATGAGACTGAGGACTATCACTGCCCACCACATGTCCTAACACTGCTTGACTAACGTGCAGGAGCAATGAGACTGAGGACTATCACTGCCCTAAAAAGTCCTAACAGTGCTTGACTAACGTGCAGGAGCAATGAGACTGAGGATAATCACTGCCTACCACATGCACTAACACTGCTTGATTAACGTGCAGGAGCAATGAGACTGAGGACTATCACAGCCCACCACATGCGCTAACACTGCTTGACTAACGTGCAGGAGCAATGAGACTGAGGACTATCACTGCCCTAACAAGTCCTAACAATGCTTGACTAACGTGCAGGAGCAATGAGACTGAGGAATATCACTGCCCACCACAAGTCCTAACACTGCCTGACTAACGTGCAGGAGCAATGAGCCTGAGGACTATCACTGCCCACCACATGCGCTAACACTGCTTGACTAACTGGCAGGAGCAATGTGACTGAGGTCTATCACTGCCCACCACATGTGCTAACAGTGCTTGCCTAACTGGCAGGAGCAATGAGACTGAGGACAATCACTGCCCACCACATTCGCTAACACTGCTTGCCTAACTGGCAGGAGAAATGAGACTGAGGACTATTACTGCCCACCACACGCGCTAACACTGCTTGACTTACGTGCAGGAGCAATGAGACTGAGGACTATCACTGCCCTAGCAAGTCCTATCACTGCTTGACTAACGTGCAGGAGCAATGAGACTGAGGACTATCACTGCCCTAACAAGTCCTAACAGTGCTTGACTAACGTGCAGGAGCAATGAGACTGAGGACTATCACTGCCCACCACAAGTCCTAACACTGCTTGACTAACGTGCAGGGGCAATGGGACTGGGGACTATCACTGCCCTAACAAGTCCTAACAGCGCTTGACTAACGTGCAGGAACAATGAGACTGAGGACTATCACTGCCCACCACAAGTCCTAACAGTGCTTGAGTAACGTGCAGGAGCAATGAGACTGAGGACTATCACTGCCCTAACAAGTCCCAACACTGCTTGACTAACGTGCAGGAGCAATGAGACTGACGACTATCACTGCCCTAACAAGTCCTAACACTGCTTGACTAACGTGCAGGAGCAATGAGACTGAGGACTATCACTGCCCTCCACATGCGCTAGCACTGCTTTACTAACGTGCAGGAGCAATGAGACTGAGGACTATCACTGCCCACCACAAGTCCTAACAGTGCTTGACTAACATGCAGGAGCAATGAGATTGAGGACTATCACTGCCCACCACACGCGCTAACACTGCTTGACTAACGTGCAGGAGCAATGAGACTGAGGACTATCACTGCCCACCACACGCGCTAACACTGCTTGACTAACGTGCAGGAGCAATGAGACCGAGGAATATCACTGCCCTAACAAGTCCTAACACTGCTTGACTAACGTGCAGGATCAATGAGACTGAGGACTATCACTGCCCTCCACATGCGCTAACACTGCTTGACTAACGTGCAGGAGCAATGAGACTGAGGACTATCACTGACCTAACAAGTCCTAACACTGCTTGACTAACGTGCAGCAGCAATGAGATTGAGGACTATCACTGCCCACCACACGCGCTAACACTGCTTGACTAACGTGCAGGAGCAATGGGAATGAGGACTATCACTGCCCACCACACGCGCTAACACTGCTTGACTAACGTGCGGGAGCAATGAGACTGAGGACTATCACTGTCCACCACAAGCGCTAACACTGCTTGACTAACGTGCAGGAGCAATGAGACTGAGGTCTATCACTGCCCACCACATGCGCTAACACTGCTTGACTAACGTGCAGGAGCAATGAGACTGTGTACTATCACTGCCCACCACATGCGCTAACATTGCTTGACTAACGTGCAGGAGCAATGAGACTGAGGACTATCACTGCCCACCACATGCGCTAACACTGCTTGAATAACGTGCAGGAGCAATGAGAATGCGGATTATCACTGCCCACCACAAGTCCAAACAGTGCTTGACTAACGTGCAGGAGCAATGAGACTGAGGACTATCACTGCCCACCACATGCGCTAACACTGCTCGACTAACGTGCAGGAGCAATGAGACTGAGGACTATAACTGCCCACCACATGCGCTAACACTGCTTGAATAACGTGCAGGAGCAATGAGACTGAGGACTATCACTGCCCACCGCAAGTCCTAACAGTGCTTGAGTAACGTGCAGGAACAATGAGTCTGAGGAATATCACTGCCCAAACAAGTCCTAACAGTGCTTGACTAACGTGCAGGAGCAATGAGTTTGATGACTATCACTGCCCTAACAGGTCCTAACACTGCTTGACTAACGTGCAGGAGCAATGAGACTGAGGACTATCACTGCCTACCACATGCGCTAACACTGCTTGACTAACGTGCAGGAGCAATGAGACTGAGGACTATCACTGCCCTAACAAGTCCTAACAGTGCTTGACTAACGTGCAGGAGCAATGAGACTGAGGACTATCACTACCCACCACAAGTCCTAACACTGCTTGACTAACGTGCAGGAGCAATGAGACTGAGGACTATCACTGCCCACCACATGCGCTAACAGTGCTTGACTAACGTGCAGGAGCAATGAGCCTGAGGACTATCACTGCCCTAACAAGTCCTAACAGTGCTTGACTAACGTGCAGGAGCAATGAGACTGTGGACTATCACTGCCCACCACACGCGCTAACACTGCTTGACTAACGTGCAGGAGCAATGAGACTGAGGATTATCACTGCCCACCACATGCGCTAACACTGCTTGACTAACGTGCAGGAGCAATGAGACTGAGGACTATCACTGCCCTAACAATTCCTAACGGTGCTGGATTATCGTGCAGAAGCAATGAGACTGAGGACTATCACTGCCCACCACAAGACCTAACACTGCTTGACTAACGTGCAGGAGCAATGAAACTGAGGACTATTACTGCCCACCACATGCGCTAACACTGCTTGACTAACTGGCAGGAGCAATGAGACTGAGGACTATCACTGCACACCACACGCGCTAACACTGCTTGACTAACGTGCAGGAGCAATGAGACTGAGGAATATCACTGCCCTAACAAGTCCTATCACTGCTTGACTAACGTGCAGGAGCAATGAGACTGAGGACTATCACTGCCCTAACAAGTCCTAACAGTGCTTGACTAACGTGCAGGAGCAATGAGACTGAGGACTATCACTGCCCACCACAAGTCCTAACACTGCTTGACTAACGTGCAGGAGCAATGAGAATGAAGACTGTCACTGCCCACCACATGCGCTAACACTGCTTGACAAACGTGCAGGAGCAATGAGACTGATGACTAGCACTGCCCTAACAAGTCCTAACAGTGCTTGACTAACGTGCAGGAACAATGAGACTGAGGACTATCACTGCCCTAACAAGTCCTAACAGTGCTTGACTAACGTGCAGGAGCAATGAGACTGAGGACTATCACTGCCCACCACAAGTCCTAACAGTGCTTGACTAACGTGCAGGAGCAATGAGACTGAGGACTATCACTGCCCTAACAAGTCCCAACACTGCTTGACTAACGTGCAGGAGCAATGAGACTGACGACTATCACTGCCCTAACAAGTCCTAACGCTGCTTGACTAACGTGCAGGAGGAATGAGACTGAGGACTATCACTGCCCTAACAAGTCCTAACACTGCTTGACTAACGTGCAGGAGCAATGAGACTGAGGACTATCACTGCCCAAACAAGTCCTAACACTGCTTGACTAACGTGCAGGAGCAATGAGACTGAGGAGTATCACTGCCCACCACACGCGCTAACACTGCTTGACTAACGTGCAGGAGCAATGAGACTGAGGACTATCACTGCCCACCACACGCGCTAACACTCCTTGACTAACGTGCAGGAGCAATGAGACTGAGGACTATCACTGCCCACCACAAGCTTTAACACTGCATGACTGACGTGCAGGAGCAATGAGACTGAGGACTATCACTGCCCACCATATGCCATAACAGTGCTTGACTAACGTGCAGGAGAATTGCGACTGAGGACTATCACTGCCCACCACAAGCGCTAACACTGCTTGACTAACGTGCAGGAGCAATGAGACTGAGGACTATCACTGCCCTAACAAGTCCTAACAGTGCCTGACTAACGTGCAGAAGCTATGAGTTTGAGGACTATCACTGCCTACCACATGTGCTAGCACTGCTTGACTAACGTGCAGGAGCAATGAGACTGAGGACTATCACTGCCCACCACATGCGCTAACACTGCTTGACTAACGTGCAGGAGCAATGAGACTGAAGACTATCACTGCCCTAACAAGTCCTATCAGTGCTTGACTAACGTGCAGGAGCAATGAGACTAAGGACTATCACTGCCCACCACTAGTCCTAACACTGCTTGACTAACGAGCAGGAGCAATGAGACTGAGGACTATCACTGCCCACCACATGCGCTAACACTGCTTGACTAACTGGCAGGAGCAATGGGACTGAGGACTATCACTGCCCACCACATGCGCTAACACTGCTTGACTAACGTGCAGGAGCAATGAGACTGAGGACTAACACTGCCCACCTCATGCGCTAAGAGTGCATGACTAACGTGCAGGAGCAATGAGACTGAGGACTATCACTGCCCACCACACGCGCTAACAATGCTTGACTAACGTGCAGGAGCAATGAGACTGAGGACTATCACTGCCCACCACACGCGCTAACACTGCTTGACTAACGTGCAGGAGCAAGAAGACTGAGGACTATCACTGCCCACCACATGCGCTAACACTGCTTGACTAACGTGCAGGAGCAATGAGACTGAGGACTATCACTGCCCACCACATGCGCTAACACTGCTTGACTAACGTGCAGGAGCAATGAGACTGAGGACTGTCACTGCCCACCACATGCGCTAACACTGCTTGACTAACGTGCAGGAGCAATGAGACTGAGGACTATCACTGCCCACCACAAGTCCTAACACTGCTTGACTAACGTGCAGGAGCAATGAGACTGAGGACTATCACTGCCCACCACATGTCCTAACACTGCTTGACTAACACGCAGGAGCAATGAGACTGAGGACTATCACTGCCCTAAAAAGTCCTAACAGTGCTTGACTAACGTGCAGGAGCAATGAGACTGAGGACAATCACTGCCTACCACATGCACTAACACTGATTGATTAACGTGCAGGAGCAATGAGACTGAGGACTATCACAGCCCACCACATGCGCTAACACTGCTTGTCTAACGTGCAGGAGCAATGAGACTGAGGACTATCACTGCCCACCACATGCGCTAACACTGCTTGACTAACGTGCAGGAGCAATGAGACTGAGGACTATCACTGCCCACCACATGCGCTAACACTGCTTGACTAACGTGCAGGAGCAATGAGACTGAGGACTGTCACTGCCCACCACATGCGCTAACACTGCTTGACTAACGTGCAGGAGCAATGAGACTGAGGACTATCACTGCCCACCACAAGTCCTAACACTGCTTGACTAACGTGCAGGAGCAATGAGACTGAGGACTATCACTGCCCACCACATGTCCTAACACTGCTTGACTAACGTGCAGGAGCAATGAGTCTGAGGACTATCACTGCCCTAAAAAGTCCTAACAGTGCTTGACTAACGTGCAGGAGCAATGAGACTGAGGACTATCACTGCCCTAACAAGTCCTAACACTGCTTGACTAACGTGCAGGAGCAATGAGACTGAGGACTATCACTGCCCTAACTAGTCCTAACACTGCTTGACTAACGTTCAGGAGCAATGAGCCTGAGGACTATCACTGCCCTAACAAGTCCTAATACTGCTAAACTAACGTGCAGGAGCAATGAGACTGAGGACTATCACTGCCCACCTCACGCGCTAACACTGCTTGACTAACGTGCAGGAGCAATGAGACTGAGGACTATCACTGCCCACCAAAAGTCCTAACACTGCTTGACTAACGTGCAGGAGCAATGAGACTGGGGACTATCACTGCCCTAACAAGTCCTAACAGTGCTTGACTAACGTGCAGGAACAATGAGACTGAGGACTATCACTGCCCACCACAAGTCCTAACAGTGCTTGAGTAACGTGCAGGAGCAATGAGACTGAGGACTATCACTGCCCTAACAAGTCCCAACACTGCTTGACTAACGTGCAGGAGCAATGAGACTGACGACTATCACTGCCCTAACAAGTCCTAACACTGCTTGACTAACGTGCAGGAGCAATGAGACCGAGGACTATCACTGCCCTCCACATGCGCTAACACTGCTTGACTAACGTGCAGGAGCAATTAGACTGAGGACTATATCTGCCCACCACAAGTCCTAACAGTGCTTGACTAACATGCAGGAGCAATGAGATTGAGGACTATCACTGCCCACCACACGCGCTAACACTGCTTGACTAACGTGCAGGAGCAATGAGACTGAGGACTATCACTGCCCACCACACGCGCTAACACTGCTTGACTAACGTGCAGGAGCAATGAGACCAAGGACTATCACTGCCCTAACAAGTCCTAACACTGCTTGACTAACGTGCAGGAGCAATGAGACTGAGGACTATCACTGCCCTAACAAGTCCTAACACTGCTTGACAAACGTGCAGGAGCAATGAGACTGAGGACTATCACTGCCCTAACTAGTCCTAACACTGCTTGACTAACGTGCAGGAGCAATGAGACTGAGGACTATCACTGCCCTAACAAGTCCTAACAGTGCTTGACTAACGTGCAGGAGCAATGAGACTGAGGACTATCACTGCCCACCACAAGTCCTAACACTGCTTGACTAACGTGCAGGGGCAATGGGACTGGGGATTATCACTGCCCTAACAAGTCCTAACAGCGCTTGACTAACGTGCAGGAACAATGAGACTGAGGACTATCACTGCCCACCACAAGTCCTAACAGTGCTTGAGTAACGTGCAGGAGCAATGAGACTGAGGACTATCACTGCCCTAACAAGTCCCAACACTGCTTGACTAACGTGCAGGAGCAATGAGACTGACGACTATCACTGCCCTAACAAGTCCTAACACTGCTTGACTAACGTGCAGGAGCAATGAGACTGAGGACTATCACTGCCCTCCACATGCGCAAGCACTGCTTGACTAACGTGCAGGAGCAATGAGACTGAGGACTATCACTGCCCACCACAAGTCCTAACAGTGCTTGACTAACATGCAGGAGCAATGAGATTGAGGACTATCACTGCCCACCACACGCGCTAACACTGCTTGACTAACGTGCAGGAGCAATGAGACTGAGGACTATCACTGCCCACCACACGCGCTAACACTGCTGGACTAACGTGCAGGAGCAATGAGACCGAGGAATATCACTGCCCTAACAAGTCCTAACACTGCTTGACTAACGTGCAGGATCAATGAGACTGAGGACTATCACTGCCCTCCACATGCGCTAACACTGCTTGACTAACGTGCAGGAGCAATGAGACTGAGGACTATCACTGACCTAACAAGTCCTAACACTGCTTGACTAACGTGCAGCAGCAATGAGATTGAGGACTATCACTGCCCACCACACGCGCTAACACTGCTTGACTAACGTGCAGGAGCAATGGGAATGAGGACTATCACTGCCCACCACACGCGCTAACACTGCTTGACTAACGTGCGGGAGCAATGAGACTGAGGACTATCACTGTCCACCACAAGCGCTAACACTGCTTGACTAACGTGCAGGAGCAATGGGACTGAGGTCTATCACTGCCCACCACATGCGCTAACACTGCTTGACTAACGTGCAGGAGCAATGAGACTGTGTACTATCACTGCCCACCACATGCGCTAACATTGCTTGACTAACGTGCAGGAGCAATGAGACTGAGGACTATCACTGCCCACCACATGCGCTAACACTGCTTGAATAACGTGCAGGAGCAATGAGAATGCGGATTATCACTGCCCACCACAAGTCCAAACAGTGCTTGACTAACGTGCAGGAGCAATGAGACTGAGGACTATCACTGCCCACCACATGCGCTAACACTGCTCGACTAACGTGCAGGAGCAATGAGACTGAGGACTATAACTGCCCACCACATGCGCTAACACTGCTTGAATAACGTGCAGGAGCAATGAGACTGAGGACTATCACTGCCCACCGCAAGTCCTAACAGTGCTTGAGTAACGTGCAGGAACAATGAGTCTGAGGAATATCACTGCCCAAACAAGTCCTAACAGTGCTTGACTAACGTGCAGGAGCAATGAGTTTGATGACTATCACTGCCCTAACAGGTCCTAACACTGCTTGACTAACGTGCAGGAGCAATGAGACTGAGGACTATCACTGCCTACCACATGCGCTAACACTGCTTGACTAACGTGCAGGAGCAATGAGACTGAGGACTATCACTGCCCTAACAAGTCCTAACAGTGCTTGACTAACGTGCAGGAGCAATGAGACTGAGGACTATCACTACCCACCACAAGTCCTAACACTGCTTGACTAACGTGCAGGAGCAATGAGACTGAGGACTATCACTGCCCACCACATGCGCTAACAGTGCTTGACTAACGTGCAGGAGCAATGAGCCTGAGGACTATCACTGCCCTAACAAGTCCTAACAGTGCTTGACTAACGTGCAGGAGCAATGAGACTGTGGACTATCACTGCCCACCACACGCGCTAACACTGCTTGACTAACGTGCAGGAGCAATGAGACTGAGGATTATCACTGCCCACCACATGCGCTAACACTGCTTGACTAACGTGCAGGAGCAATGAGACTGAGGACTATCACTGCCCTAACAATTCCTAACGGTGCTGGATTATCGTGCAGAAGCAATGAGACTGAGGACTATCACTGCCCACCACAAGACCTAACACTGCTTGACTAACGTGCAGGAGCAATGAAACTGAGGACTATTACTGCCCACCACATGCGCTAACACTGCTTGACTAACTGGCAGGAGCAATGAGACTGAGGACTATCACTGCACACCACACGCGCTAACACTGCTTGACTAACGTGCAGGAGCAATGAGACTGAGGAATATCACTGCCCTAACAAGTCCTATCACTGCTTGACTAACGTGCAGGAGCAAAGAGACTGAGGACTATCACTGCCCTAACAAGTCCTAACAGTGCTTGACTAACGTGCAGGAGCAATGAGACTGAGGACTATCACTGCCCACCACAAGTCCTAACACTGCTTGACTAACGTGCAGGAGCAATGAGAATGAAGACTGTCACTGCCCACCACATGCGCTAACACTGCTTGACAAACGTGCAGGAGCAATGAGACTGATGACTAGCACTGCCCTAACAAGTCCTAACAGTGCTTGACTAACGTGCAGGAACAATGAGACTGAGGACTATCACTGCCCTAACAAGTCCTAACAGTGCTTGACTAACGTGCAGGAGCAATGAGACTGAGGACTATCACTGCCCACCACAAGTCCTAACAGTGCTTGACTAACGTGCAGGAGCAATGAGACTGAGGACTATCACTGCCCTAACAAGTCCCAACACTGCTTGACTAACGTGCAGGAGCAATGAGACTGACGACTATCACTGCCCTAACAAGTCCTAACGCTGCTTGACTAACGTGCAGGAGGAATGAGACTGAGGACTATCACTGCCCTAACAAGTCCTAACACTGCTTGACTAACGTGCAGGAGCAATGAGACTGAGGACTATCACTGCCCAAACAAGTCCTAACACTGCTTGACTAACGTGCAGGAGCAATGAGACTGAGGAGTATCACTGCCCACCACACGCGCTAACACTGCTTGACTAACGTGCAGGAGCAATGAGACTGAGGACTATCACTGCCCACCACACGCGCTAACACTCCTTGACTAACGTGCAGGAGCAATGAGACTGAGGACTATCACTGCCCACCACAAGCTTTAACACTGCATGACTGACGTGCAGGAGCAATGAGACTGAGGACTATCACTGCCCACCATATGCCATAACAGTGCTTGACTAACGTGCAGGAGAATTGCGACTGAGGACTATCACTGCCCACCACAAGCGCTAACACTGCTTGACTAACGTGCAGGAGCAATGAGACTGAGGACTATCACTGCCCTAACAAGTCCTAACAGTGCCTGACTAACGTGCAGAAGCTATGAGTTTGAGGACTATCACTGCCTACCACATGTGCTAGCACTGCTTGACTAACGTGCAGGAGCAATGAGACTGAGGACTATCACTGCCCACCACATGCGCTAACACTGCTTGACTAACGTGCAGGAGCAATGAGACTGAAGACTATCACTGCCCTAACAAGTCCTATCAGTGCTTGACTAACGTGCAGGAGCAATGAGACTAAGGACTATCACTGCCCACCACTAGTCCTAACACTGCTTGACTAACGAGCAGGAGCAATGAGACTGAGGACTATCACTGCCCACCACATGCGCTAACACTGCTTGACTAACTGGCAGGAGCAATGGGACTGAGGACTATCACTGCCCACCACATGCGCTAACACTGCTTGACTAACGTGCAGGAGCAATGAGACTGAGGACTAACACTGCCCACCTCATGCGCTAAGAGTGCATGACTAACGTGCAGGAGCAATGAGACTGAGGACTATCACTGCCCACCACACGCGCTAACAATGCTTGACTAACGTGCAGGAGCAATGAGACTGAGGACTATCACTGCCCACCACACGCGCTAACACTGCTTGACTAACGTGCAGGAGCAAGAAGACTGAGGACTATCACTGCCCACCACATGCGCTAACACTGCTTGACTAACGTGCAGGAGCAATGAGACTGAGGACTATCACTGCCCACCACATGCGCTAACACTGCTTGACTAACGTGCAGGAGCAATGAGACTGAGGACTGTCACTGCCCACCACATGCGCTAACACTGCTTGACTAACGTGCAGGAGCAATGAGACTGAGGACTATCACTGCCCACCACAAGTCCTAACACTGCTTGACTAACGTGCAGGAGCAATGAGACTGAGGACTATCACTGCCCACCACATGTCCTAACACTGCTTGACTAACACGCAGGAGCAATGAGACTGAGGACTATCACTGCCCTAAAAAGTCCTAACAGTGCTTGACTAACGTGCAGGAGCAATGAGACTGAGGACAATCACTGCCTACCACATGCACTAACACTGATTGATTAACGTGCAGGAGCAATGAGACTGAGGACTATCACAGCCCACCACATGCGCTAACACTGCTTGTCTAACGTGCAGGAGCAATGAGACTGAGGACTATCACTGCCCACCACATGCGCTAACACTGCTTGACTAACGTGCAGGAGCAATGAGACTGAGGACTATCACTGCCCACCACATGCGCTAACACTGCTTGACTAACGTGCAGGAGCAATGAGACTGAGGACTGTCACTGCCCACCACATGCGCTAACACTGCTTGACTAACGTGCAGGAGCAATGAGACTGAGGACTATCACTGCCCACCACAAGTCCTAACACTGCTTGGCTAACGTGCAGGAGCAATGAGACTGAGGACTATCACTGCCCACCACATGTCCTAACACTGCTTGACTAACGTGCAGGAGCAATGAGTCTGAGGACTATCACTGCCCTAAAAAGTCCTAACAGTGCTTGACTAACGTGCAGGAGCAATGAGACTGAGGACTATCACTGCCCTAACAAGTCCTAACACTGCTTGACTAACGTGCAGGAGCAATGAGACTGAGGACTATCACTGCCCTAACTAGTCCTAACACTGCTTGACTAACGTTCAGGAGCAATGAGCCTGAGGACTATCACTGCCCTAACAAGTCCTAATACTGCTAAACTAACGTGCAGGAGCAATGAGACTGAGGACTATCACTGCCCACCTCACGCGCTAACACTGCTTGACTAACGTGCAGGAGCAATGAGACTGAGGACTATCACTGCCCACCAAAAGTCCTAACACTGCTTGACTAACGTGCAGGAGCAATGAGACTGGGGACTATCACTGCCCTAACAAGTCCTAACAGTGCTTGACTAACGTGCAGGAACAATGAGACTGAGGACTATCACTGCCCACCACAAGTCCTAACAGTGCTTGAGTAACGTGCAGGAGCAATGAGACTGAGGACTATCACTGCCCTAACAAGTCCCAACACTGCTTGACTAACGTGCAGGAGCAATGAGACTGACGACTATCACTGCCCTAACAAGTCCTAACACTGCTTGACTAACGTGCAGGAGCAATGAGACCGAGGACTATCACTGCCCTCCACATGCGCTAACACTGCTTGACTAACGTGCAGGAGCAATTAGACTGAGGACTATATCTGCCCACCACAAGTCCTAACAGTGCTTGACTAACATGCAGGAGCAATGAGATTGAGGACTATCACTGCCCACCACACGCGCTAACACTGCTTGACTAACGTGCAGGAGCAATGAGACTGAGGACTATCACTGCCCACCACACGCGCTAACACTGCTTGACTAACGTGCAGGAGCAATGAGACCAAGGACTATCACTGCCCTAACAAGTCCTAACACTGCTTGACTAACGTGCAGGAGCAATGAGACTGAGGACTATCACTGCCCTAACAAGTCCTAACACTGCTTGACTAACGTGCAGGAGCAATGAGACTGAGGACTATCACTGCCCAAACTAGTCCTAACACTGCTTGACTAACGTGCAGGAGCAATGAGACTGAGGACTATCACTGCCCTAACTAGTCCTAACACTGCTTGACTAACGTGCAGGAGCAAGGAGACTGAGGACTATCACTGACCTAACAAGTCCTAACACTGCTTGACTAACGTGCAGGAGCAATGAGACTGAGGACTATCACTGACCTAACAAGTCCTAACACTGCTTGACTAACGTGCAGCAGCAATGAGATTGAGGACTATCACTGCCCACCACACGCGCTAACACTGCTTGACTAACGTGCGGGAGCAATGAGACTGAGGACTATCACTGTCCACCACAAGCGCTAACACTGCTTGACTAACGTGCAGGAGCAATGAGACTGAGGTCTATCACTGCCCACCACATGCGCTAACACTGCTTGACTAACGTGCAGGAGCAATGAGACTGTGTACTATCACTGCCCACCACATGCGCTAACACTGCTTGACTAACGTGCAGGAGCAATGAGACTGAGGACTATCACTGCCCACCACATGCGCTATCACTGCTTGAATAACGTGCAGGAGCAATGAGACTGAGGATTATCACTGCCCACCACAAGTCCTAACAGTGCTTGACTAACGTGCAGGAGCAATGAGACTGAGGACTATCACTGCCCACCACATGCGCTAACACTGCTTGACTAACGTGCAGGAGCAATGAGACTGAGGAATATAACTACCCACCACATGCGCTAACACTGCTTGAATAACGTGCAGGTGCAATGAGACTGAGGACTATCACTGCCCACCACAAGTCCTAACAGTGCTTGAGTAACGTGCAGGAACAATGAGTCTGAGGGCTATCACTGCCCTAACAAGTCCTAACAGTGCTTGACTAACGTGCAGGAGCAATGAGACTGATGACTATCACTGCCCTAACAAGTCCTAACACTGCTTGACTAACGTGCAGGAGCAATGAGACTGAGGACTATCACTGCCTACCACATGCGCTAACACTGCTTGACTAACGTGCAGGAGCAATGAGACTGAGGACTATCACTTTCCTAACAAGTCCTAACAGTGCTTGACTAACGTGCAGGAGCAATGAGACTGTGGACTATCACTGCCCACCACACGCGCTAACACTGCTTGACTAACGTGCAGGAGCAAGGAGACTGAGGATTATCACTGCCCACCACATGCGCTAACACTGCTTGACTAACGTGCAGGAGCAATGAGACTGAGGACTATCACTGCCCTTACAAGTCCTAACGGTGCTGGATTATCGTGCAGAAGCAATGAGACTGAGGACTATCACTGCCCACCACAAGTCCTAACACTGCTTGACTAACGTGCAGGAGCAATGAAACTGAGGACTATCACTGCCCACCACATGCGCTAACACTGCTTGACTAACTGGCAGGAGCAATGAGACTGAGGACTATCACTGCCCACTACATGCGCTAACAGTCCTTGCCTAACTGGCAGGAGCAATGTGACTGAGAAATATCACTGCCCACCACATGCGCTAACACTGCTTGCCTAACTGGCAGGAGCAATGAGACTGAGGACTATCACTGCACACCACACGCGCTAACACTGCTTGACTAACGTGCAGGAGCCATGAGACTGAGGACTATCACTGCCCTAACAAGTCCTATCACTGCTTGACTAACGTGCAGGTGCAATGAGACTGAGGACTATCACTGCCCTAACAAGTCCTAACAGTGCTTGACTAACGTGCAGGAGCAATGAGACTGAGGACTATCACTGCCCACCACAAGTCCTAACACTGCTTGACTAACGTGCAGGAGCAATGAGAATGAAGACTATCACTGCCCACCACATGCGCTAACACTGCTTGACTAACGTGCAGGAGCAATGAGACCAAGGACTATCACTGCCCTAACAAGTCCTAACACTGCTTGACTAACGTGCAGGAGCAATGAGACTGAGGACTATCACTGCCCTAACAAGTCCTAACACTGCTTGACTAACGTGCAGGAGCAATGAGACTGAGGACTATCACTGCCCTAACTAGTCCTAACACTGCTTGACTAACGTGCAGGAGCAATGAGACTGAGGACTATCACTGCCCTAACTAGTCCTAACACTGCTTGACTAACGTGCAGGAGCAAGGAGACTGAGGACTATCACTGACCTAACAAGTCCTAACACTGCTTGACTAACGTGCAGGAGCAATGAGACTGAGGACTATCACTGACCTAACAAGTCCTAACACTGCTTGACTAACGTGCAGCAGCAATGAGATTGAGGACTATCACTGCCCACCACACGCGCTAACACTGCTTGACTAACGTGCGGGAGCAATGAGACTGAGGACTATCACTGTCCACCACAAGCGCTAACACTGCTTGACTAACGTGCAGGAGCAATGAGACTGAGGTCTATCACTGCCCACCACATGCGCTAACACTGCTTGACTAACGTGCAGGAGCAATGAGACTGTGTACTATCACTGCCCACCACATGCGCTAACACTGCTTGACTAACGTGCAGGAGCAATGAGACTGAGGACTATCACTGCCCACCACATGCGCTATCACTGCTTGAATAACGTGCAGGAGCAATGAGACTGAGGATTATCACTGCCCACCACAAGTCCTAACAGTGCTTGACTAACGTGCAGGAGCAATGAGACTGAGGACTATCACTGCCCACCACATGCGCTAACACTGCTTGACTAACGTGCAGGAGCAATGAGACTGAGGAATATAACTACCCACCACATGCGCTAACATTGCTTGAATAACGTGCAGGTGCAATGAGACTGAGGACTATCACTGCCCACCACAAGTCCTAACAGTGCTTGAGTAACGTGCAGGAACAATGAGTCTGAGGGCTATCACTGCCCTAACAAGTCCTAACAGTGCTTGACTAACGTGCAGGAGCAATGAGACTGATGACTATCACTGCCCTAACAAGTCCTAACACTGCTTGACTAACGTGCAGGAGCAATGAGACTGAGGACTATCACTGCCTACCACATGCGCTAACACTGCTTGACTAACGTGCAGGAGCAATGAGACTGAGGACTATCACTTTCCTAACAAGTCCTAACAGTGCTTGACTAACGTGCAGGAGCAATGAGACTGTGGACTATCACTGCCCACCACACGCGCTAACACTGCTTGACTAACGTGCAGGAGCAAGGAGACTGAGGATTATCACTGCCCACCACATGCGCTAACACTGCTTGACTAACGTGCAGGATCAATGAGACTGAGGACTATCACTGCCCTTACAAGTCCTAACGGTGCTGGATTATCGTGCAGAAGCAATGAGACTGAGGACTATCACTGCCCACCACAAGTCCTAACACTGCTTGACTAACGTGCAGGAGCAATGAAACTGAGGACTATCACTGCCCACCACATGCGCTAACACTGCTTGACTAACTGGCAGGAGCAATGAGACTGAGGACTATCACTGCCCACTACATGCGCTAACAGTCCTTGCCTAACTGGCAGGAGCAATGTGACTGAGAAATATCACTGCCCACCACATGCGCTAACACTGCTTGCCTAACTGGCAGGAGCAATGAGACTGAGGACTATCACTGCACACCACACGCGCTAACACTGCTTGACTAACGTGCAGGAGCCATGAGACTGAGGACTATCACTGCCCTAACAAGTCCTATCACTGCTTGACTAACGTGCAGGTGCAATGAGACTGAGGACTATCACTGCCCTAACAAGTCCTAACAGTGCTTGACTAACGTGCAGGAGCAATGAGACTGAGGACTATCACTGCCCACCACAAGTCCTAACACTGCTTGACTAACGTGCAGGAGCAATGAGAATGAAGACTATCACTGCCCACCACATGCGCTAACACTGCTTGACTAACGTGCAGGAGCAATGAGACTGAGGACTATCACTGCCCTAACAAGTCCTAACAGTGCTTGACTAACGTGCAGGAACAATGAGACTGAGGACTATCACTGCCCTAACAAGTCCTAACAGTGCTTGACTAACGTGCAGGAGCAATGAGACTGAGGACTATCACTGCCCACCACAAGTCCTAACAGTGCTTGACTAACGTGCAGGAGCAATGAGACTGAGGACTATCACTGCCCTAACAAGTCCCAACACTGCTTGACTAACGTGCAGGAGCAATGAGACTGACGACTATCACTGCCCTAACAAGTCCTAACACTGCTTGACTAACGTGCAGGAGGAATGAGACTGAGGACTATCACTGCCCTAACAAGTCCTAACACTGCTTGACTAACGTGCAGGAGCAATGAGACTGAGGACTATCACTGCCCAAACAAGTCCTAACACTGCTTGACTAACGTGCAGGAGCAATGAGACTGAGGACTATCACTGCCCACCACACGCGCTAACACTGCTTGACTAACGTGCAGGAGCAATGAGACTGAGGACTATCACTGCCCACTACACGCGCTAACACTCCTTGACTAACGTGCAGGAGCAATGAGACTGAGGAATATCACTGCCCACCACAAGCTTTAACACTGCTTGACTGACGTGCAGGAGCAATGAGACTGAGGACTATCACTGCCCACCATATGCCCTAACAGTGCTTGACTAACGTGCAGGAGAATTGGGACTGAGGACTATCACTGCCCACCACAAGCGCTAACACTGCTTGACTAACGTGCAGGAGCAATGAGAGTGAGGACTATCACTGCCCACCACAAGCGCTAACACTGCTTGACTAACGTGCAGGAGCAATGAGACTGAGGACTGTCACTGCCCACCACATGCGCTAACACTGCTTGACTAACGTGCAGGAGCAATGAGCCTGAGGACTACCACTGCCCACCACAAGCGCTAACACTGCTTGACTTACGTGCAGGAGCAATGAGACTGAGGACTGTCACTACCCACCACATGCGCTAACACTGCTTGACTAACGTGCAGGAGCAATGAGACTGAGGACTATCACTGCCCACCACAAGTCCTAACAGTGCTTGACTAACGTGCAGGAGCAATGAGACTGAGGACTATCACTGCCCACCACACGTCCTAACAGTGCTTAATGAACGTGCAGGAGCAATGAGACTGAGGACTATCACTGCCCACCACAAGTCCTAACAGTGCTTGACTAACGTGCAGGAGCAATGAGACTGAGGACTATCACTGCCCACCACATGCGCTAACACTGCTAGACTAAAGTGCAGGAGAAATGAGACTGAGGACTATCACTGCCCAACACAAGTCCTAACAGTGCTTGATTAACGTGCAGGAGCAATGAAACGGAAGACTATCACTGCCCACCTCATGCGCTAACACTGCTTGACTAACGTGCAGGAGCAATGAGACTTAGGACTACCACTGCCCACCACATGCGCTAACACTGCTTGACTAAAGTGCAGGAGCAATGAGACTGAGGATTATCACTGCCCACCACAAGTCCTAACAGTGCTTGATTAACGTGCAGGAGCAATGAGACGGAAGACTATCACTGCCCACCATATGCGCTAACACTGCTTGACTAACGTGCAGGAGCAATGAGACTGAGGACTATCACTGCCCACCACATGCGCTAACACTGCTGACTAACGTGCAGGAGCAATGAGACTGAGGACTATCACTGCCCTAACAAGTACTAACAGGCTTGATTAAGGTGCAGGAGCAATGAGACTGAGGACTATCACTGCCCACCACATGCGCTAACACTGCTTGACTAACGTGCAGGAGCAATGAGACTGAGGACTATCACTGCCCTAACAAGTACTAACAGTGCTTGACTAACGTGCAGGATCAATGAGACTGAGGACTATCCCTGCCCACCACATGCGCTAACACTGCTTGACTAACGTGCAGGACCAATGAGACTTAGGACTATCACTGTCCGCCACAAGTCCTAACAGTGCTTGACTAACGTGCAGGAGCAATGAGACTGAGGACTATCACTGCCCACCACATGCGCTAACACTGCTTGCCTAACTGGCAGGAGCAATGAGACTGAGGACTATCACTGCCCACCACACGCGCTGACACTGCTTGACTAACTGGCAGGAGCAATGAGACTGAGCACTATCACTGCCCACCACACGCGCTAACACTGCTTGTCTAAAGTGCAGAAGCAATGAGACTGAGGACTATCACTGCCCACCACATGCGCTAACACTGCTTGACTAACGTGCAAGAGCAATGAGACTGTGTACTATCACTGCCCACCACATGCCTTAACACTGCTTGACTAACGTGCAGGAGCAATGAGACTGAGGACTATCACTGCCCACCACATGCGCTAACACTGCTTGAATAACGTGCAGGAGCAATGAGACTGAGGAACTGCCCACCACAAGTCCTAACAGTGCTTGACTAACGTGCAGGAACAATGAGTCTGAGGACTATCACTGCCCTAACAAGTCCTAACAGTGCTTGACTAACGTGCAGGAGCATTGAGACTGATGACTATCACTGCCCTAACAAGCCCTAACACTGCTTGACTAACGTGCAGGAGCAATGAGACTGAGGACTATCACTGCCTACCACATGCGCTAACATTGCTTGACTAACGTGCAGGAGCAATGAGACTGAGGACTATCACTGCCCTAACAAGTCCTAACAGTGCTTGACTAACGTGCAGGAGCAATGAGACTGAGGACTATCACTGCCCACCACATGCGCTAACTTTGCTTGCCTAACTGGCAGGAGCAATGAGACTGAGGACTATCACTGCCCACCACATGCGCTAACACTGCTTGACTAACGTGCAGTAGCAATGAGACTGAGGACTATCACTGCCCACCACATGCGCTAACACTGCTTGACTAACGTGCAGGAGCAATGAGACTGAGGACTATCACTGCCCACCACATGTGCTAATAGTGCTTGCCGAACTGGCAGGAGCAATGAGACTGAGGACTATCACTGCCCATCACATGCGCTAACACTGCTTGCCTAACTGGCAGGAGCAATGAGACTGAGGACTATCACTGCCCACCACATGCGCTAACACTGCTTGCCTAACTGGCAGGAGCAATGAAACTGAGGACTATCACTGCCCACCACACGCGCTAACACTGCTTGACTAACGTGCAGGAGCAATGTGACTGAGGTCTATCACTGCCCTAACAAGTCCTATCACTGCTTGAATAACGTGCAGGAGCAATGAGACTGAGGACTATCACTGCCCTAACAAGTCCTAACAGTGCTTGACTAACGTGCAGGAGCAATGAGACTGAGGACTATCACTGCCCACCACAAGTCCTAACACTGCTTGACTAACGTGCAGGAGCAATGAGACTGAGGACTATCACTGCCCTAACAAGTCCTAACAGTGCTTTACTAACGTGCAGGAGCAATGAGACTGAGGACTATCACTGCCCACCACAACTCCTAACACTGCTTGACTAACGTGCAGGAGCAATGAGACTGAGGACTATCACTGCCCACCACATGCGCTAACACTGCTTGACTAACGTGCAGGACCAATGAGACTGAGGACTATCACTGCCCACCACAACTCCTAACACTGCTTGACTAACGTGCAGGAGCAATGAGACTGAGGACTATCACTGCCCACCACATGCGCTAACACTGCTTGACTAACGTGCAGGGGCAATGAGACTGAAGACTATCACTGCCCACCACATGCGCTAACACTGCTTTACTAACGTGCAGGACCAATGAGACTGAGGACTATCACCGACCACCGCAACTCCTAACACTGCTTGACTAACGTGCAGGAGCAATGAGACTGAGGACTATCACTGCCCACCACATGCGCTAACACTGCTTGACTAAGGTGCAGGAGCAATGAGACTGAGGACTATCACTGCCCACCACATGCGCTAACAGTGCTTGCCTAACTGGCAGAAGCAATGAGACTGAGAGCAATCACTGCCCACCACATGCGCTAACACTGCTTGCCTATCTGGCAGGAGCAATGAGACTTAGGACTATCACTGCCCACCACATGCGCTAACACTGCTTGACTAACGTGCTGGAGCAATGAGACTGAGGATTATCACTGCCCTAACAAGTCCCAACACTGCTTGACTAACGTGCAGGAGCAATGAGACTGACGACTATCACTGCCCTAACAAGTCCTAACACTGCTTGACTAACGTGCAGGAGGAATGAGACTGAGGACTATCACTGCCCTAACAAGTCCTAACACTGCTTGACTAACGTGCAGGAGCAATGAGACTGAGGACTATCACTGCCCAAACAAGTCCTAACACTGCTTGACTAACGTGCAGGAGCAATGAGACTGAGGACTATCACTGCCCACCACACGCGCTAACACTGCTTGACTAACGTGCAGGAGCAATGAGACTGAGGACTATCACTGCCCACCACACGCGCTAACACTCCTTGACTAACGTGCAGGAGCAATGAGACTGAGGACTATCACTGCCCACCACAAGCTTTAACACTGCTTGACTGACGTGCAGGAGCAATGAGACTGAGGACTATCACTGCCCACCATATGCCCTAACAGTGCTTGACTAACGTGCAGGAGAATTGGGACTGAAGACTATCACTGCCCACCACAAGCGCTAACACTGCTTGACTAACGTGCAGGAGCAATGAGAGTGAGGACTATCACTGCCCACCACAAGCGCTAACACTGCTTGACTAACGTGCAGGAGCAATGAGACTGAGGACTGTCACTGCCCACCACATGCGCTAACACTGCTTGACTAACGTGCAGGAGCAATGAGCCTGAGGACTACCACTGCCCACCACAAGCGCTAACACTGCTTGACTTACGTGCAGGAGCAATGAGACTGAGGACTGTCACTACCCACCACATGCGCTAACACTGCTTGACTAACGTGCAGGAGCAATGAGACTGAGGACTATCACTGCCCACCACAAGTCCTAACAGTGCTTGACTAACGTGCAGGAGCAATGAGACTGAGGACTATCACTGCCCACCACACGTCCTAACAGTGCTTAATGAACGTGCAGGAGCAATGAGACTGAGGACTATCACTGCCCACCACAAGTCCTAACAGTGCTTGACTAACGTGCAGGAGCAATGAGACTGAGGACTATCACTGCCCACCACATGCGCTAACACTGCTAGACTAAAGTGCAGGAGAAATGAGACTGAGGACTATCACTGCCCAACACAAGTCCTAACAGTGCTTGATTAACGTGCAGGAGCAATGAAACGGAAGACTATCACTGCCCACCTCATGCGCTAACACTGCTTGACTAACGTGCAGGAGCAATGAGACTTAGGACTACCACTGCCCACCACATGCGCTAACACTGCTTGACTAAAGTGCAGGAGCAATGAGACTGAGGATTATCACTGCCCACCACAAGTCCTAACAGTGCTTGATTAACGTGCAGGAGCAATGAGACGGAAGACTATCACTGCCCACCATATGCGCTAACACTGCTTGACTAACGTGCAGGAGCAATGAGACTGAGGACTATCACTGCCCACCACATGCGCTAACACTGCTGACTAACGTGCAGGAGCAATGAGACTGAGGACTATCACTGCCCTAACAAGTACTAACAGGCTTGATTAAGGTGCAGGAGCAATGAGACTGAGGACTATCACTGCCCACCACATGCGCTAACACTGCTTGACTAACGTGCAGGAGCAATGAGACTGAGGACTATCACTGCCCTAACAAGTACTAACAGTGCTTGACTAACGTGCAGGATCAATGAGACTGAGGACTATCCCTGCCCACCACATGCGCTAACACTGCTTGACTAACGTGCAGGACCAATGAGACTTAGGACTATCACTGTCCGCCACAAGTCCTAACAGTGCTTGACTAACGTGCAGGAGCAATGAGACTGAGGACTATCACTGCCCACCACATGCGCTAACACTGCTTGCCTAACTGGCAGGAGCAATGAGACTGAGGACTATCACTGCCCACCACACGCGCTGACACTGCTTGACTAACTGGCAGGAGCAATGAGACTGAGGACTATCACTGCCCACCACACGCGCTAACACTGCTTGTCTAAAGTGCAGAAGCAATGAGACTGAGGACTATCACTGCCCACCACATGCGCTAACACTGCTTGACTAACGTGCAAGAGCAATGAGACTGTGTACTATCACTGCCCACCACATGCCTTAACACTGCTTGACTAACGTGCAGGAGCAATGAGACTGAGGACTATCACTGCCCACCACATGCGCTAACACTGCTTGAATAACGTGCAGGAGCAATGAGACTGAGGAACTGCCCACCACAAGTCCTAACAGTGCTTGACTAACGTGCAGGAACAATGAGTCTGAGGACTATCACTGCCCTAACAAGTCCTAACAGTGCTTGACTAACGTGCAGGAGCATTGAGACTGATGACTATCACTGCCCTAACAAGCCCTAACACTGCTTGACTAACGTGCAGGAGCAATGAGACTGAGGACTATCACTGCCTACCACATGCGCTAACATTGCTTGACTAACGTGCAGGAGCAATGAGACTGAGGACTATCACTGCCCTAACAAGTCCTAACAGTGCTTGACTAACGTGCAGGAGCAATGACACTGAGGACTATCACTGCCCACCACAAGTCCTAACACTGCTTGACTAACGTGCAGGAGCAATGAGACTGAGGACTATCACTGCCCTCCACATGCACTAACACTGCTTGACTAACTGGCAGGAGTAATGGGACTGAGGACTATCATTGCCCACCACATGAACTAACACTGCTTGACTAACGTGCAGGAGCAATGAGACTGAGGACTATCACTGCCCACCACATGCGCTAACACTGCTTGAATAACGTGCAGCAGCAATGAGACTGAGGATTATCACTGCCCACCACAAGTCCTAACACTGCTTGACTAACGTGCAGGAGCAATGAGACTGAGGACTATCACTGCCTTAACAAGTCCTAACAGTGCCTGACTAACGTGCAGGGGCTATGAGTTTGAGGACTATCAATGCCTACCACATGCGCTAGCACTGCTTGACTAACGTGCAGGAGCAATGAGACTGAGGACTATCACTGCCCACAACATGCGCTAACACTGCTTGACTAACGTGCAGGAGCAATGAGACTGAGGACTATCACTGCCCTAACAAGTCCTAACAGTGCTTGACTAACGTGCAGGAGCAATGAGACTAAGGACTATCACTGCCCACCACTAGTCCTAACACTGCTTGACTAACGTGCAGGAGCAATGAGACTGAGGACTATCACTGCCCTAACAAGTCCTAACAGTGCTTTACTAACGTGCAGGAGCAATGAGACTGAGGACTATCACTGCCCACCACAACTCCTAACACTGCTTGACTAACGTGCAGGAGCAATGAGACTGAGGACTATCACTGCCCACCACATGCGCTAACACTGCTTGACTAACGTGCAGGACCAATGAGACTGAGGACTATCACTGCCCACCACAACTCCTAACACTGCTTGACTAACGTGCAGGAGCAATGAGACTGAGGACTATCACTGCCCACCACATGCGCTAACACTGCTTGACTAACGTGCAGGGGCAATGAGACTGAAGACTATCACTGCCCACCACATGCGCTAACACTGCTTTACTAACGTGCAGGACCAATGAGACTGAGGACTATCACCGACCACCGCAACTCCTAACACTGCTTGACTAACGTGCAGGAGCAATGAGACTGAGGACTATCACTGCCCACCACATGCGCTAACACTGCTTGACTAAGGTGCAGGAGCAATGAGACTGAGGACTATCACTGCCCACCACATGCGCTAACAGTGCTTGCCTAACTGGCAGAAGCAATGAGACTGAGAGCAATCACTGCCCACCACATGCGCTAACACTGCTTGCCTATCTGGCAGGAGCAATGAGACTTAGGACTATCACTGCCCACCACATGCGCTAACACTGCTTGACTAACGTGCTGGAGCAATGAGACTGAGGATTATCACTGCCCCAACAAGTCCTATCACTGCTTGTCTATCGTGCAGGAGCAATGAGACTGAGGACTATCACTGCCCTAACAAGTCCTAACAGTGCTTGACTAACGTGCAGGAGCAATGAGACTGAGGACTATCACTTCCCACCACAACACCTAACACTGCTTGACTAACGTGCAGGAGCAATGAGAATGAAGACTATCACTGCCCACCACATGCGCTAACACTGCTTGACTAACGTACAGGAGCAATGAGACTGTGGACTATCACTGCCCACCACATGCGCTAACACTGCTTGACTAACGTGCAGGAGCAATGAGACTGAGTACTATCACTGCCCACCACATGCGCTAACACTGCCTGAATAACGTGCAGGAGCAATGAGACAGAGGATTATCACTGCCCCCCACAAGTCCTAACAGTGCTTGACTAACGTGCAGGAGCAATGAGACTGAGGACTATCACTGCCCACCACATGCGCTAACTTTGCTTGACTAACGTGCAGGAGCAATGAGACTGAGGACTATAACTGCCCACCACATGCGCTAACACTGCTTGAATAACGTGCAGGAGCAAGGAGACTGAGGACTATCACTGCCCACCACAAGTCCTAACAGTGCTTGAGTAACGTGCAGGAACAATGAGTCTGAGGACTATCACTGCCCTAACAAGTCCTAACAGTGCTTGACTAACGTGCAGGAGCAATGAGACTGATGACTATCACTGGCCTAACAAGTCCTAACACTGCTTGACTAACGTGCAGGAGCAATGAGACTGAGGACTATCACTGCCTACCACATGCGGTAACACTGCTTGACTAACGTGCAGGAGCAATGAGACTGAGGACTATCACTGCCCTAACAAGTCCTAACAGTGCTTGACTAACGTGCAGGAACAATGAGACTGAGGACTATCACTGCCCACCACAAGTCCTAACACTGCTTGACTAACGTGCAGGAGCAATGAGACTGAGGACTATCACTGCCCACCACATGCGCTAACAGTGCTTGACTAACGTGCAGGAGCAATGAGACTGAGGACTATCACTGCCCTAACAAGTCCTAACCGTGCTTGACTAACGTGCAGGAGCAATGAGACTGTGGACTATCACTGCCCACCACACGCGCTAACACTGCTTGACTAACGTGCAGGAGCAATGAGACTGAGGATTATCACTGCCCACCACATGCGCTAACACTGCTTGACTAACGTGCAGGAGCAATGAGACTGAGGACTATCACTGCCCCAACAAGTCCTAACACTGCTTGACTAACGTGCAGGAGCAATGAGACTGAGGACTATCACTGCCCAAACAAGTCCTAACACTGCTTGACTAACGTGCAGGAGCAATGAGACTGAGGACTATCACTGCCCACCACACGCGCTAACACTGCTTGACTAACGTGCAGGAGCAATGAGACTGAGGACTATCACTGCCCACCACACGCGCTAACACTCCTTGACGAACGTGCAGGAGCAATGAGACTGAGGACTATCACTGCCCACCACAAGCTTTAACACTGCTTGACTGACGTGCAGGAGCAATGAGACTGAGGACTATCACTGCCCTAACAAGTCCTAACAGTGCTTGACTAACGTGCAGGAGCAATGAGACTGATGACTATCACTGCCCTAACAAGTCCTAACACTGCTTGACTAACGTGCAGGAGCAATGAGACTGAGGACTATCACTGCCTACCACATTCTCTAACACTGCTTGACTAACGTGCTGGAGCAATGAGACTGAGGACTATCGCTCCCCTAACAAGTCCAGCAGTGCTTGACTAACGTGCAGGAGCAATGAGACTGACGACTATCACTGCCCACCGCAAGTCCTAACACTGCTTGACTAACGTGCAGGAGCAATGAGACTGAGGACTATCACTGCCCACCACATGCGCTAACACTGCTTGGCTAACTGGCAGGAGTAATGGGACTGAGGACTATCGTTGCCCACCACATGAACTAACACTGCTTGACTAACGTGCAGGAGCAATGAGACTGAGGACTATCACTGCCCACCACATGCGCTAACACTACTTGAATAACGTGCAGGAGCAATGAGACTGAGGATTATCACTGCCCTCCACAAGTCCTAACACTGCTTGACTAACGTGCAGGAGCAATGAGACTGAGGACTATCACTGCCCTAACAAGTCCTAACAGTGCCTGACTAACGTGCAGAAGCTCTGAGTTTGAGGACTATCACTGCCTACCACATGCGCTAGCACTGCTTGACTAACTTGCAGGAGCAATGAGACTGAGGACTATCACTGCCCACCACATGCGCTAACACTGCTTGACTAACTGGCAGGAGCAATAGGACTGAGGTCTATCACTGCCCACCACATGCGCTAACACTGCTTGACTAACGTGCAGGAGCAATGAGACTGAGGACTAACACTGCCAACCACATGCGCTAAGAGTGCTTGACTAACGTGCAGGAGCAATGAGACTGAGGACTATCACTGCCAACCACACGCGCTAACACTGCTTGACTAACGTGCAGGAGCAATGAGACTGAGGACTATCACTGCCCACCACACGCGCTAACACGGCTTAACTAACGTGCAGGAGCAAGAAGACTGAGGACTATCACTGCCCACCACATGCGCTAACACTGCTTGACTAACGTGCAGGAGCAATGAGACTGAGGACTATCACTGCCCACCACATGCGCTAACACTGCTTGACTAACGTGCAGGAGCAATGAGACTATGTACTATCACTGCCCACCACATGCGCTAACACTGCTTGACTAACGTGCAGGAGCAATGAGACTGAGGACTATCACTGCCCACCACATGCGCTAACACGGCTTCACTAACGTGCAGGAGCATTGAGACTGAGGACTATCACTGCCCTCCTTATGCACTAACACTGCTTGACTAACGTGCAGGAGCAATGAGACTGAGGACTATCACTGCCCACCACAAGTCCTAACAGTGCTTGACTAACATGCAGGAGCAATGAGATTGAGTACTATCACTGCCCACCACACGCGCTAACACTGCTTGACTAACGTGCAGGAGCAATGAGACTGAGGACTATCACTGCCCACCACACGCGCTAACACTGCTTGACTAACATGCAGGAGCAATGAGACAGAGGACTATCACTGCCCTAACAAGTCCTAACACTGCTTGACTAACGTGCAGGAGCAATGAGACTGAGGACTATCACTGCCCTCCACATGCGCTAACACTGCTTGACTTACGTGCAGGAGCAATGAGACTGAGGACTATCACTGATCTAACAAGTCCTAACACTGCTTGACTAACGTGCAGGAGGAATGAGATTGAGGACTATCACTGCCCACCACACGCGCTAACACTGCTTGACTAACGTGCAGGAGCAATGAGACTGAGGACTATCACTGCCCACCACATGCGCTATCACTGCTTGAATAACGTGCAGGAGCAAAGAGACTGAGGATTATCACTGCCCACCACAAGTCCTAACAATGCTTGACTAACGTGCAGGAGCAATGAGATTGAGGACTATCACTGCCCACCACATGCGCTAACACTGCTTGACTAACGTGCAGGAGCAATGAGACTGAGGACTATCACTGCCCTAACAAGTCCTAACAATGCTTGACTAACGTGCAGGAGCAATGAGACTAAGGACTATCACTGCCCACCACTTGTCCTAACACTGCTTGACTAACGTGCAGGAGCAATGAGACTGAGGACTATCACTGCCCACCACATGCGCTAACACTGCTTGACTAACGTGCAGGAGCAATGAGACTGAGGACTATCACTGCCCACCACATGCGCTAACACTGCTTGAATAACGTGCAGGAGCAATGAGACTGAGGACTATCACTGCCCACCACAAGTCCTAACAGTGCTTGACTAACGTGCAGGAACAATGAGTCTGAGGACTATCACTGCCCTAACAAGTCCTAACAGTGCTTGACTAACGTGCAGGAGCAATGAGACTGATGACTATCACTGCCCTAACAAGTCCTAACACTGCTTGACTAACGTGCAGGAGCAATGAGACTGAGGACTATCACTGCCTACCACATGCGCTAACACTGCTTGACTAACGTGCAGGAGCAATGACACTGAGGACTATCACTGCCCTAACAAGTCCTAACAGTGCTTGACTAACGTGCAGGAGCAATGAGACTGAGGACTATCACTGCCCACCACAAGTCCTAACACTGCTTGACTAACGTGCAGGAGCAATGAGACTGAGGACTATCACTGCCCACCACATGCGCTAACACTACTTGACTAACTGGCAGGAGTAATGGGACTGAGGACTTTCATTGCCCACCACATGAACTAACACTGCTTGACTAACGTGCAGGAGCAATGAGACTGAGGACTATCACTGCCCACCACATGCGCTAACACTGCTTGAATAACATGCAGGAGCAATGAGACTGAGGATTATCACTGCCCACCACAAGTCCTAACCCTGCTTGACCAACGTGCAGGAGCAATGAGACTGAGGACTATCACTGCCCTAACAAGTCCTAACAGTGCCTGACTAACGTGCAGAAGCTATGAGTTTGAGGACTATCACTGCCTACCACATGCGCTAGCACTGCTTGACTAACGTGCAGGAGCAATGAGACTGAGGACTATCACTGCCCACCACATGCGCTAACACTGCTTGACTAACGTGCAGGAGCAATGAGACTGAGGACTATCACTGCCCTAACAAGTCCTATCAGTGCTTGACTAACGTGCAGGAGCAATGAGACTAAGGACTATCACTGCCCACCACTAGTCCTAACACTGCTTGACTAACGAGCAGGAGCAATGAGACTGAGGACTATCACTGCCCACCACATGCGCTAACACTGCTTTACTAACTGGCAGGAGCAATGGGACTGAGGACTATCACTGGCCACCCCATGCGCTAACACTGCTTGACTAACGTGCAGGAGCAATGAGACTGAGGACTAAAACTGCCCACCACATGCGCTAAGAGTGCTTGATTAACGTGCAGGAGCAATGAGATTGAGGACTATCACTGCCCACCACACGCGCTAACAATGCTTGACTAACGTGCAGGAGCAATGAGACTGAGGACTATCACTGCCCACCACACGCGCTAACACTGCTTGTCTAACGTGCAGGAGCAAGAAGACTGAGGACTATCACTGCCCACCACATGCGCTAACACTGCTTGACTAACGTGCAGGAGCAATGAGACTGAGGACTATCACTGCCCACCACATGCGCTAACACTGCTTGACTAACGTGCAGGAGCAATGAGACTGAGGACTATCACTGCCCACCACATGCGCTAACACTGCTTGACTAACGTGCAGGAGCAATGAGACTGAGGACTGTCACTGCCCACCACATGCGCTAACACTGCTTGACTAACGTGCAGGAGCAATGAGACTGAGGACTATCACTGCCCACCACATGCGCTAACAGTGCTTGACTAACGTGCAGGAGCAATGAGACTGAGGACTATCACTGCCCACCACAAGTCCTAACAGTGCTTGACTAACGTGCAGGAGCAATGAGACTGAGGACTATCACTGCCCTAACAAGTCCCAACACTGCTTGACTAACGTGCAGGTGCAATGAGACTGACGACTATCACTGCCCTAACAAGTCCTAACGCTGCTTGACTAACGTGCAGGAGGAATGAGACTGAGGACTATCACTGCCCTAACAAGTCCTAACACTGCTTGACTAACGTGCAGGAGCAATGAGACTGAGGACTATCACTGCCCAAACAAGTCCTAACACTGCTTGACTAACGTGCAGGAGCAATGAGACTGAGGAGTATCACTGCCCACCACACGCGCTAACACTGCTTGACTAACGTGCAGGAGCAATGAGACTGAGGACTATCACTGCCCACCACACGCGCTAACACTCCTTGACTAACGTGCAGGAGCAATGAGACTGAGGACTATCACTGCCCACCACAAGCTTTAACACTGCATGACTGACGTGCAGGAGCAATGAGACTGAGGACTATCACTGCCCACCATATGCCATAACAGTGCTTGAGTAACGTGCAGGAGAATTGGGACTGAGGACTATCACTGCCCACCACAAGCGCTAACACTGCTTGACTAACGTGCAGGAGCAATGAGACTGAGGACTATCACTGCCCACCACATGCGCTAACACTGCTTGGCTAACTGGCAGGAGTAATGGGACTGAGGACTATCGTTGCCCACCACATGAACTAACACTGCTTGACTAACGTGCAGGAGCAATGAGACTGAGGACTATCACTGCCCACCACATGCGCTAACACTACTTGAATAACGTGCAGGAGCAATGAGACTGAGGATTATCACTGCCCACCACAAGTCCTAACACTGCTTGACTAACGTGCAGGAGCAATGAGACTGAGGACTATCACTGCCCTAACAAGTCCTAACAGTGCCTGACTAACGTGCAGAAGCTCTGAGTTTGAGGACTATCACTGCCTACCACATGCGCTAGCACTGCTTGACTAACGTGCAGGAGCAATGAGACTGAGGACTATCACTGCCCACCACATGCGCTAACACTGCTTGACTAACGTGCAGGAGCAATGAGACTGAGGACTAACACTGCCAACCACATGCGCTAAGAGTGCTTGACTAACGTGCAGGAGCAATGAGACTGAGGACTATCACTGCCAACCACACGCGCTAACACTGCTTGACTAACGTGCAGGAGCAATGAGACTGAGGACTATCACTGCCCACCACACGCGCTAACACGGCTTAACTAACGTGCAGGAGCAAGAAGACTGAGGACTATCACTGCCCACCACATGCGCTAACACTGCTTGACTAACGTGCAGGAGCAATGAGACTGAGGACTATCACTGCCCACCACATGCGCTAACACTGCTTGACTAACGTGCAGGAGCAATGAGACTATGTACTATCACTGCCCACCACATGCGCTAACACTGCTTGACTAACGTGCAGGAGCAATGAGACTGAGGACTATCACTGCCCACCACATGCGCTAACACTGCTTCACTAACGTGCAGGAGCATTGAGACTGAGGACTATCACTGCCCTCCTTATGCACTAACACTGCTTGACTAACGTGCAGGAGCAATGAGACTGAGGACTATCACTGCCCACCACAAGTCCTAACAGTGCTTGACTAACATGCAGGAGCAATGAGATTGAGTACTATCACTGCCCACCACACGCGCTAACACTGCTTGACTAACGTGCAGGAGCAATGAGACTGAGGACTATCACTGCCCACCACACGCGCTAACACTGCTTGACTAACATGCAGGAGCAATGAGACAGAGGACTATCACTGCCCTAACAATTCCTAACACTGCTTGACTAACGTGCAGGAGCAATGAGACTGAGGACTATCACTGCCCTCCACATGCGCTAACACTGCTTGACTTACGTGCAGGAGCAATGAGACTGAGGACTATCACTGATCTAACAAGTCCTAACACTGCTTGACTAACGTGCAGGAGGAATGAGATTGAGGACTATCACTGCCCACCACACGCGCTAACACTGCTTGACTAACGTGCAGGAGCAATGAGACTGAGGACTATCACTGCCCACCACATGCGCTATCACTGCTTGAATAACGTGCAGGAGCTAAGAGACTGAGGATTACCACTGCCCACCACAAGTCCTAACAATGCTTGACTAACGTGCCTGAGCAATGAGACTGAGGACTATCACTGCCCACCACATGCGCTAACACTGCTTGACTAACGTGCAGGAGCAATGAGACTGAGGACTATCACTGCCCTAACAAGTCCTAACAATGCTTGACTAACGTGCAGGAGCAATGAGACTAAGGACTATCACTGCCCACCACTTGTCCTAACACTGCTTGACTAACGTGCAGGAGCAATGAGACTGAGGACTATCACTGCCCACCACATGCGCTAACACTGCTTGACTAACGTGCAGGAGCAATGAGACTGAGGACTATCACTGCCCACCACATGCGCTAACACTGCTTGAATAACGTGCAGGAGCAATGAGACTGAGGACTATCACTGCCCACCACAAGTCCTAACAGTGCTTGACTAACGTGCAGGAACAATGAGTCTGAGGACTATCACTGCCCTAACAAGTCCTAACAGTGCTTGACTAACGTGCAGGAGCAATGAGACTGATGACTATCACTGCCCTAACAAGTCCTAACTCTGCTTGACTAACGTGCAGGAGCAATGAGACTGAGGACTATCACTGCCAACACATGCGCTAACACTGCTTGACTAACGTGCAGGAGCAATGACACTGAGGACTATCACTGCCCTAACAAGTCCTAACAGTGCTTGACTAACGTGCAGGAGCAATGAGACTGAGGACTATCACTGCCCACCACAAGTCCTAACACTGCTTGACTAACGTGCAGGAGCAATGAGACTGAGGACTATCACTGCCCACCACATGCGCTAACACTACTTGACTAACTGGCAGGAGTAATGGGACTGAGGACTTTCATTGCCCACCACATGAACTAACACTGCTTGACTAACGTGCAGGAGCAATGAGACTGAGGACTATCACTGCCCACCACATGCGCTAACACTGCTTGAATAACATGCAGGAGCAATGAGACTGAGGATTATCACTGCCCACCACAAGTCCTAACCCTGCTTGACCAACGTGCAGGAGCAATGAGACTGAGGACTATCACTGCCCTAACAAGTCCTAACAGTGCCTGACTAACGTGCAGAAGCTATGAGTTTGAGGACTATCACTGCCTACCACATGCGCTAGCACTGCTTGACTAACGTGCAGGAGCAATGAGACTGAGGACTATCACTGCCCACCACATGCGCTAACACTGCTTGACTAACGTGCAGGAGCAATGAGACTGAGGACTATCACTGCCCTAACAAGTCCTATCAGTGCTTGACTAACGGGCAGGAGCAATGAGACTAAGGACTATCACTGCCCACCACTAGTCCTAACACTGCTTGACTAACGAGCAGGAGCAATGAGACTGAGGACTATCACTGCCCACCACATGCGCTAACACTGCTTGACTAACTGGCAGGAGCAATGGGACTGAGGACTATCACTGGCCACCACATGCGCTAACACTGCTTGACTAACGTGCAGGAGCAATGAGACTGAGGACTAAAACTGCCCACCACATGCGCTAAGAGTGCTTGATTAACGTGCAGGAGCAATGAGATTGAGGACTATCACTGCCCACCACACGCGCTAACAATGCTTGACTAACGTGCAGGAGCAATGAGACTGAGGACTATCACTGCCCACCACACGCGCTTACACTGCTTGACTAACGTGCAGGAGCAAGAAGACTGAGGACTATCACTGCCCACCACATACGCTAACACTGCTTGACTAACGTGCAGGAGCAATGAGACTGAGGACTATCACTGCCCACCACATGCGCTAACACTGCTTGACTAACGTGCAGGAGCAATGAGACTGAGGACTATCACTGCCCACCACATGCGCTAACACTGCTTGACTAACGTGCAGGAGCAATGAGACTGAGGACTGTCACTGCCCACCACATGCGCTAACACTGCTTGACTAACGTGCAGGAGCAATGAGACTGAGGACTATCACTGCCCACCACATGCGCTAACAGTGCTTGACTAACGTGCAGGAGCAATGAGACTGAGGACTATCACTGCCCACCACAAGTCCTAACAGTGCTTGACTAACGTGCAGGAGCAATGAGACTGAGGACTATCACTGCCCTAACAAGTCCCAACACTGCTTGACTAACGTGCAGGAGCAATGAGACTGACGACTATCACTGCCCTAACAAGTCCTAACGCTGCTTGACTAACGTGCAGGAGGAATGAGACTGAGGACTATCACTGCCCTAACAAGTCCTAACACTGCTTGACTAACGTGCAGGAGCAATGAGACTGAGGACTATCACTGCCCAAACAAGTCCTAACACTGCTTGACTAACGTGCAGGAGCAATGAGACTGAGGAGTATCACTGCCCACCACACGCGCTAACACTGCTTGACTAACGTGCAGGAGCAATGAGACTGAGGACTATCACTGCCAACCACACGCGCTAACACTCCTTGACTAACGTGCAGGAGCAATGAGACTGAGGACTATCACTGCCCACCACAAGCTTTAACACTGCATGACTGACGTGCAGGAGCAATGAGACTGAGGACTATCACTGCCCACCATATGCCATAACAGTGCTTGAGTAACGTGCAGGAGAATTGGGACTGAGGACTATCACTGCCCACCACAAGCGCTAACACTGCTTGACTAACGTGCAGGAGCAATGAGACTGAGGACTATCACTGCCCTAACAAGTCCTAACAGTGCCTGACTAACGTGCAGAAGCTATGAGTTTGAGGACTATCACTGCCTACCACATGCGCTAGCACTGCTTGACTAACGTGCAGGAGCAATGAGACTGAGGACTATCACTGCCCACCACATGCGCTAACACTGCTTGACTAACGTGCAGGAGCAATGAGACTGAGGACTATCACTGCCCTAACAAGTCCTATCAGTGCTTGACTAACGTGCAGGAGCAATGAGACTAAGGACTATCACTGCCCACCACTAGTCCTAACACTGCTTGACTAACGAGCAGGAGCAATGAGACTGAGGACTATCACTGCCCACCACATGCGCTAACACTGCTTGACTAACTGGCAGGAGCAATGGGACTGAGGACTATCACTGCCCACCACATGCGCTAACACTGCTTGACTAACGTGCAGGAGCAATGAGACTGAGGACTAACACTGCCCACCACATGCGCTAAGAGTGCATGACTAACGTGCAGGAGCAATGAGACTGAGGACTATCACTGCCCACCACACGCGCTAACAATGCTTGACTAACGTGCAGGAGCAATGAGACTGAGGACTATCACTGCCCACCACACGCGCTAACACTGCTTGACTAACGTGCAGGAGCAAGAAGACTGAGGACTATCACTGCCCACCACATGCGCTAACACTGCTTGACTAACGTGCAGGAGCAATGAGACTGAGGACTATCACTGACCTAACAAGTCCTAACACTGCTTGACTAACGTGCAGCAGCAATGAGATTGAGGACTATCACTGCCCACCACACGCGCTAACACTGCTTGACTAACGTGCAGGAGCAATGAGAATGAGGACTATCACTGCCCACCACACGCGCTAACACTGCTTGACTAACGTGCGGGAGCAATGAGACTGACGACTATCACTGTCCACCACAAGCGCTAACACTGCTTGACTAACGTGCAGGAGCAATGAGACTGAGGTCTATCACTGCCCACCACATGCGCTAACACTGCTTGACTAACGTGCAGGAGCAATGAGACTGTGTACTATCACTGCCCACCACATGCGCTAACACTGCTTGACTAACGTGCAGGAGCAATGAGACTGAGGACTATCACTGCCCACCACATGCGCTAACACTGCTTGAATAACGTGCAGGAGCAATGAGACTGAGGATTATCACTGCCCTCCACAAGTCCTAACAGTGCTTGACTAACGTGCAGGAGCAATGAGACTGAGGACTATCACTGCCCACCACATGCGCTAACATTGCTTGACTAACGTGCAGGAGCAATGAGACTGAAGACTATAACTGCCCACCACATGCGCTAACACTGCTTGAATAACGTGCAGGAGCAATGAGACTGAGGACTATCACTGCCCACCGCAAGTCCTAACAGTGCTTGAGTAACGTGCAGGAACAATGTGTCTGAGGACTTTCACTGCCCTAACTAGTCCTAACAGTGCTTGACTAACGTGCAGGAGCAATGAGACTGATGACTATCACTGCCCTAACAAGTCCTAACACTGCTTGACTAACGTGCAGGAGCAATGAGACTGAGGACTATCACTGCCTACCACATGCGCTAACACTGCTTGACTAACGTGCAGGAGCAATGAGACTGAGGACTATCACTGCCCTAACAAGTCCTAACAGTGCTTGACTAACGTGCAGGAGCAATGAGACTGAGGACTATCACTGCCCACCACAAGTCCTAACACTGCTTGACTAACGTGCAGGAGCAATGAGACTGAGGACTATCACTGCCCACCACATGCGCTAACAGTGCTTGACTAACGTGCAGGAGCAATGAGACTGAGGACTATCACTGCCCTAACAAGTCCTAACAGTGCTTGACTAACGTGCAGGAGCAATGAGACTGTGGACTATCACTGCCCACCACACGCGCTAACACTGCTTGACTAACGTGCAGGAGCAATGAGACTGAGGATTATCACTGCCCACCACATGCGCTAACACTGCTTGACTAACGTGCAGGAGCAATGAGACTGAGGACTATCACTGCCCTAACAAGTCCTAACGGTGCTGGATTATCGTGCAGAAGCAATGAGACTGAGGACTATCACTGCCCACCATAAGTTCTAACACTGCTTGACTAACGTGCAGGAGCAATGAAACTGAGGACTATCACTGCCCACCACATGCGCTAACACTGCTTGACTAACTGGCAGGAGCAATGAGACTGAGGACTATCACTGCCCACTACATGCGCTAACAGTGCTTGCCTAACTGGCAGGAGCAATGAGACTGAGAAATATCACTGCCCACCACATGCGCTAACACTGCTTGCCTAACTGGCAGGAGCAATGAGACTGAGAACTATCACTGCACACCACACGCGCTAACACTGCTTGACTAACGTGCAGGAGCAATGAGACTGAGGACTATCACTGCCCTAACAAGTCCTATCACTGCTTGACTAACGTGCAGGAGCAATGAGACTGAGGACTATCACTGCCCTAACAAAACCTAACAGTGCTTGACTAACGTGCAGGAGCAATGAGACTGAGGACTATCACTGCCCACCAAAAGTCCTAACACTGCTTGACTAACGTGCAGGAGCAATGAGAATGAAGACTGTCACTGCCCACCACATGCGCTAACACTGCTTGACTAACGTGCAGGAGCAATGAGACTGAGGACTATCACTGCCCTAACAAGTCCTAACAGTGCTTGACTAACGTGCAGGAACAATGAGACTGAGGACTATCACTGCCCACCACATGCGCTAACACTGCTTGACTAACGTGCAGGAGCAATGAGACTGTGTACTATCACTGCCCACCACATGCGCTAACACTGCTTGACTAACGTGCAGGAGCAATGAGACTGAGGACTATCACTGCCCACCACATGCGCTAACACTGCTTGAATAACGTGCAGGAGCAATGAGACTGAGGATTATCACTGCCCACCACAAGTCCTAACAGTGCTTGACTAACGTGCAGGAGCAATGAGACTGAGGACTATCACTGCCCACCACATGCGCTAACACTGCTTGACTAACGTGCAGGAAAAATGAGACTGAGGACTATCACTGCCCACCACATGCGCTATCACTGCTTGAATAACGTGCAGGAGCAATGAGACTGAGGACTATCACTGCTCACCACAAGTCCTAACAGTGCTTGACTAACGTGCAGGAACAATGAGTCTGAGGACTATCACTGCCTACCACATGCTCTAACACTGCTTGACCTACGTGCAGGAGCAATGAGACTGAGGACTATCGCTGCCCTAACAAGTCCAGTAGTGCTTGACTAACGTGCAGGAGCAATGAGACTGACGACTATCACTGCCCACCGCAAGTCCTAACACTGCTTGACTAACGTGCAGGAGCAATGAGACTGAGGACTATCACTGCCCACCACATGCGCTAACACTGCTTGGCTAACTGGCAGGAGTAATGGGACTGAGGACTATCGTTGCCCACCACATGAACTAACACTGCTTGACTAACGTGCAGGAGCAATGAGACTGAGGACTATCACTGCCCACCACATGCGCTAACACTACTTGAATAACGTGCAGGAGCAATGAGACTGAGGATTATCACTGCCCACCACAAGTCCTAACACTGCTTGACTAACGTGCAGGAGCAATGAGACTGAGGACTATCACTGCCCTAACAAGTCCTAACAGTGCCTGACTAACGTGCAGAAGTTCTGAGTTTGAGGACTATCACTGCCTACCACATGCGCTAGCACTGCTTGACTAACGTGCAGGAGCAATGAGACTGAGGACTATCACTGCCCACCACATGCGCTAACACTGCTTGACTAACTGGCAGGAGCAATAGGACTGAGGTCTATCACTGCCCACCACATGCGCTAACACTGCTTGACTAACGTGCAGGAGCAATGAGACTGAGGACTAACACTGCCAACCACATGCGCTAAGAGTGCTTGACTAACGTGCAGGAGCAATGAGACTGAGGACTATCACTGCCAACCACACGCGCTAACACTGCTTGACTAACGTGCAGGAGCAATGAGACTGAGGACTATCACTGCCCACCACACGCGCTAACACGGCTTAACTAACGTGCAGGAGCAAGAAGACTGAGGACTATCACTGCCCACCACATGCGCTAACACTGCTTGACTAACGTGCAAGAGCAATGAGACTGAGGACTATCACTGCCCACCACATGCGCTAACACTGCTTGACTAACGTGCAGGAGCAATGAGACTATGTACTATCACTGCCCACCACATGCGCTAACACTGCTTGACTAACGTGCAGGAGCAATGAGACTGAGGACTATCACTGCCCACCACATGCGCTAACACTGCTTCACTAACGTGCAGGAGCATTGAGACTGAGGACTATCACTGCCCACCTTATGCACTAACACTGCTTGACTAACGTGCAGGAGCAATGAGACTGAGGACTATCACTGCCCACCACAAGTCCTAACAGTGCTTGACTAACATGCAGGAGCAATGAGATTGAGTACTATCACTGCCCACCACACGCGCTAACACTGCTTGACTAACGTGCAGGAGCAATGAGACTGAGGACTATCACTGCCCACCACACGCGCTAACACTGCTTGACTAACATGCAGGAGCAATGAGACAGAGGACTATCACTGCCCTAACAAGTCCTAACACTGCTTGACTAACGTGCAGGAGCAATGAGACTGAGGACTATCACTGCCCTCCACATGCGCTAACACTGCTTGACTTACGTGCAGGAGCAATGAGACTGAGGACTATCACTGACATAACAAGTCCTAACACTGCTTGACTAACGTGCAGGAGGAATGAGATTGAGGACTATCACTGCCCACCACACGCGCTAACACTGCTTGACTAACGTGCAGGAGCAATGAGACTGAGGACTATCACTGCCCTAACAAGTCCTAACAATGCTTGACTAACGTGCAGGAGCAATGAGACTAAGGACTATCACTGCCCACCACTTGTCCTAACACTGCTTGACTAACGTGCAGGAGCAATGAGACTGAGGACTATCACTGCCCACCACATGCGCTAACACTGCTTGACTAACGTGCAGGAGCAATGAGACTGAGGACTATCACTGCCCTAACAAGTCCTATCAGTGCTTGACTAACGTGCAGGAGCAATGAGACTAAGGACTATCACTGCCCACCACTAGTCCTAACACTGCTTGACTAACGAGCAGGAGCAATGAGACTGAGGACTATCACTGCCCACCACATGCGCTAACACTGCTTGACTAACTGGCAGGAGCAATGGGACTGAGGACAATCACTGGCCACCACATGCGCTAACACTGCTTGACTAACGTGCAGGAGCAATGAGACTGAGGACTAAAACTGCCCACCACATGCGCTAAGAGTGCTTGATTAACGTGCAGGAGCAATGAGATTGAGGACTATCACTGCCCACCACACGCGCTAACAATGCTTGACTAACGTGCAGGAGCAATGAGACTGGGGACTATCACTGCCCACCACACGCGCTAACACTGCTTGACTAACGTGCAGGAGCAAGAAGACTGAGGACTATCACTGCCCACCACATGCGCTAACACTGCTTGACTAACGTGCAGGAGCAATGAGACTGAGGACTATCACTGCCCACCACATGCGCTAACACTGCTTGACTAACGTGCAGGAGCAATGAGACTGAGGACTATCACTGCCCACCACATGCGCTAACACTGCTTGACTAACGTGCAGGAGCAATGAGACTGAGGACTGTCACTGCCCACCACATGCGCTAACACTGCTTGACTAACGTGCAGGAGCAATGAGACTGAGCACTATCACTGCCCACCACAAGTGCTAACACTGCTTGACTAACGTGCAGGAGCAATGAGACTGAGGACTATCACTGCCCACCACATGTCCTAACACTGCTTGACTAACGTGCAGGAGCAATGAGACTGAGGACTATCACTGCCCTAAAAAGTCCTAACAGTGCTTGACTAACGTGCAGGAGCAATGAGACTGAGGATAATCACTGCCTACCACATGCACTAACACTGCTTGATTAACGTGCAGGAGCAATGAGACTGAGGACTATCACAGCCCACCACATGCGCTAACACTGCTTGACTAACGTGCAGGAGCAATGAGACTGAGGACTATCACTGCCCTAACAAGTCCTAACAATGCTTGACTAACGTGCAGGAGCAATGAGACTGAGGAATATCACTGCCCACCACAAGTCCTAACACTGCCTGACTAACGTGCAGGAGCAATGAGCCTGAGGACTATCACTGCCCACCACATGCGCTAACACTGCTTGACTAACTGGCAGGAGCAATGTGACTGAGGTCTATCACTGCCCACCACATGTGCTAACAGTGCTTGCCTAACTGGCAGGAGCAATGAGACTGAGGACAATCACTGCCCACCACATTCGCTAACACTGCTTGCCTAACTGGCAGGAGAAATGAGACTGAGGACTATTACTGCCCACCACACGCGCTAACACTGCTTGACTTACGTGCAGGAGCAATGAGACTGAGGACTATCACTGCCCTAGCAAGTCCTATCACTGCTTGACTAACGTGCAGGAGCAATGAGACTGAGGACTATCACTGCCCTAACAAGTCCTAACAGTGCTTGACTAACGTGCAGGAGCAATGAGACTGAGGACTATCACTGCCCACCACAAGTCCTAACACTGCTTGACTAACGTGCAGGGGCAATGGGACTGGGGACTATCACTGCCCTAACAAGTCCTAACAGCGCTTGACTAACGTGCAGGAACAATGAGACTGAGGACTATCACTGCCCACCACAAGTCCTAACAGTGCTTGAGTAACGTGCAGGAGCAATGAGACTGAGGACTATCACTGCCCTAACAAGTCCCAACACTGCTTGACTAACGTGCAGGAGCAATGAGACTGACGACTATCACTGCCCTAACAAGTCCTAACACTGCTTGACTAACGTGCAGGAGCAATGAGACTGAGGACTATCACTGCCCTCCACATGCGCTAGCACTGCTTTACTAACGTGCAGGAGCAATGAGACTGAGGACTATCACTGCCCACCACAAGTCCTAACAGTGCTTGACTAACATGCAGGAGCAATGAGATTGAGGACTATCACTGCCCACCACACGCGCTAACACTGCTTGACTAACGTGCAGGAGCAATGAGACTGAGGACTATCACTGCCCACCACACGCGCTAACACTGCTTGACTAACGTGCAGGAGCAATGAGACCGAGGAATATCACTGCCCTAACAAGTCCTAACACTGCTTGACTAACGTGCAGGATCAATGAGACTGAGGACTATCACTGCCCTCCACATGCGCTAACACTGCTTGACTAACGTGCAGGAGCAATGAGACTGAGGACTATCACTGACCTAACAAGTCCTAACACTGCTTGACTAACGTGCAGCAGCAATGAGATTGAGGACTATCACTGCCCACCACACGCGCTAACACTGCTTGACTAACGTGCAGGAGCAATGGGAATGAGGACTATCACTGCCCACCACACGCGCTAACACTGCTTGACTAACGTGCAGGAGCCATGAGACTGAGGACTATCACTGCCCTAACAAGTCCTATCACTGCTTGACTAACGTGCAGGTGCAATGAGACTGAGGACTATCACTGCCCTAACAAGTCCTAACAGTGCTTGACTAACGTGCAGGAGCAATGAGACTGAGGACTATCACTGCCCACCACAAGTCCTAACACTGCTTGACTAACGTGCAGGAGCAATGAGAATGAAGACTATCACTGCCCACCACATGCGCTAACACTGCTTGACTAACGTGCAGGAGCAATGAGACCAAGGACTATCACTGCCCTAACAAGTCCTAACACTGCTTGACTAACGTGCAGGAGCAATGAGACTGAGGACTATCACTGCCCTAACAAGTCCTAACACTGCTTGACTAACGTGCAGGAGCAATGAGACTGAGGACTATCACTGCCCTAACTAGTCCTAACACTGCTTGACTAACGTGCAGGAGCAATGAGACTGAGGACTATCACTGCCCTAACTAGTCCTAACACTGCTTGACTAACGTGCAGGAGCAAGGAGACTGAGGACTATCACTGACCTAACAAGTCCTAACACTGCTTGACTAACGTGCAGGAGCAATGAGACTGAGGACTATCACTGACCTAACAAGTCCTAACACTGCTTGACTAACGTGCAGCAGCAATGAGATTGAGGACTATCACTGCCCACCACACGCGCTAACACTGCTTGACTAACGTGCGGGAGCAATGAGACTGAGGACTATCACTGTCCACCACAAGCGCTAACACTGCTTGACTAACGTGCAGGAGCAATGAGACTGAGGTCTATCACTGCCCACCACATGCGCTAACACTGCTTGACTAACGTGCAGGAGCAATGAGACTGTGTACTATCACTGCCCACCACATGCGCTAACACTGCTTGACTAACGTGCAGGAGCAATGAGACTGAGGACTATCACTGCCCACCACATGCGCTATCACTGCTTGAATAACGTGCAGGAGCAATGAGACTGAGGATTATCACTGCCCACCACAAGTCCTAACAGTGCTTGACTAACGTGCAGGAGCAATGAGACTGAGGACTATCACTGCCCACCACATGCGCTAACACTGCTTGACTAACGTGCAGGAGCAATGAGACTGAGGAATATAACTACCCACCACATGCGCTAACATTGCTTGAATAACGTGCAGGTGCAATGAGACTGAGGACTATCACTGCCCACCACAAGTCCTAACAGTGCTTGAGTAACGTGCAGGAACAATGAGTCTGAGGGCTATCACTGCCCTAACAAGTCCTAACAGTGCTTGACTAACGTGCAGGAGCAATGAGACTGATGACTATCACTGCCCTAACAAGTCCTAACACTGCTTGACTAACGTGCAGGAGCAATGAGACTGAGGACTATCACTGCCTACCACATGCGCTAACACTGCTTGACTAACGTGCAGGAGCAATGAGACTGAGGACTATCACTTTCCTAACAAGTCCTAACAGTGCTTGACTAACGTGCAGGAGCAATGAGACTGTGGACTATCACTGCCCACCACACGCGCTAACACTGCTTGACTAACGTGCAGGAGCAAGGAGACTGAGGATTATCACTGCCCACCACATGCGCTAACACTGCTTGACTAACGTGCAGGATCAATGAGACTGAGGACTATCACTGCCCTTACAAGTCCTAACGGTGCTGGATTATCGTGCAGAAGCAATGAGACTGAGGACTATCACTGCCCACCACAAGTCCTAACACTGCTTGACTAACGTGCAGGAGCAATGAAACTGAGGACTATCACTGCCCACCACATGCGCTAACACTGCTTGACTAACTGGCAGGAGCAATGAGACTGAGGACTATCACTGCCCACTACATGCGCTAACAGTCCTTGCCTAACTGGCAGGAGCAATGTGACTGAGAAATATCACTGCCCACCACATGCGCTAACACTGCTTGCCTAACTGGCAGGAGCAATGAGACTGAGGACTATCACTGCACACCACACGCGCTAACACTGCTTGACTAACGTGCAGGAGCCATGAGACTGAGGACTATCACTGCCCTAACAAGTCCTATCACTGCTTGACTAACGTGCAGGTGCAATGAGACTGAGGACTATCACTGCCCTAACAAGTCCTAACAGTGCTTGACTAACGTGCAGGAGCAATGAGACTGAGGACTATCACTGCCCACCACAAGTCCTAACACTGCTTGACTAACGTGCAGGAGCAATGAGAATGAAGACTATCACTGCCCACCACATGCGCTAACACTGCTTGACTAACGTGCAGGAGCAATGAGACTGAGGACTATCACTGCCCTAACAAGTCCTAACAGTGCTTGACTAACGTGCAGGAACAATGAGACTGAGGACTATCACTGCCCTAACAAGTCCTAACAGTGCTTGACTAACGTGCAGGAGCAATGAGACTGAGGACTATCACTGCCCACCACAAGTCCTAACAGTGCTTGACTAACGTGCAGGAGCAATGAGACTGAGGACTATCACTGCCCTAACAAGTCCCAACACTGCTTGACTAACGTGCAGGAGCAATGAGACTGACGACTATCACTGCCCTAACAAGTCCTAACACTGCTTGACTAACGTGCAGGAGGAATGAGACTGAGGACTATCACTGCCCTAACAAGTCCTAACACTGCTTGACTAACGTGCAGGAGCAATGAGACTGAGGACTATCACTGCCCAAACAAGTCCTAACACTGCTTGACTAACGTGCAGGAGCAATGAGACTGAGGACTATCACTGCCCACCACACGCGCTAACACTGCTTGACTAACGTGCAGGAGCAATGAGACTGAGGACTATCACTGCCCACTACACGCGCTAACACTCCTTGACTAACGTGCAGGAGCAATGAGACTGAGGAATATCACTGCCCACCACAAGCTTTAACACTGCTTGACTGACGTGCAGGAGCAATGAGACTGAGGACTATCACTGCCCACCATATGCCCTAACAGTGCTTGACTAACGTGCAGGAGAATTGGGACTGAGGACTATCACTGCCCACCACAAGCGCTAACACTGCTTGACTAACGTGCAGGAGCAATGAGAGTGAGGACTATCACTGCCCACCACAAGCGCTAACACTGCTTGACTAACGTGCAGGAGCAATGAGACTGAGGACTGTCACTGCCCACCACATGCGCTAACACTGCTTGACTAACGTGCAGGAGCAATGAGCCTGAGGACTACCACTGCCCACCACAAGCGCTAACACTGCTTGACTTACGTGCAGGAGCAATGAGACTGAGGACTGTCACTACCCACCACATGAGCTAACACTGCTTGACTAACGTGCAGGAGCAATGAGACTGAGGACTATCACTGCCCACCACAAGTCCTAACAGTGCTTGACTAACGTGCAGGAGCAATGAGACTGAGGACTATCACTGCCCACCACACGTCCTAACAGTGCTTAATGAACGTGCAGGAGCAATGAGACTGAGGACTATCACTGCCCACCACAAGTCCTAACAGTGCTTGACTAACGTGCAGGAGCAATGAGACTGAGGACTATCACTGCCCACCACATGCGCTAACACTGCTAGACTAAAGTGCAGGAGAAATGAGACTGAGGACTATCACTGCCCAACACAAGTCCTAACAGTGCTTGATTAACGTGCAGGAGCAATGAAACGGAAGACTATCACTGCCCACCTCATGCGCTAACACTGCTTGACTAACGTGCAGGAGCAATGAGACTTAGGACTACCACTGCCCACCACATGCGCTAACACTGCTTGACTAAAGTGCAGGAGCAATGAGACTGAGGATTATCACTGCCCACCACAAGTCCTAACAGTGCTTGATTAACGTGCAGGAGCAATGAGACGGAAGACTATCACTGCCCACCATATGCGCTAACACTGCTTGACTAACGTGCAGGAGCAATGAGACTGAGGACTATCACTGCCCACCACATGCGCTAACACTGCTGACTAACGTGCAGGAGCAATGAGACTGAGGACTATCACTGCCCTAACAAGTACTAACAGGCTTGATTAAGGTGCAGGAGCAATGAGACTGAGGACTATCACTGCCCACCACATGCGCTAACACTGCTTGACTAACGTGCAGGAGCAATGAGACTGAGGACTATCACTGCCCTAACAAGTACTAACAGTGCTTGACTAACGTGCAGGATCAATGAGACTGAGGACTATCCCTGCCCACCACATGCGCTAACACTGCTTGACTAACGTGCAGGACCAATGAGACTTAGGACTATCACTGTCCGCCACAAGTCCTAACAGTGCTTGACTAACGTGCAGGAGCAATGAGACTGAGGACTATCACTGCCCACCACATGCGCTAACACTGCTTGCCTAACTGGCAGGAGCAATGAGACTGAGGACTATCACTGCCCACCACACGCGCTGACACTGCTTGACTAACTGGCAGGAGCAATGAGACTGAGCACTATCACTGCCCACCACACGCGCTAACACTGCTTGTCTAAAGTGCAGAAGCAATGAGACTGAGGACTATCACTGCCCACCACATGCGCTAACACTGCTTGACTAACGTGCAAGAGCAATGAGACTGTGTACTATCACTGCCCACCACATGCCTTAACACTGCTTGACTAACGTGCAGGAGCAATGAGACTGAGGACTATCACTGCCCACCACATGCGCTAACACTGCTTGAATAACGTGCAGGAGCAATGAGACTGAGGAACTGCCCACCACAAGTCCTAACAGTGCTTGACTAACGTGCAGGAACAATGAGTCTGAGGACTATCACTGCCCTAACAAGTCCTAACAGTGCTTGACTAACGTGCAGGAGCATTGAGACTGATGACTATCACTGCCCTAACAAGCCCTAACACTGCTTGACTAACGTGCAGGAGCAATGAGACTGAGGACTATCACTGCCTACCACATGCGCTAACATTGCTTGACTAACGTGCAGGAGCAATGAGACTGAGGACTATCACTGCCCTAACAAGTCCTAATAGTGCTTGACTAACGTGCAGGAGCAATGACACTGAGGACTATCACTGCCCCCCACAAGTCCTAACACTGCTTGACTAACGTGCAGGAGCAATGAGACTGAGGACTATCACTGCCCTCCACATGCACTAACACTGCTTGACTAACTGGCAGGAGTAATGGGACTGAGGACTATCATTGCCCACCACATGAACTAACACTGCTTGACTAACGTGCAGGAGCAATGAGACTGAGGACTATCACTGCCCACCACATGCGCTAACACTGCTTGAATAACGTGCAGCAGCAATGAGACTGAGGATTATCACTGCCCACCACAAGTCCTAACACTGCTTGACTAACGTGCAGGAGCAATGAGACTGAGGACTATCACTGCCTTAACAAGTCCTAACAGTGCCTGACTAACGTGCAGGGGCTATGAGTTTGAGGACTATCAATGCCTACCACATGCGCTAGCACTGCTTGACTAACGTGCAGGAGCAATGAGACTGAGGACTATCACTGCCCACAACATGCGCTAACACTGCTTGACTAACGTGCAGGAGCAATGAGACTGAGGACTATCACTGCCCTAACAAGTCCTAACAGTGCTTGACTAACGTGCAGGAGCAATGAGACTAAGGACTATCACTGCCCACCACTAGTCCTAACACTGCTTGACTAACGTGCAGGAGCAATGAGACTGAGGACTATCACTGCCCTAACAAGTCCTAACAGTGCTTTACTAACGTGCAGGAGCAATGAGACTGAGGACTATCACTGCCCACCACAACTCCTAACACTGCTTGACTAACGTGCAGGAGCAATGAGACTGAGGACTATCACTGCCCACCACATGCGCTAACACTGCTTGACTAACGTGCAGGACCAATGAGACTGAGGACTATCACTGCCCACCACAACTCCTAACACTGCTTGACTAACGTGCAGGAGCAATGAGACTGAGGACTATCACTGCCCACCACATGCGCTAACACTGCTTGACTAACGTGCAGGGGCAATGAGACTGAAGACTATCACTGCCCACCACATGCGCTAACACTGCTTTACTAACGTGCAGGACCAATGAGACTGAGGACTATCACCGACCACCGCAACTCCTAACACTGCTTGACTAACGTGCAGGAGCAATGAGACTGAGGACTATCACTGCCCACCACATGCGCTAACACTGCTTGACTAAGGTGCAGGAGCAATGAGACTGAGGACTATCACTGCCCACCACATGCGCTAACAGTGCTTGCCTAACTGGCAGAAGCAATGAGACTGAGAGCAATCACTGCCCACCACATGCGCTAACACTGCTTGCCTATCTGGCAGGAGCAATGAGACTTAGGACTATCACTGCCCACCACATGCGCTAACACTGCTTGACTAACGTGCTGGAGCAATGAGACTGAGGATTATCACTGCCCTAACAAGTCCCAACACTGCTTGACTAACGTGCAGGAGCAATGAGACTGACGACTATCACTGCCCTAACAAGTCCTAACACTGCTTGACTAACGTGCAGGAGGAATGAGACTGAGGACTATCACTGCCCTAACAAGTCCTAACACTGCTTGACTAACGTGCAGGAGCAATGAGACTGAGGACTATCACTGCCCAAACAAGTCCTAACACTGCTTGACTAACGTGCAGGAGCAATGAGACTGAGGACTATCACTGCCCACCACACGCGCTAACACTGCTTGACTAACGTGCAGGAGCAATGAGACTGAGGACTATCACTGCCCACCACACGCGCTAACACTCCTTGACTAACGTGCAGGAGCAATGAGACTGAGGACTATCACTGCCCACCACAAGCTTTAACACTGCTTGACTGACGTGCAGGAGCAATGAGACTGAGGACTATCACTGCCCACCATATGCCCTAACAGTGCTTGACTAACGTGCAGGAGAATTGGGACTGAAGACTATCACTGCCCACCACAAGCGCTAACACTGCTTGACTAACGTGCAGGAGCAATGAGAGTGAGGACTATCACTGCCCACCACAAGCGCTAACACTGCTTGACTAACGTGCAGGAGCAATGAGACTGAGGACTGTCACTGCCCACCACATGCGCTAACACTGCTTGACTAACGTGCAGGAGCAATGAGCCTGAGGACTACCACTGCCCACCACAAGCGCTAACACTGCTTGACTTACGTGCAGGAGCAATGAGACTGAGGACTGTCACTACCCACCACATGCGCTAACACTGCTTGACTAACGTGCAGGAGCAATGAGACTGAGGACTATCACTGCCCACCACAAGTCCTAACAGTGCTTGACTAACGTGCAGGAGCAATGAGACTGAGGACTATCACTGCCCACCACACGTCCTAACAGTGCTTAATGAACGTGCAGGAGCAATGAGACTGAGGACTATCACTGCCCACCACAAGTCCTAACAGTGCTTGACTAACGTGCAGGAGCAATGAGACTGAGGACTATCACTGCCCACCACATGCGCTAACACTGCTAGACTAAAGTGCAGGAGAAATGAGACTGAGGACTATCACTGCCCAACACAAGTCCTAACAGTGCTTGATTAACGTGCAGGAGCAATGAAACGGAAGACTATCACTGCCCACCTCATGCGCTAACACTGCTTGACTAACGTGCAGGAGCAATGAGACTTAGGACTACCACTGCCCACCACATGCGCTAACACTGCTTGACTAAAGTGCAGGAGCAATGAGACTGAGGATTATCACTGCCCACCACAAGTCCTAACAGTGCTTGATTAACGTGCAGGAGCAATGAGACGGAAGACTATCACTGCCCACCATATGCGCTAACACTGCTTGACTAACGTGCAGGAGCAATGAGACTGAGGACTATCACTGCCCACCACATGCGCTAACACTGCTGACTAACGTGCAGGAGCAATGAGACTGAGGACTATCACTGCCCTAACAAGTACTAACAGGCTTGATTAAGGTGCAGGAGCAATGAGACTGAGGACTATCACTGCCCACCACATGCGCTAACACTGCTTGACTAACGTGCAGGAGCAATGAGACTGAGGACTATCACTGCCCTAACAAGTACTAACAGTGCTTGACTAACGTGCAGGATCAATGAGACTGAGGACTATCCCTGCCCACCACATGCGCTAACACTGCTTGACTAACGTGCAGGACCAATGAGACTTAGGACTATCACTGTCCGCCACAAGTCCTAACAGTGCTTGACTAACGTGCAGGAGCAATGAGACTGAGGACTATCACTGCCCACCACATGCGCTAACACTGCTTGCCTAACTGGCAGGAGCAATGAGACTGAGGACTATCACTGCCCACCACACGCGCTGACACTGCTTGACTAACTGGCAGGAGCAATGAGACTGAGGACTATCACTGCCCACCACACGCGCTAACACTGCTTGTCTAAAGTGCAGAAGCAATGAGACTGAGGACTATCACTGCCCACCACATGCGCTAACACTGCTTGACTAACGTGCAAGAGCAATGAGACTGTGTACTATCACTGCCCACCACATGCCTTAACACTGCTTGACTAACGTGCAGGAGCAATGAGACTGAGGACTATCACTGCCCACCACATGCGCTAACACTGCTTGAATAACGTGCAGGAGCAATGAGACTGAGGAACTGCCCACCACAAGTCCTAACAGTGCTTGACTAACGTGCAGGAACAATGAGTCTGAGGACTATCACTGCCCTAACAAGTCCTAACAGTGCTTGACTAACGTGCAGGAGCATTGAGACTGATGACTATCACTGCCCTAACAAGCCCTAACACTGCTTGACTAACGTGCAGGAGCAATGAGACTGAGGACTATCACTGCCTACCACATGCGCTAACATTGCTTGACTAACGTGCAGGAGCAATGAGACTGAGGACTATCACTGCCCTAACAAGTCCTAACAGTGCTTGACTAACGTGCAGGAGCAATGACACTGAGGACTATCACTGCCCACCACAAGTCCTAACACTGCTTGACTAACGTGCAGGAGCAATGAGACTGAGGACTATCACTGCCCTCCACATGCACTAACACTGCTTGACTAACTGGCAGGAGTAATGGGACTGAGGACTATCATTGCCCACCACATGAACTAACACTGCTTGACTAACGTGCAGGAGCAATGAGACTGAGGACTATCACTGCCCACCACATGCGCTAACACTGCTTGAATAACGTGCAGCAGCAATGAGACTGAGGATTATCACTGCCCACCACAAGTCCTAACACTGCTTGACTAACGTGCAGGAGCAATGAGACTGAGGACTATCACTGCCTTAACAAGTCCTAACAGTGCCTGACTAACGTGCAGGGGCTATGAGTTTGAGGACTATCAATGCCTACCACATGCGCTAGCACTGCTTGACTAACGTGCAGGAGCAATGAGACTGAGGACTATCACTGCCCACAACATGCGCTAACACTGCTTGACTAACGTGCAGGAGCAATGAGACTGAGGACTATCACTGCCCTAACAAGTCCTAACAGTGCTTGACTAACGTGCAGGAGCAATGAGACTAAGGACTATCACTGCCCACCACTAGTCCTAACACTGCTTGACTAACGTGCAGGAGCAATGAGACTGAGGACTATCACTGCCCTAACAAGTCCTAACAGTGCTTTACTAACGTGCAGGAGCAATGAGACTGAGGACTATCACTGCCCACCACAACTCCTAACACTGCTTGACTAACGTGCAGGAGCAATGAGACTGAGGACTATCACTGCCCACCACATGCGCTAACACTGCTTGACTAACGTGCAGGACCAATGAGACTGAGGACTATCACTGCCCACCACAACTCCTAACACTGCTTGACTAACGTGCAGGAGCAATGAGACTGAGGACTATCACTGCCCACCACATGCGCTAACACTGCTTGACTAACGTGCAGGGGCAATGAGACTGAAGACTATCACTGCCCACCACATGCGCTAACACTGCTTTACTAACGTGCAGGACCAATGAGACTGAGGACTATCACCGACCACCGCAACTCCTAACACTGCTTGACTAACGTGCAGGAGCAATGAGACTGAGGACTATCACTGCCCACCACATGCGCTAACACTGCTTGACTAAGGTGCAGGAGCAATGAGACTGAGGACTATCACTGCCCACCACATGCGCTAACAGTGCTTGCCTAACTGGCAGAAGCAATGAGACTGAGAGCAATCACTGCCCACCACATGCGCTAACACTGCTTGCCTATCTGGCAGGAGCAATGAGACTTAGGACTATCACTGCCCACCACATGCGCTAACACTGCTTGACTAACGTGCTGGAGCAATGAGACTGAGGATTATCACTGCCCCAACAAGTCCTATCACTGCTTGTCTATCGTGCAGGAGCAATGAGACTGAGGACTATCACTGCCCTAACAAGTCCTAACAGTGCTTGACTAACGTGCAGGAGCAATGAGACTGAGGACTATCACTTCCCACCACAACACCTAACACTGCTTGACTAACGTGCAGGAGCAATGAGAATGAAGACTATCACTGCCCACCACATGCGCTAACACTGCTTGACTAACGTACAGGAGCAATGAGACTGTGGACTATCACTGCCCACCACATGCGCTAACACTGCTTGACTAACGTGCAGGAGCAATGAGACTGAGTACTATCACTGCCCACCACATGCGCTAACACTGCCTGAATAACGTGCAGGAGCAATGAGACAGAGGATTATCACTGCCCCCCACAAGTCCTAACAGTGCTTGACTAACGTGCAGGAGCAATGAGACTGAGGACTATCACTGCCCACCACATGCGCTAACTTTGCTTGACTAACGTGCAGGAGCAATGAGACTGAGGACTATAACTGCCCACCACATGCGCTAACACTGCTTGAATAACGTGCAGGAGCAAGGAGACTGAGGACTATCACTGCCCACCACAAGTCCTAACAGTGCTTGAGTAACGTGCAGGAACAATGAGTCTGAGGACTATCACTGCCCTAACAAGTCCTAACAGTGCTTGACTAACGTGCAGGAGCAATGAGACTGATGACTATCACTGGCCTAACAAGTCCTAACACTGCTTGACTAACGTGCAGGAGCAATGAGACTGAGGACTATCACTGCCTACCACATGCGGTAACACTGCTTGACTAACGTGCAGGAGCAATGAGACTGAGGACTATCACTGCCCTAACAAGTCCTAACAGTGCTTGACTAACGTGCAGGAACAATGAGACTGAGGACTATCACTGCCCACCACAAGTCCTAACACTGCTTGACTAACGTGCAGGAGCAATGAGACTGAGGACTATCACTGCCCACCACATGCGCTAACAGTGCTTGACTAACGTGCAGGAGCAATGAGACTGAGGACTATCACTGCCCTAACAAGTCCTAACCGTGCTTGACTAACGTGCAGGAGCAATGAGACTGTGGACTATCACTGCCCACCACACGCGCTAACACTGCTTGACTAACGTGCAGGAGCAATGAGACTGAGGATTATCACTGCCCACCACATGCGCTAACACTGCTTGACTAACGTGCAGGAGCAATGAGACTGAGGACTATCACTGCCCCAACAAGTCCTAACACTGCTTGACTAACGTGCAGGAGCAATGAGACTGAGGACTATCACTGCCCAAACAAGTCCTAACACTGCTTGACTAACGTGCAGGAGCAATGAGACTGAGGACTATCACTGCCCACCACACGCGCTAACACTGCTTGACTAACGTGCAGGAGCAATGAGACTGAGGACTATCACTGCCCACCACACGCGCTAACACTCCTTGACGAACGTGCAGGAGCAATGAGACTGAGGACTATCACTGCCCACCACAAGCTTTAACACTGCTTGACTGACGTGCAGGAGCAATGAGACTGAGGACTATCACTGCCCACCACAAGCGCTAACACTGCTTGACTAACGTGCAGGGGCAATGAGACTGAAGACTATCACTGCCCACCACATGCGCTAACACTGCTTTACTAACGTGCAGGACCAATGAGACTGAGGACTATCACCGAACACCGCAACTCCTAACACTGCTTGACTAACGTGCAGGAGCAATGAGACTGAGGACTATCACTGCCCACCACATGCGCTAACACTGCTTGACTAAGGTGCAGGAGCAATGAGACTGAGGACTATCACTGCCCACCACAAGTCCTAACAGTGCTTGACTAACGTGCAGGAGCAATGAGACTGAGGACTATCACTGCCCACCACACGTCCTAACAGTGCTTAATGAACGTGCAGGAGCAATGAGACTGAGGACTATCACTGCCCACCACAAGCCCTAACAGTGCTTGACTAACGTGCAGGAGCAATGAGACTGAGGACTATCACTGCCCACCACATGCGCTAACACTGCTAGACTAAAGTGCAGGAGCAATGAGACTGAGGACTATCACTGCCCAACACAAGTCCTAACAGTGCTTGATTAACGTGCAGGAGCAATGAGACGGAAGACTATCACTGCCCACCACATGCGCTAACACTGCTTGACTAACGTGCAGGAGCAATGAGACTTAGGACTATCACTGCCCAACACATGCGCTAACACTGCTTGACTAAAGTGCAGGAGCAATGAGACTGAGGATTATCACTGCCCACCACAAGTCCTAACAGTGCTTGATTAACGTGCAGGAGCAATGAGACGGAAGACTATCACTGCCCACCATATGCGCTAAAACTGCTTGACTAACGTGCAGGAGCAATGAGACTGAGGACTATCACTGCCCACCACATGCGCTAACACTGCTTGACTAACGTGCAGGAGCAATGAGACTGAGGACTATCACTGCCCTAACAAGTACTAACAGGCTTGATTAAGGTGCAGGAGCAATGAGACTGAGGCCTATCACTGCCCACCACATGCGCTAACACTGCTTGACTACCGTGCAGGAGCAATGAGACTGAGGACTATCACTGCCCTAACAAGTACTAACAGTGCTTGACTAACGTGCAGGATCAATGAGACTGAGGACTATCCCTGCCCACCACATGCGCTAACACTGCTTGACTAACGTGCAGGACCAATGAGACTTAGGACTATCACTGTCCACCACAAGTCCTAACAGTGCTTGACTAACGTGCAGGAGCAATGAGACTGAGGACTATCACTGCACACCACACGCGCTAACACTGCTTGACTAACGTGCAGGAGCCATGAGACTGAGGACTATCACTGCCTTAACAAGTCCTATCACTGCTTGACTAACGTGCAGGTGCAATGAGACTGAGGACTATCACTGCCCTAACAAGTCCTAACAGTGCTTGACTAACGTTCAGGAGCAATGAGACTGAGGACTATCATTGCCCACCACAAGTCCTAACACTGCTTGACTAACGTGCAGGAGCAATGAGAATGAAGACTATCACTGCCCACCACATGCGCTAACACTGCTTGACTAACGTGCAGGAGCAATGAGACTGAGGACTATCACTGCCCTAACAAGTCCTAACAGTGCTTGACTAACGTGCAGGAACAATGAGACTGAGGACTATCACTGCCCTAACAAGTCCTAACAGTGCTTGACTAACGTGCAGGAGCAATGAGACTGAGGACTATCACTGCCCACCACAAGTCCTAACAGTGCTTGACTAACGTGCAGGAGCAATGAGACTGAGGAGTATCACTGCCCTAACAAGTCCCAACATTGCTTGACTAACGTGCAGGAGCAATGAGACTGACGACTATCACTGCTCTAACAAGTCCTAACACTGCTTGACTAACGTGCAGTAGGAATGAGACTGAGGACTATCACTGCCCTAACAAGTCCTAACACTGCTTGACTAACGTGCAGGAGCAATGAGACTGAGGACTATCACTGCCCAAACAAGTCCTAACACTGCTTGACTAACGTGCAGGAGCAATGAGACTGAGGACTGTCACTGCCCACCACATGCGCTAACACTGCTTGACTAACGTGCAGGAGCAATGAGACTGAGGACTACCACTGCCCACCACAAGCGCTAACACTGCTTGACTTACGTGCAGGAGCAATGAGACTGAGGACTGTCACTACCCACCACATGCGCTAACACTGCTTGACTAACGTGCAGGAGCAATGAGACTGAGGACTATCACTGCCCACCACAAGTCCTAACAGTGCTTGACTAACGTGCAGGAGCAATGAGACTGAGGACTATCACTGCCCACCACACGTCCTAACAGTGCTTAATGAACGTGCAGGAGCAATGAGACTGAGGACTATCACTGCCCACCACAAACCCTAACAGTGCTTGACTAACGTGCAGGAGCAATGAGACTGAGGACTATCACTGCCCACCACATGCGCTAACACTGCTAGACTAAAGTGCAGGAGCAATGAGACTGAGGACTATCACTGCCCAACACAAGTCCTAACAGTGCTTGATTAACGTGCAGGAGCAATGAGATGGAAGACTATCACTGCCCACCACATGCGCTAACACTGCTTGACTAACGTGCAGGAGCAATGAGACTTAGGACTATCACTGCCCACCACATGCGCTAACACTGCTTGACTAAAGTGCAGGAGCAATGAGACTGAGGATTATCACTGCCCACCACAAGTCCTAACAGTGCTTGATTAACGTGCAGGAGCAATGAGACGGAAGACTATCACTGCCCACCATATGCGCTAACACTGCTTGACTAACGTGCAGGAGCAATGAGACTGAGTACTATCACTGCCCACCACATGCGCTAACACTGCTTGACTAACGTGCAGGAGCAATGAGACTGAGGACTATCACTGCCCTAACAAGTACTAACAGGCTTGATTAAGGTGCAGGAGCAATGAGACTGAGGCCTATCACTGCCCACCACATGCGCTAACACTGCTTGACTAACGTGCAGGAGCAATGAGACTGAGGACTATCACTGCCCTAACAAGTACTAACAGTGCTTGACTAACGTGCAGGATCAATGAGACTGAGGACTATCCCTGCCCACCACATGCGCTAACACTGCTTGACTAACGTGCAGGACCAATGAGACTTAGGACTATCACTGTCCACCACAAGTCCTAACAGTGCTTGACTAACGTGCAGGAGCAATGAGACTGAGGACTATCACTGCCCACCAGATGCGCTAACACTGCTTGCCTAACTGGCAGGAGCAATGAGACTGAGGACTATCACTGCCCACCACACGCGCTAACACTGCTTGACTAACTGGCAGGAGCAATGAGACTGAGGACTATCACTGCCCACCACACGCGCTAACACTGCTTGTCTAAAGTGCAGAAGCAATGAGACTGAGGACTATCACTGCCCACCACATGCGCTAACACTGCTTGACTAACGTGCAAGAGCAATGAGACTGTGTACTATCACTGCCCACCACATGCCTTAACACTGCTTGACTAACGTGCAGGAGCAATGAGACTGAGGACTATCACTGCCCACCACATGCGCTAACACTGCTTGTATAACGTGCAGGAGCAATGAGACTGAGGATTATCACTGCCCACCACAAGTCCTAACAGTGCTTGACTAACGTGCAGGAACAATGAGTCTGAGGACTATCACTGCCCTAACAAGTCCTAACAGTGCTTGACTAACGTGCAGGAGCAATGAGACTGATGACTATCACTGCCCTAACAAGTCCTAACACTGCTTGACTAACGTGCAGGAGCAATGAGACTGAGGACTATCACTGCCTACCACATGCGCTAACATTGCTTGACTAACGTGCAGGAGCAATGAGACTGAGGACTATCACTGCCCTAACAAGTCCTAACAGTGCTTGACTAACGTGCAGGAGCAATGACACTGAGGACTATCACTGCCCACCACAAGTCCTAACACTGCTTGACTAACGTGCAGGAGCAATGAGACTGACGACTATCACTGCCCACCACATGCACTAACACAGCTTGACTAACTGGCAGGAGTAATGGTACTGAGGACTATCATTGCCCACCACATGAACTAACACTGCTTGACTAACGTGCAGGAGCAATGAGACTGAGGACTATCACTGCCCACCACATGCGCTAACACTGCTTGAATAACGTGCAGCAGCAATGAGACTGAGGATTATCACTGCCCACCACAAGTCCTAACACTGCTTGACTAACGTGCAGGAGCAATGAGACTTAGGACTATCACTGCCTTAACAAGTCCTAACAGTGCCTGACTAACGTGCAGGAGCTATGAGTTTGAGGACTATCACTGCCTACCACATGCGCTAGCACTGCTTGACTAAATTGCAGGAGCAATGAGACTGAGTACTATCACTGCCCACAACATGCGCTAACACTGCTTGACTAACGTGCAGGAGCAATGAGACTGAGGACTATCACTGCCCTAACAAGTCCTAACAGTGCTTGACTAACGTGCAGGAGCAATGAGACTAAGGACAATCACTGCCCACCACTAGTCCTAACACTGCTTGACTAACGTGCAGGAGCAATGAGACTGAGGACTATCACTGCCCTAACATGTCCTAACAGTGCTTTACTAACGTGCAGGAGCAATGAGACTGAGGACTATCACTGCCCACCACAACTCCTAACACTGCTTGACTAACGTGCAGGAGCAATGAGACTGAGGACTATCACTGCCCACCACATGCGCTAACACTGCTTGACTAACGTGCAGGACCAATGAGACTGAGGACTATCACTGCCCACCACAACTCCTAACACTGCTTGAGAACGTGCAGGAGCAATGAGACTGAGGACTATCACTGCCCACCACATGCGCTAACACTGCTTGACTAACGTGCAGGGGCAATGAGACTGAAGACTATCACTGCCCACCACATGCGCTAACACTGCTTTACTAACGTGCAGGATCAATGAGACTGAGGACTATCACTGACCACCACAACTCCTAACACTGCTTGACTAACGTGCAGGACCAATGAGACTGAGGACTATCACTGCCCACCACATGCGCTAACACTGCTTGACTAAGGTGCAGGAGCAATGAGACTGAGGACTATCACTGCCCACCACATGCGCTAACAGTGCTTGCCTAACTGGCAGAAGCAATGAGACTGAGAACAATCACTGCCCACCACATGCGCTAACACTGCTTGCCTATCTGGCAGGAGCAATGAGACTTAGGACTATCACTGCCCACCACATGCGCTAACACTGCTTGACTAACGTGCTGGAGCAATGAGACTGAGGATTATCACTGCCCTAACAAGTCCTATCACTGCTTGACTATCGTGCAGGAGCAATGAGAATGAGGACTATCACTGCCCTAACAAGTCCTAACACTGCTTGACTAACGTGCAGGAGCAATGAGACTGAGGACTATCACTTCCCACCACAACACCTAACACTGCTTGACTAACGTGCAGGAGCAATGAGAAGAAGACTATCACTGCCCACCACATGCGCTAACACTGCTTGAATAACGTGCAGGAGCAATGAGACTGAGGATTATCACTGCCCACCACAAGTCCTAACAGTGCTTGACTAACGTGCAGGAGCAATGAGACTGAGGACTATCACTGCCCACCACATGCGCTAACACTGCTTGACTAACGTGCAGGAGCAATGAGACTGAGGACTATAACTGCCCACCACATGCGCTAACACTGCTTGAATAACGTGCAGGAGCAAGGAGACTGAGGACTATCACTGCCCACCACAAGTCCTAACAGTGCTTGAGTAACGTGCAGGAACAATGTGTCTGAGGACTATCACTGCCCTAACAAGTCCTAACAGTGCTTGACTAACGTGCAGGAGCAATGAGAATGATGACTATCACTGCCCTAACAAGTCCTAACACTGCTTGACTAACGTGCAGGAGCAATGAGACTGAGGACTATCACTGCCTACCACATGCGGTAACACTGCTTGACTAACGTGCAGGAGCAATGAGACTGAGGACTATCACTGCCCTAACAAGTCCTAACAGTGCTTGACTAACGTGCAGGAACAACGAGACTGAGGACTATCACTGCCCTAACAAGTCCTAACCGTGCTTGACTAACGTGCAGGAGCAATGAAACTGTGGACTATCACTGCACACCACACGCGCTAACACTGCTTGACTAACGTGCAGGAGCAATGAGACTGAGGATTATCACTGCCCACCACATGCGCTAACACTGCTTGACTAACGTGCAGGAGCAATGAGACTGAGGACTATCACTGCCCTAACAAGTCCTAACGGTGCTGGATTATCGTGCAGAAGCAATGAGACTGAGGACTATCACTGCCCACCACAAGTCCTAATACTGCTTGACTAACGTGCAGGAGCAATGAAACAGAGGACTATCACTGCCCACCACATGCGCTAGCACTGCTTGACTAACTGGCAGGAGCAATGAGACTGAGGACTATCACTGCCCACTACATGCGCTAACAGTGCTTGCCTAACTGGCAGGAGCAATGAGACTGAGAAATATCACTGCCCACCACATGCGCTAACACTGCTTGCCTAACTGGCAGGAGCAATGAGACTGAGGACTATCACTGCACACCACACGCGCTAACACTGCTTGACTAACGTGCAGGAGCAATGAGACAGAGGACTATCACTGCCCTAACAAGTCCTATCACTGCTTGACTAACGTGCAGGAGCAATGAGACTGAGGACTATCACTGCCCTAACAAGTCCTAACAGTGCCTGACTAACGTGCAGAAGCTCTGAGTTTGAGGACTATCACTGCCTACCACATGCGCTAGCACTGCTTGACTAACGTGCAGGAGCAATGAGACTGAGGACTATCACTGCCCACCACATGCGCTAACACTGCTTGACTAACTGGCAGGAGCAATAGGACTGAGGTCTATCACTGCCCACCACATGCGCTAACACTGCTTGACTAACGTGCAGGAGCAATGAGACTGAGGACTAACACTGCCAACCACATGCGCTAAGAGTGCTTGACTAACGTGCAGGAGCAATGAGACTGAGGACTATCACTGCCAACCACACGCGCTAACACTGCTTGACTAACGTGCAGGAGCAATGAGACTGAGGACTATCACTGCCCACCACACGCGCTAACACGGCTTAACTAACGTGCAGGAGCAAGAAGACTGAGGACTATCACTGCCCACCACATGCGCTAACACTGCTTGACTAACGTGCAGGAGCAATGAGACTGAGGACTATCACTGCCCACCACATGCGCTAACACTGCTTGACTAACGTGCAGGAGCAATGAGACTATGTACTATCACTGCCCACCACATGCGCTAACACTGCTTGACTAACGTGCAGGAGCAATGAGACTGAGGACTATCACTGCCCACCACATGCGCTAACACTGCTTCACTAACGTGCAGGAGCATTGAGACTGAGGACTATCACTGCCCTCCTTATGCACTAACACTGCTTGACTAACGTGCAGGAGCAATGAGACTGAGGACTATCACTGCCCACCACAAGTCCTAACAGTGCTTGACTAACATGCAGGAGCAATGAGATTGAGTACTATCACTGCCCACCACACGCGCTAACACTGCTTGACTAACGTGCAGGAGCAATGAGACTGAGGACTATCACTGCCCACCACACGCGCTAACACTGCTTGACTAACATGCAGGAGCAATGAGACAGAGGACTATCACTGCCCTAACAAGTCCTAACACTGCTTGACTAACGTGCAGGAGCAATGAGACTGAGGACTATCACTGCCCTCCACATGCGCTAACACTGCTTGACTTACGTGCAGGAGCAATGAGACTGAGGACTATCACTGATCTAACAAGTCCTAACACTGCTTGACTAACGTGCAGGAGGAATGAGATTGAGGACTATCACTGCCCACCACACGCGCTAACACTGCTTGACTAACGTGCAGGAGCAATGAGACTGAGGACTATCACTGCCCACCACATGCGCTATCACTGCTTGAATAACGTGCAGGAGCAAAGAGACTGAGGATTATCACTGCCCACCACAAGTCCTAACAATGCTTGACTAACGTGCAGGAGCAATGAGACTGAGGACTATCACTGCCCACCACATGCGCTAACACTGCTTGACAAACGTGCAGGAGCAATGAGACTGAGGACTATCACTGCCCTAACAAGTCCTAACAATGCTTGACTAACGTGCAGGAGCAATGAGACTAAGGACTATCACTGCCCACCACTTGTCCTAACACTGCTTGACTAACGTGCAGGAGCAATGAGACTGAGGACTATCACTGCCCACCACATGCGCTAACACTGCTTGACTAACGTGCAGGAGCAATGAGACTGAGGACTATCACTGCCCACCACATGCGCTAACACTGCTTGAATAACGTGCAGGAGCAATGAGACTGAGGACTATCACTGCCCACCACAAGTCCTAACAGTGCTTGACTAACGTGCAGGAACAATGAGTCTGAGGACTATCACAGCCCTAACAAGTCCTAACAGTGCTTGACTAACGTGCAGGAGCAATGAGACTGATGACTATCACTGCCCTAACAAGTCCTAACACTGCTTGACTAACGTGCAGGAGCAATGAGACTGAGGACTATCACTGCCTACCACATGCGCTAACACTGCTTGACTAACGTGCAGAAGCAATGACACTGAGGACTATCACTGCCCTAACAAGTCCTAACAGTGCTTGACTAACGTGCAGGAGCAATGAGACTGAGGACTATCACTGCCCACCACAAGTCCTAACACTGCTTGACTAACGTGCAGGAGCAATGAGACTGAGGACTATCACTGCCCACCACATGCGCTAACACTACTTGACTAACTGGCAGGAGTAATGGGACTGAGGACTTTCATTGCCCACCACATGAACTAACACTGCTTGACTAACGTGCAGGAGCAATGAGACTGAGGACTATCACTGCCCACCACATGCGCTAACACTGCTTGAATAACATGCAGGAGCAATGAGACTGAGGATTATCACTGCCCACCACAAGTCCTAACCCTGCTTGACCAACGTGCAGGAGCAATGAGACTGAGGACTATCACTGCCCTAACAAGTCCTAACAGTGCCTGACTAACGTGCAGAAGCTATGAGTTTGAGGACTATCACTGCCTACCACATGCGCTAGCACTGCTTGACTAAAGTGCAGGAGCAATGAGACTGAGGACTATCACTGCCCACCACATGCGCTAACACTGCTTGACTAACGTGCAGGAGCAATGAGACTGAGGACTATCACTGCCCTAACAAGTCCTATCAGTGCTTGACTAACGTGCAGGAGCAATGAGACTAAGGACTATCACTGCCCACCACTAGTCCTAACACTGCTTGACTAACGAGCAGGAGCAATGAGACTAAGGACTATCACTGCCCACCACATGCGCTAACACTGCTTGACTAACTGGCAGGAGCAATGGGACTGAGGACTATCACTGGCCACCACATGCGCTAACACTGCTTGACTAACGTGCAGGAGCAATGAGACTGAGGACTAAAACTGCCCACCACATGCGCTAAGAGTGCTTGATTAACGTGCAGGAGCAATGAGATTGAGGACTATCACTGCCCACCACACGCGCTAACAATGCTTGACTAACGTGCAGGAGCAATGAGACTGAGGACTATCACTGCCCACCACACGCGCTAACACTGCTTGACTAACGTGCAGGAGCAAGAAGACTGAGGACTATCACTGCCCACCACATGCGCTAACACTGCTTGACTAACGTGCAGGAGCAATGAGACTGAGGACTATCACTGCCCACCACATGCGCTAACACTGCTTGACTAACGTGCAGGAGCAATGAGACTGAGGACTGTCACTGCCCACCACATGCGCTAACACTGCTTGACTAACGTGCAGGAGCAATGAGACTGAGGACTATCACTGCCCACCACATGCGCTAACAGTGCTTGACTAACGTGCAGGAGCAATGAGACTGAGGACTATCACTGCCCACCACAAGTCCTAACAGTGCTTGACTAACGTGCAGGAGCAATGAGACTGAGGACTATCACTGCCCTAACAAGTCCCAACACTGCTTGACTAACGTGCAGGAGCAATGAGACTGACGACTATCACTGCCCTAACAAGTCCTAACGCTGCTTGACTAACGTGCAGGAGGAATGAGACTGAGGACTATCACTGCCCTAACAAGTCCTAACACTGCTTGACTAACGTGCAGGAGCAATGAGACTGAGGACTATCACTGCCCAAACAAGTCCTAACACTGCTTGACTAACGTGCAGGAGCAATGAGACTGAGGAGTATCACTGCCCACCACACGCGCTAACACTGCTTGACTAACGTGCAGGAGCAATGAGACTGAGGACTATCACTGCCCACCACACGCGCTAACACTCCTTGACTAACGTGCAGGAGCAATGAGACTGAGGACAATCACTGCCCACCACAAGCTTTAACACTGCATGACTGACGTGCAGGAGCAATGAGACTGAGGACTATCACTACCCACCATATGCCATAACAGTGCTTTAGTAACGTGCAGGAGAATTGGGACTGAGGACTATCACTGCCCACCACAAGCGCTAACACTGCTTGACTAACGTGCAGGAGCAATGAGACTGAGGACTATCACTGCCCTAACAAGTCCTAACAGTGCCTGACTAACGTGCAGAAGCTATGAGTTTGAGGACTATCACTGCCTACCACATGCGCTAGCACTGCTTGACTAACGTGCGGGAGCAATGAGACTGAGGACTAGCACTGCCCACCACATGCGCTAACACTGCTTGACTAACGTGCAGGAGCAATGAGACTGAGGACTATCACTGCCCTAACAAGTCCTAACGGTGCTGGATTATCGTGCAGAAGCAATGAGACTGAGGACTATCACTGCCCACCACATGTCCTAATACTGCTTGACTAACGTGCAGGAGCAATGAAACAGAGGACTATCACTGCCCACCACATGCGCTAGCACTGCTTGACTAACTGGCAGGAGCAATGAGACTGAGGACTATCACTGCCCACCACATGTCCTAACACTGCTTGACTAACACGCAGGAGCAATGAGACTGAGGACTATCACTGCCCTAAAAAGTCCTAACAGTGCTTGACTAACGTGCAGGAGCAATGAGACTGAGGACAATCACTGCCTACCACATGCACTAACACTGATTGATTAACGTGCAGGAGCAATGAGACTGAGGACTATCACAGCCCACCACATGCGCTAACACTGCTTGACTAACGTGCAGGAGCAATGAGACTGAGGACTATCACTGCCCACCACATGCGCTAACACTGCTTGACTAACGTGCAGGAGCAATGAGACTGAGGACTATCACTGCCCACCACATGCGCTAACACTGCTTGACTAACGTGCAGGAGCAATGAGACTGAGGACTGTCACTGCCCACCACATGCACTAACACTGCTTGATTAACGTGCAGGAGCAATGAGACTGAGGACTATCACTGCCCACCACATGCGCTAACACTGCTTGACTAACGTGCAGGAGCAATGAGACTGAGGACTGTCACTGCCCACCACATGCACTAACACTGATTGATTAACGTGCAGGAGCAATGAGACTGAGGACTATCACAGCCCACCACATGCGCTAACACTGCTTGACTAACGTGCAGGAGCAATGAGACTGAGGACTATCACTGCCCACCACATGCGCTAACACTGCTTGACTAACGTGCAGGAGCAATGAGACTGAGGACTATCACTGCCCACCACATGCGCTAACACTGCTTGACTAACGTGCAGGAGCAATGAGACTGAGGACTATCACTGCCCACCACAAGTCCTAACACTGCTTGACTAACGTGCAGGAGCAATGAGACTGAGGACTATCACTGCCCACCACATGTCCTAACACTGCTTGACTAACGTGCAGGAGCAATGAGTCTGAGGACTATCACTGCCCTAAAAAGTCCTAACAGTGCTTGACTAACGTGCAGGAGCAATGAGACTGAGGACTATCACTGCCCTAACAAGTCCTAACACTGCTTGACTAACGTGCAGGAGCAATGAGACTGAGGACTATCACTGCCCTAACTAGTCCTAACACTGCTTGACTAACGTTCAGGAGCAATGAGCCTGAGGACTATCACTGCCCTAACAAGTCCTAACACTGCTAAACTAACGTGCAGGAGCAATGAGACTGAGGACTATCACTGCCCACCTCACGCGCTAACACTGCTTGACTAACGTGCAGGAGCAATGAGACTGAGGACTATCACTGCCCACCAAAAGTCCTAACACTGCTTGACTAACGTGCAGGAGCAATGAGACTGGGGACTATCACTGCCCTAACAAGTCCTAACAGTGCTTGACTAACGTGCAGGAACAATGAGACTGAGGACTATCACTGCCCACCACAAGTCCTAACAGTGCTTGAGTAACGTGCAGGAGCAATGAGACTGAGGACTATCACTGCCCTAACAAGTCCCAACACTGCTTGACTAACGTGCAGGAGCAATGAGACTGACGACTATCACTGCCCTAACAAGTCCTAACACTGCTTGACTAACGTGCAGGAGCAATGAGACTGAGGACTATCACTGCCCTCCACATGCGCTAACACTGCTTGACTAACGTGCAGGAGCAATTAGACTGAGGACTATATCTGCCCACCACAAGTCCTAACAGTGCTTGACTAACATGCAGGAGCAATGAGATTGAGGACTATCACTGCCCACCACACGCGCTAACACTGCTTGACTAACGTGCAGGAGCAATGAGACTGAGGACTATCACTGCCCACCACACGCGCTAACACTGCTTGACTAACGTGCAGGAGCAATGAGACCAAGGACTATCACTGCCCTAACAAGTCCTAACACTGCTTGACTAACGTGCAGGAGCAATGAGACTGAGGACTATCACTGCCCTAACAAGTCCTAACACTGCTTGACTAACGTGCAGGAGCAATGAGACTGAGGACTATCACTGCCCTAACTAGTCCTAACACTGCTTGACTAACGTGCAGGAGCAATGAGACTGAGGACTATCACTGCCCTAACTAGTCCTAACACTGCTTGACTAACGTGCAGGAGCAAGGAGACTGAGGAATATCACTGACCTAACAAGTCCTAACACTGCTTGACTAACGTGCAGGAGCAATGAGACTGACGACTATCACTGACCTAACAAGTCCTAACACTGCTTGACTAACGTGCAGCAGCAATGAGATTGAGGACTATCACTGCCCACCACACGCGCTAACACTGCTTGACTAACGTGCGGGAGCAATGAGACTGAGGACTATCACTGTCCACCACAAGCGCTAACACTGCTTGACTAACGTGCAGGAGCAATGAGACTGAGGTCTATCACTGCCCACCACATGCGCTAACACTGCTTGACTAACGTGCAGGAGCAATGAGACTGTGTACTATCACTGCCCACCACATGCGCTAACACTGCTTGACTAACGTGCAGGAGCAATGAGACTGAGGACTATCACTGCCCACCACATGCGCTATCACTGCTTGAATAACGTGCAGGAGCAATGAGACTGAGGATTATCACTGCCCACCACAAGTCCTAACAGTGCTTGACTAACGTGCAGGAGCAATGAGACTGAGGACTATCACTGCCCACCACATGCGCTAACACTGCTTGACTAACGTGCAGGAGCAATGAGACTGAGGAATATAACTACCCACCACATGCGCTAACACTGCTTGAATAACGTGCAGGTGCAATGAGACTGAGGACTATCACTGCCCACCACAAGTCCTAACAGTGCTTGAGTAACGTGCAGGAACAATGAGTCTGAGGGCTATCACTGCCCTAACAAGTCCTAACAGTGCTTGACTAACGTGCAGGAGCAATGAGACTGATGACTATCACTGCCCTAACAAGTCCTAACACTGCTTGACTAACGTGCAGGAGCAATGAGACTGAGGACTATCACTGCCTACCACATGCGCTAACACTGCTTGACTAACGTGCAGGAGCAATGAGACTGAGGACTATCACTTTCCTAACAAGTCCTAACAGTGCTTGACTAACGTGCAGGAGCAATGAGACTGTGGACTATCACTGCCCACCACACGCGCTAATACTGCTTGACTAACGTGCAGGAGCAAGGAGACTGAGGATTATCACTGCCCACCACATGCGCTAACACTGCTTGACTAACGTGCAGGAGCAATGAGACTGAGGACTATCACTGCCCTTACAAGTCCTAACGGTGCTGGATTATCGTGCAGAAGCAATGAGACTGAGGACTATCACTGCCCACCACAAGTCCTAACACTGCTTGACTAACGTGCAGGAGCAATGAAACTGAGGACTATCACTGCCCACCACATGCGCTAACACTGCTTGACTAACTGGCAGGAGCAATGAGACTGAGGACTATCACTGCCCACTACATGCGCTAACAGTCCTTGCCTAACTGGCAGGAGCAATGAGACTGAGAAATATCACTGCCCACCACATGCGCTAACACTGCTTGCCTAACTGGCAGGAGCAATGAGACATAGGACTATCACTGCACACCACACGCGCTAACACTGCTTGACTAACGTGCAGGAGCCATGAGACTGAGGACTATCACTGCCCTAACAAGTCCTATCACTGCTTGACTAACGTGCAGGTGCAATGAGACTGAGGACTATCACTGCCCTAACAAGTCCTAACAGTGCTTGACTAACGTGCAGGAGCAATGAGACTGAGGACTATCACTGCCCACCACAAGTCCTAACACTGCTTGACTAACTGGCAGGAGCAATGAGACTGAGGACTATCACTGCCCACCACACGCGCTAACACTGCTTGTCTAAAGTGCAGAAGCAATGAGACTGAGGACTATCACTGCCCACCACATGCGCTAACACTGCTTGACTAACGTGCAAGAGCAATGAGACTGTGTACTATCACTGCCCACCACATGCCTTAACACTGCTTGACTAACGTGCAGGAGCAATGAGACTGAGGACTATCACTGCCCACCACATGCGCTAACACTGCTTGAATAACGTGCAGGAGCAATGAGACTGAGGATTATCACTGCCCACCACAAGTCCTAACAGTGCTTGACTAACGTGCAGGAACAATGAGTCTGAGGACTATCACTGCCCTAACAAGTCCTAACAGTGCTTGACTAACGTGCAGGAGCAATGAGACTGATGACTATCACTGCCCTAACAAGTCCTAACACTGCTTGACTAACGTACAGGAGCAATGAGACTGAGGACTATCACTGCCTACCACATGCGCTAACATTGCTTGACTAACGTGCAGGAGCAATGAGACTGAGGACTATCACTGCCCTAACAAGTCCTAACAGTGCTTGACTAACGTGCAGGAGCAATGACACTGAGGACTATCACTGCCCACCACAAGTCCTAACACTGCTTGACTAACGTGCAGGAGCAATGAGACTGACGACTATCACTGCCCACCACATGCACTAACACAGCTTGACTAACTGGCAGGAGTAATGGTACTGAGGACTATCATTGCCCACCACATGAACTAACACTGCTTGACTAACGTGCAGGAGCAATGAGACTGAGGACTATCACTGCCCACCACATGCGCTAACACTGCTTGAATAACGTGCAGCAGCAATGAGACTGAGGATTATCACTGCCCACCACAAGTCCTAACACTGCTTGACTAACGTGCAGGAGCAATGAGACTTAGGACTATCACTGCCTTAACAAGTCCTAACAGTGCCTGACTAACGTGCAGGAGCTATGAGTTTGAGGACTATCACTGCCTACCACATGCGCTAGCACTGCTTGACTAAATTGCAGGAGCAATGAGACTGAGTACTATCACTGCCCACAACATGCGCTAACACTGCTTGACTAACGTGCAGGAGCAATGAGACTGAGGACTATCACTGCCCTAACAAGTCCTAACAGTGCTTGACTAACGTGCAGGAGCAATGAGACTAAGGACAATCACTGCCCACCACTAGTCCTAACACTGCTTGACTAACGTGCAGGAGCAATGAGACTGAGGACTATCACTGCCCTAACATGTCCTAACAGTGCTTTACTAACGTGCAGGAGCAATGAGACTGAGGACTATCACTGCCCACCACAACTCCTAACACTGCTTGACTAACGTGCAGGAGCAATGAGACTGAGGACTATCACTGCCCACCACATGCGCTAACACTGCTTGACTAACGTGCAGGACCAATGAGACTGAGGACTATCACTGCCCACCACAACTCCTAACACTGCTTGAGAACGTGCAGGAGCAATGAGACTGAGGACTATCACTGCCCACCACATGCGCTAACACTGCTTGACTAACGTGCAGGGGCAATGAGACTGAAGACTATCACTGCCCACCACATGCGCTAACACTGCTTTACTAACGTGCAGGATCAATGAGACTGAGGACTATCACTGACCACCACAACTCCTAACACTGCTTGACTAACGTGCAGGACCAATGAGACTGAGGACTATCACTGCCCACCACATGCGCTAACACTGCTTGACTAAGGTGCAGGAGCAATGAGACTGAGGACTATCACTGCCCACCACATGCGCTAACAGTGCTTGCCTAACTGGCAGAAGCAATGAGACTGAGAACAATCACTGCCCACCACATGCGCTAACACTGCTTGCCTATCTGGCAGGAGCAATGAGACTTAGGACTATCACTGCCCACCACATGCGCTAACACTGCTTGACTAACGTGCTGGAGCAATGAGACTGAGGATTATCACTGCCCTAACAAGTCCTATCACTGCTTGACTATCGTGCAGGAGCAATGAGAATGAGGACTATCACTGCCCTAACAAGTCCTAACACTGCTTGACTAACGTGCAGGAGCAATGAGACTGAGGACTATCACTTCCCACCACAACACCTAACACTGCTTGACTAACGTGCAGGAGCAATGAGAAGAAGACTATCACTGCCCACCACATGCGCTAACACTGCTTGACTAACGTGCAGGAGCAATGAGACTGTGGACTATCACTGCCCACCACATGCGCTAACACTGCTTGACTAACGTGCAGGAGCAATGAGACTGAGTACTATCACTGCCCACCACATGCGCTAACACTGCTTGAATAACGTGCAGGAGCAATGAGACTGAGGATTATCACTGCCCACCACAAGTCCTAACAGTGCTTGACTAACGTGCAGGAGCAATGAGACTGAGGACTATCACTGCCCACCACATGCGCTAACACTGCTTGACTAACGTGCAGGAGCAATGAGACTGAGGACTATAACTGCCCACCACATGCGCTAACACTGCTTGAATAACGTGCAGGAGCAAGGAGACTGAGGACTATCACTGCCCACCACAAGTCCTAACAGTGCTTGAGTAACGTGCAGGAACAATGTGTCTGAGGACTATCACTGCCCTAACAAGTCCTAACAGTGCTTGACTAACGTGCAGGAGCAATGAGAATGATGACTATCACTGCCCTAACAAGTCCTAACACTGCTTGACTAACGTGCAGGAGCAATGAGACTGAGGACTATCACTGCCTACCACATGCGGTAACACTGCTTGACTAACGTGCAGGAGCAATGAGACTGAGGACTATCACTGCCCTAACAAGTCCTAACAGTGCTTGACTAACGTGCAGGAACAACGAGACTGAGGACTATCACTGCCCTAACAAGTCCTAACCGTGCTTGACTAACGTGCAGGAGCAATGAGACTGTGGACTATCACTGCACACCACACGCGCTAACACTGCTTGACTAACGTGCAGGAGCAATGAGACTGAGGATTATCACTGCCCACCACATGCGCTAACACTGCTTGACTAACGTGCAGGAGCAATGAGACTGAGGACTATCACTGCCCTAACAAGTCCTAACGGTGCTGGATTATCGTGCAGAAGCAATGAGACTGAGGACTATCACTGCCCACCACAAGTCCTAATACTGCTTGACTAACGTGCAGGAGCAATGAAACAGAGGACTATCACTGCCCACCACATGCGCTAGCACTGCTTGACTAACTGGCAGGAGCAATGAGACTGAGGACTATCACTGCCCACTACATGCGCTAACAGTGCTTGCCTAACTGGCAGGAGCAATGAGACTGAGAAATATCACTGCCCACCACATGCGCTAACACTGCTTGCCTAACTGGCAGGAGCAATGAGACTGAGGACTATCACTGCACACCACACGCGCTAACACTGCTTGACTAACGTGCAGGAGCAATGAGACAGAGGACTATCACTGCCCTAACAAGTCCTATCACTGCTTGACTAACGTGCAGGAGCAATGAGACTGAGGACTATCACTGCCCTAACAAGTCCTAACAGTGCCTGACTAACGTGCAGAAGCTCTGAGTTTGAGGACTATCACTGCCTACCACATGCGCTAGCACTGCTTGACTAACGTGCAGGAGCAATGAGACTGAGGACTATCACTGCCCACCACATGCGCTAACACTGCTTGACTAACTGGCAGGAGCAATAGGACTGAGGTCTATCACTGCCCACCACATGCGCTAACACTGCTTGACTAACGTGCAGGAGCAATGAGACTGAGGACTAACACTGCCAACCACATGCGCTAAGAGTGCTTGACTAACGTGCTGGAGCAATGAGACTGAGGACTATCACTGCCAACCACACGCGCTAACACTGCTTGACTAACGTGCAGGAGCAATGAGACTGAGGACTATCACTGCCCACCACACGCGCTAACACGGCTTAACTAACGTGCAGGAGCAAGAAGACTGAGGACTATCACTGCCCACCACATGCGCTAACACTGCTTGACTAACGTGCAGGAGCAATGAGACTGAGGACTATCACTGCCCACCACATGCGCTAACACTGCTTGACTAACGTGCAGGAGCAATGAGACTATGTACTATCACTGCCCACCACATGCGCTAACACTGCTTGACTAACGTGCAGGAGCAATGAGACTGAGGACTATCACTGCCCACCACATGCGCTAACACTGCTTCACTAACGTGCAGGAGCATTGAGACTGAGGACTATCACTGCCCTCCTTATGCACTAACACTGCTTGACTAACGTGCAGGAGCAATGAGACTGAGGACTATCACTGCCCACCACAAGTCCTAACAGTGCTTGACTAACATGCAGGAGCAATGAGATTGAGTACTATCACTGCCCACCACACGCGCTAACACTGCTTGACTAACGTGCAGGAGCAATGAGACTGAGGACTATCACTGCCCACCACACGCGCTAACACTGCTTGACTAACATGCAGGAGCAATGAGACAGAGGACTATCACTGCCCTAACAAGTCCTAACACTGCTTGACTAACGTGCAGGAGCAATGAGACTGAGGACTATCACTGCCCTCCACATGCGCTAACACTGCTTGACTTACGTGCAGGAGCAATGAGACTGAGGACTATCACTGATCTAACAAGTCCTAACACTGCTTGACTAACGTGCAGGAGGAATGAGATTGAGGACTATCACTGCCCACCACACGCGCTAACACTGCTTGACTAACGTGCAGGAGCAATGAGACTGAGGACTATCACTGCCCACCACATGCGCTATCACTGCTTGAATAACGTGCAGGAGCAAAGAGACTGAGGATTATCACTGCCCACCACAAGTCCTAACAATGCTTGACTAACGTGCAGGAGCAATGAGACTGAGGACTATCACTGCCCACCACATGCGCTAACACTGCTTGACAAACGTGCAGGAGCAATGAGACTGAGGACTATCACTGCCCTAACAAGTCCTAACAATGCTTGACTAACGTGCAGGAGCAATGAGACTAAGGACTATCACTGCCCACCACTTGTCCTAACACTGCTTGACTAACGTGCAGGAGCAATGAGACTGAGGACTATCACTGCCCACCACATGCGCTAACACTGCTTGACTAACGTGCAGGAGCAATGAGACTGAGGACTATCACTGCCCACCACATGCGCTAACACTGCTTGAATAACGTGCAGGAGCAATGAGACTGAGGACTATCACTGCCCACCACAAGTCCTAACAGTGCTTGACTAACGTGCAGGAACAATGAGTCTGAGGACTATCACAGCCCTAACAAGTCCTAACAGTGCTTGACTAACGTGCAGGAGCAATGAGACTGATGACTATCACTGCCCTAACAAGTCCTAACACTGCTTGACTAACGTGCAGGAGCAATGAGACTGAGGACTATCACTGCCTACCACATGCGCTAACACTGCTTGACTAACGTGCAGGAGCAATGACACTGAGGACTATCACTGCCCTAACAAGTCCTAACAGTGCTTGACTAACGTGCAGGAGCAATGAGACTGAGGACTATCACTGCCCACCACAAGTCCTAACACTGCTTGACTAACGTGCAGGAGCAATGAGACTGAGGACTATCACTGCCCACCACATGCGCTAACACTACTTGACTAACTGGCAGGAGTAATGGGACTGAGGACTTTCATTGCCCACCACATGAACTAACACTGCTTGACTAACGTGCAGGAGCAATGAGACTGAGGACTATCACTGCCCACCACATGCGCTAACACTGCTTGAATAACATGCAGGAGCAATGAGACTGAGGATTATCACTGCCCACCACAAGTCCTAACCCTGCTTGACCAACGTGCAGGAGCAATGAGACTGAGGACTATCACTGCCCTAACAAGTCCTAACAGTGCCTGACTAACGTGCAGAAGCTATGAGTTTGAGGACTATCACTGCCTACCACATGCGCTAGCACTGCTTGACTAACGTGCAGGAGCAATGAGACTGAGGACTATCACTGCCCACCACATGCGCTAACACTGCTTGACTAACGTGCAGGAGCAATGAGACTGAGGACTATCACTGCCCTAACAAGTCCTATCAGTGCTTGACTAACGTGCAGGAGCAATGAGACTAAGGACTATCACTGCCCACCACTAGTCCTAACACTGCTTGACTAACGAGCAGGAGCAATGAGACTGAGGACTATCACTGCCCACCACATGCGCTAACACTGCTTGACTAACTGGCAGGAGCAATGGGACTGAGGACTATCACTGGCCACCACATGCGCTAACACTGCTTGACTAACGTGCAGGAGCAATGAGACTGAGGACTAAAACTGCCCACCACATGCGCTAAGAGTGCTTGATTAACGTGCAGGAGCAATGAGATTGAGGACTATCACTGCCCACCACACGCGCTAACAATGCTTGACTAACGTGCAGGAGCAATGAGACTGAGGACTATCACTGCCCACCACACGCGCTAACACTGCTTGACTAACGTGCAGGAGCAAGAAGACTGAGGACTATCACTGCCCACCACATGCGCTAACACTGCTTGACTAACGTGCAGGAGCAATGAGACTGAGGACTATCACTGCCCACCACATGCGCTAACACTGCTTGACTAACGTGCAGGAGCAATGAGACTGAGGACTATCACTGCCCACCACATGCGCTAACACTGCTTGACTAACGTGCAGGAGCAATGAGACTGAGGACTGTCACTGCCCACCACATGCGCTAACACTGCTTGACTAACGTGCAGGAGCAATGAGACTGAGGACTATCACTGCCCACCACATGCGCTAACAGTGCTTGACTAACGTGCAGGAGCAATGAGACTGAGGACTATCACTGCCCACCACAAGTCCTAACAGTGCTTGACTAACGTGCAGGAGCAATGAGACTGAGGACTATCACTGCCCTAACAAGTCCCAACACTGCTTGACTAACGTGCAGGAGCAATGAGACTGACGACTATCACTGCCCTAACAAGTCCTAACGCTGCTTGACTAACGTGCAGGAGGAATGAGACTGAGGACTATCACTGCCCTAACAAGTCCTAACACTGCTTGACTAACGTGCAGGAGCAATGAGACTGAGGACTATCACTGCCCAAACAAGTCCTAACACTGCTTGACTAACGTGCAGGAGCAATGAGACTGAGGAGTATCACTGCCCACCACACGCGCTAACACTGCTTGACTAACGTGCAGGAGCAATGAGACTGAGGACTATCACTGCCCACCACACGCGCTAACACTCCTTGACTAACGTGCAGGAGCAATGAGACTGAGGACAATCACTGCCCACCACAAGCTTTAACACTGCATGACTGACGTGCAGGAGCAATGAGACTGAGGACTATCACTGCCCACCATATGCCATAACAGTGCTTTAGTAACGTGCAGGAGAATTGGGACTGAGGACTATCACTGCCCACCACAAGCGCTAACACTGCTTGACTAACGTGCAGGAGCAATGAGACTGAGGACTATCACTGCCCTAACAAGTCCTAACAGTGCCTGACTAACGTGCAGAAGCTATGAGTTTGAGGACTATCACTGCCTACCACATGCGCTAGCACTGCTTGACTAACGTGCGGGAGCAATGAGACTGAGGACTAGCACTGCCCACCACATGCGCTAACACTGCTTGACTAACGTGCAGGAGCAATGAGACTGAGGACTATCACTGCCCTAACAAGTCCTAACGGTGCTGGATTATCGTGCAGAAGCAATGAGACTGAGGACTATCACTGCCCACCACATGTCCTAATACTGCTTGACTAACGTGCAGGAGCAATGAAACAGAGGACTATCACTGCCCACCACATGCGCTAGCACTGCTTGACTAACTGGCAGGAGCAATGAGACTGAGGACTATCACTGCCCACCACATGTCCTAACACTGCTTGACTAACACGCAGGAGCAATGAGACTGAGGACTATCACTGCCCTAAAAAGTCCTAACAGTGCTTGACTAACGTGCAGGAGCAATGAGACTGAGGACAATCACTGCCTACCACATGCACTAACACTGATTGATTAACGTGCAGGAGCAATGAGACTGAGGACTATCACAGCCCACCACATGCGCTAACACTGCTTGACTAACGTGCAGGAGCAATGAGACTGAGGACTATCACTGCCCACCACATGCGCTAACACTGCTTGACTAACGTGCAGGAGCAATGAGACTGAGGACTATCACTGCCCACCACATGCGCTAACACTGCTTGACTAACGTGCAGGAGCAATGAGACTGAGGACTGTCACTGCCCACCACATGCACTAACACTGCTTGATTAACGTGCAGGAGCAATGAGACTGAGGACTATCACTGCCCACCACATGCGCTAACACTGCTTGACTAACGTGCAGGAGCAATGAGACTGAGGACTGTCACTGCCCACCACATGCACTAACACTGATTGATTAACGTGCAGGAGCAATGAGACTGAGGACTATCACAGCCCACCACATGCGCTAACACTGCTTGACTAACGTGCAGGAGCAATGAGACTGAGGACTATCACTGCCCACCACATGCGCTAACACTGCTTGACTAACGTGCAGGAGCAATGAGACTGAGGACTATCACTGCCCACCACATGCGCTAACACTGCTTGACTAACGTGCAGGAGCAATGAGACTGAGGACTATCACTGCCCACCACAAGTCCTAACACTGCTTGACTAACGTGCAGGAGCAATGAGACTGAGGACTATCACTGCCCACCACATGTCCTAACACTGCTTGACTAACGTGCAGGAGCAATGAGTCTGAGGACTATCACTGCCCTAAAAAGTCCTAACAGTGCTTGACTAACGTGCAGGAGCAATGAGACTGAGGACTATCACTGCCCTAACAAGTCCTAACACTGCTTGACTAACGTGCAGGAGCAATGAGACTGAGGACTATCACTGCCCTAACTAGTCCTAACACTGCTTGACTAACGTTCAGGAGCAATGAGCCTGAGGACTATCACTGCCCTAACAAGTCCTAACACTGCTAAACTAACGTGCAGGAGCAATGAGACTGAGGACTATCACTGCCCACCTCACGCGCTAACACTGCTTGACTAACGTGCAGGAGCAATGAGACTGAGGACTATCACTGCCCACCAAAAGTCCTAACACTGCTTGACTAACGTGCAGGAGCAATGAGACTGGGGACTATCACTGCCCTAACAAGTCCTAACAGTGCTTGACTAACGTGCAGGAACAATGAGACTGAGGACTATCACTGCCCACCACAAGTCCTAACAGTGCTTGAGTAACGTGCAGGAGCAATGAGACTGAGGACTATCACTGCCCTAACAAGTCCCAACACTGCTTGACTAACGTGCAGGAGCAATGAGACTGACGACTATCACTGCCCTAACAAGTCCTAACACTGCTTGACTAACGTGCAGGAGCAATGAGACTGAGGACTATCACTGCCCTCCACATGCGCTAACACTGCTTGACTAACGTGCAGGAGCAATTAGACTGAGGACTATATCTGCCCACCACAAGTCCTAACAGTGCTTGACTAACATGCAGGAGCAATGAGATTGAGGACTATCACTGCCCACCACACGCGCTAACACTGCTTGACTAACGTGCAGGAGCAATGAGACTGAGGACTATCACTGCCCACCACACGCGCTAACACTGCTTGACTAACGTGCAGGAGCAATGAGACCAAGGACTATCACTGCCCTAACAAGTCCGAACACTGCTTGACTAACGTGCAGGAGCAATGAGACTGAGGACTATCACTGCCCTAACAAGTCCTAACACTGCTTGACTAACGTGCAGGAGCAATGAGACTGAGGACTATCACTGCCCTAACTAGTCCTAACACTGCTTGACTAACGTGCAGGAGCAATGAGACTGAGGACTATCACTGCCCTAACTAGTCCTAACACTGCTTGACTAACGTGCAGGAGCAAGGAGACTGAGGAATATCACTGACCTAACAAGTCCTAACACTGCTTGACTAACGTGCAAGAGCAATGAGACTGACGACTATCACTGACCTAACAAGTCCTAACACTGCTTGACTAACGTGCAGCAGCAATGAGATTGAGGACTATCACTGCCCACCACACGCGCTAACACTGCTTGACTAACGTGCGGGAGCAATGAGACTGAGGACTATCACTGTCCACCACAAGCGCTAACACTGCTTGACTAACGTGCAGGAGCAATGAGACTGAGGTCTATCACTGCCCACCACATGCGCTAACACTGCTTGACTAACGTGCAGGAGCAATGAGACTGTGTACTATCACTGCCCACCACATGCGCTAACACTGCTTGACTAACGTGCAGGAGCAATGAGACTGAGGACTATCACTGCCCACCACATGCGCTATCACTGCTTGAATAACGTGCAGGAGCAATGAGACTGAGGATTATCACTGCCCACCACAAGTCCTAACAGTGCTTGACTAACGTGCAGGAGCAATGAGACTGAGGACTATCACTGCCCACCACATGCGCTAACACTGCTTGACTAACGTGCAGGAGCAATGAGACTGAGGAATATAACTACCCACCACATGCGCTAACACTGCTTGAATAACGTGCAGGTGCAATGAGACTGAGGACTATCACTGCCCACCACAAGTCCTAACAGTGCTTGAGTAACGTGCAGGAACAATGAGTCTGAGGGCTATCACTGCCCTAACAAGTCCTAACAGTGCTTGACTAACGTGCAGGAGCAATGAGACTGATGACTATCACTGCCCTAACAAGTCCTAACACTGCTTGACTAACGTGCAGGAGCAATGAGACTGAGGACTATCACTGCCTACCACATGCGCTAACACTGCTTGACTAACGTGCAGGAGCAATGAGACTGAGGACTATCACTTTCCTAACAAGTCCTAACAGTGCTTGACTAACGTGCAGGAGCAATGAGACTGTGGACTATCACTGCCCACCACACGCGCTAATACTGCTTGACTAACGTGCAGGAGCAAGGAGACTGAGGATTATCACTGCCCACCACATGCGCTAACACTGCTTGACTAACGTGCAGGAGCAATGAGACTGAGGACTATCACTGCCCTTACAAGTCCTAACGGTGCTGGATTATCGTGCAGAAGCAATGAGACTGAGGACTATCACTGCCCACCACAAGTCCTAACACTGCTTGACTAACGTGCAGGAGCAATGAAACTGAGGACTATCACTGCCCACCACATGCGCTAACACTGCTTGACTAACTGGCAGGAGCAATGAGACTGAGGACTATCACTGCCCACTACATGCGCTAACAGTCCTTGCCTAACTGGCAGGAGCAATGAGACTGAGAAATATCACTGCCCACCACATGCGCTAACACTGCTTGCCTAACTGGCAGGAGCAATGAGACATAGGACTATCACTGCACACCACACGCGCTAACACTGCTTGACTAACGTGCAGGAGCCATGAGACTGAGGACTATCACTGCCCTAACAAGTCCTATCACTGCTTGACTAACGTGCAGGTGCAATGAGACTGAGGACTATCACTGCCCTAACAAGTCCTAACAGTGCTTGACTAACGTGCAGGAGCAATGAGACTGAGGACTATCACTGCCCACCACAAGTCCTAACACTGCTTGACTAACGTGCAGGAGCAATGAGAATGAAGACTATCACTGCCCACCACATGCGCTAACACTGCTTGACTAACGTGCAGGAGCAATGAGACTGAGGACTATCACTGCCCTAACAAGTCCTAACAGTGCTTGACTAACGTGCAGGAACAATGAGACTGAGGACTATCACTGCCCTAACAAGTCCTAACAGTGCTTGACTAACGTGCAGGAGCAATGAGACTGAGGACTATCACTGCCCACCACAAGTCCTAACAGTGCTTGACTAACGTGCAGGAGCAATGAGACTGAGGACTATCACTGCCCTAACAAGTCCCAACACTGCTTGACTAACGTGCAGGAGCAATGAGACTGACGACTATCACTGCCCTAACAAGTCCTAACACTGCTTGACTAACGTGCAGGAGGAATGAGACTGAGGACTATCACTGCCCTAACAAGTCCTAACACTGCTTGACTAACGTGCAGGAGCAATGAGACTGAGGACTATCACTGCCCAAACAAGTCCTAACACTGCTTGACTAACGTGCAGGAGCAATGAGACTGAGGACTATCACTGCCCACCACACGCGCTAACACTGCTTGACTAACGTGCAGGAGCAATGAGACTGAGGACTATCACTGCCCACCACACGCGCTAACACTCCTTGACTAACGTGCAGGAGCAATGAGACTGAGGACTATCACTGCCCACCACAAGCTTTAACACTGCTTGACTGACGTGCAGGAGCAATGAGACTGAGGACTATCACTGCCCACCATATGCCCTAACAGTGCTTGACTAACGTGCAGGAGAATTGGGACTGAGGACTATCACTGCCCACCACAAGCGCTAACACTGCTTGACTAACGTGCAGGAGCAATGAGAGTGAGGACTATCACTGCCCACCACAAGCGCTAACACTGCTTGACTAACGTGCAGGAGCAATGAGACTGAGGACTGTCACTGCCCACCACATGCGCTAACACTGCTTGACTAACGTGCAGGAGCAATGAGCCTGAGGACTACCACTGCCCACCACAAGCGCTAACACTGCTTGACTTACGTGCAGGAGCAATGAGACTGAGGACTGTCACTACCCACCACATGCGCTAACACTGCTTGACTAACGTGCAGGAGCAATGAGACTGAGGACTATCACTGCCCACCACAAGTCCTAACAGTGCTTGACTAACGTGCAGGAGCAATGAGACTGAGGACTATCACTGCCCACCACACGTCCTAACAGTGCTTAATGAACGTGCAGGAGCAATGAGACTGAGGACTATCACTGCCCACCACAAGTCCTAACAGTGCTTGACTAACGTGCAGGAGCAATGAGACTGAGGACTATCACTGCCCACCACATGCGCTAACACTGCTAGACTAAAGTGCAGGAGAAATGAGACTGAGGACTATCACTGCCCAACACAAGTCCTAACAGTGCTTGATTAACGTGCAGGAGCAATGAAACGGAAGACTATCACTGCCCACCTCATGCGCTAACACTGCTTGACTAACGTGCAGGAGCAATGAGACTTAGGACTACCACTGCCCACCACATGCGCTAACACTGCTTGACTAAAGTGCAGGAGCAATGAGACTGAGGATTATCACTGCCCACCACAAGTCCTAACAGTGCTTGATTAACGTGCAGGAGCAATGAGACGGAAGACTATCACTGCCCACCATATGCGCTAACACTGCTTGACTAACGTGCAGGAGCAATGAGACTGAGGACTATCACTGCCCACCACATGCGCTAACACTGCTTGACTAACGTGCAGGAGCAATGAGACTGAGGACTATCACTGCCCTAACAAGTACTAACAGGCTTGATTAAGGTGCAGGAGCAATGAGACTGAGGACTATCACTGCCCACCACATGCGCTAACACTGCTTGACTAACGTGCAGGAGCAATGAGACTGAGGACTATCACTGCCCTAACAAGTACTAACAGTGCTTGTCTAACGTGCAGGATCAATGAGACTGAGGACTATCCCTGCCCACCACATGCGCTAACACTGCTTGACTAACGTGCAGGACCAATGAGACTTAGGACTATCACTGTCCGCCACAAGTCCTAACAGTGCTTGACTAACGTGCAGGAGCAATGAGACTGAGGACTATCACTGCCCACCACATGCGCTAACACTGCTTGCCTAACTGGCAGGAGCAATGAGACTGAGGACTATCACTGCCCACCACACGCGCTAACACTGCTTGACTAACTGGCAGGAGCAATGAGACTGAGGACTATCACTGCCCACCACACGCGCTAACACTGCTTGTCTAAAGTGCAGAAGCAATGAGACTGAGGACTATCACTGCCCACCACATGCGCTAACACTGCTTGACTAACGTGCAAGAGCAATGAGACTGTGTACTATCACTGCCCACCACATGCCTTAACACTGCTTGACTAACGTGCAGGAGCAATGAGACTGAGGACTATCACTGCCCACCACATGCGCTAACACTGCTTGAATAACGTGCAGGAGCAATGAGACTGAGGAACTGCCCACCACAAGTCCTAACAGTGCTTGACTAACGTGCAGGAACAATGAGTCTGAGGACTATCACTGCCCTAACAAGTCCTAACAGTGCTTGACTAACGTGCAGGAGCATTGAGACTGATGACTATCACTGCCCTAGCAAGTCCTAACACTGCTTGACTAACGTGCAGGAGCAATGAGACTGAGGACTATCACTGCCTACCACATGCGCTAACATTGCTTGACTAACGTGCAGGAGCAATGAGACTGAGGACTATCACTGCCCTAACAAGTCCTAACAGTGCTTGACTAACGTGCAGGAGCAATGACACTGAGGACTATCACTGCCCACCACAAGTCCTAACACTGCTTGACTAACGTGCAGGAGCAATGAGACTGAGGACTATCACTGCCCTCCACATGCACTAACACTGCTTGACTAACTGGCAGGAGTAATGGGACTGAGGACTATCATTGCCCACCACATGAACTAACACTGCTTGACTAACGTGCAGGAGCAATGAGACTGAGGACTATCACTGCCCACCACATGCGCTAACACTGCTTGAATAACGTGCAGCAGCAATGAGACTGAGGATTATCACTGCCCACCACAAGTCCTAACACTGCTTGACTAACGTGCAGGAGCAATGAGACTGAGGACTATCACTGCCTTAACAAGTCCTAACAGTGCCTGACTAACGTGCAGGAGCTATGAGTTTGAGGACTATCAATGCCTACCACATGCGCTAGCACTGCTTGACTAACGTGCAGGAGCAATGAGACTGAGGACTATCACTGCCCACAACATGCGCTAACACTGCTTGACTAACGTGCAGGAGCAATGAGTCTGAGGACTATCACTGCCCTAACAAGTCCTAACAGTGCTTGACTAACGTGCAGGAGCAATGAGACTAAGGACTATCACTGCCCACCACTAGTCCTAACACTGCTTGACTAACGTGCAGGAGCAATGAGACTGAGGACTATCACTGCCCTAACAAGTCCTAACAGTGCTTTACTAACGTGCAGGAGCAATGAGACTGAGGACTATCACTGCCCACCACAACTCCTAACACTGCTTGACTAACGTGCAGGAGCAATGAGACTGAGGACTATCACTGCCCACCACATGCGCTAACACTGCTTGACTAACGTGCAGGACCAATGAGACTGAGGACTATCACTGCCCACCACAACTCCTAACACTGCTTGACTAACGTGCAGGAGCAATGAGACTGAGGACTATCACTGCCCACCACATGCGCTAACACTGCTTGACTAACGTGCAGGGGCAATGAGACTGAAGACTATCACTGCCCACCACATGCGCTAACACTGCTTTACTAACGTGCAGGACCAATGAGACTGAGGACTATCACTGACCACCGCAACTCCTAACACTGCTTGACTAACGTGCAGGAGCAATGAGACTTAGGACTATCACTGCCCACCACATGCGCTAACACTGCTTGACTAACGTGCTGGAGCAATGAGACTGAGGATTATCACTGCCCTAACAAGTCCTATCACTGCTTGTCTATCGTGCAGGAGCAATGAGACTGAGGACTATCACTGCCCTAACAAGTCCTAACAGTGCTTGACTAACGTGCAGGAGCAATGAGACTGAGGACTATCACTTCCCACCACAACACCTAACACTGCTTGACTAACGTGCAGGAGCAATGAGAATGAAGACTATCACTGCCCACCACATGCGCTAACACTGCTTGACTAACGTACAGGAGCAATGAGACTGTGGACTATCACTGCCCACCACATGCGCTAACACTGCTTGACTAACGTGCAGGAGCAATGAGACTGAGTACTATCACTGTCCACCACATGCGCTAACACTGCCTGAATAACGTGCAGGAGCAATGAGACAGAGGATTATCACTGCCCCCCACAAGTCCTAACAGTGCTTGACTAACGTGCAGGAGCAATGAGACTGAGGACTATCACTGCCCACCACATGCGCTAACTTTGCTTGACTAACGTGCAGGAGCAATGAGACTGAGGACTATAACTGCCCACCACATGCGCTAACACTGCTTGAATAACGTGCAGGAGCAAGGAGACTGAGGACTATCACTGCCCACCACAAGTTCTAACAGTGCTTGAGTAACGTGCAGGAACAATGAGTCTGAGGACTATCACTGCCCTAACAAGTCCTAACAGTGCTTGACTAACGTGCAGGAGCAATGAGACTGATGACTATCACTGCCCTAACAAGTCCTAACACTGCTTGACTAACGTGCAGGAGCAATGAGACTGAGGACTATCACTGCCTACCACATGCGGTAACACTGCTTGACTAACGTGCAGGAGCAATGAGACTGAGGACTATCACTGCCCTAACAAGTCCTAACAGTGCTTGACTAACGTGCAGGAACAATGAGACTGAGGACTATCACTGCCCACCACAAGTCCTAACACTGCTTGACTAACGTGCAGGAGCAATGAGACTGAGGACTATCACTGCCCACCACATGCGCTAACAGTGCTTGACTAACGTGCAGGAGCAATGAGACTGAGGACTATCACTGCCCTAACAAGTCCTAACCGTGCTTGACTAACGTGCAGGAGCAATGAGACTGTGGACTATCACTGCCCACCACACGCGCTAACACTGCTTGACTAACGTGCAGGAGCAATGAGACTGAGGATTATCACTGCCCACCACATGCGCTAACACTGCTTGACTAACGTGCAGGAGCAATGAGACTGAGGACTATCACTGCCCCAACAAGTCCTAACACTGCTTGACTAACGTGCAGGAGCAATGAGACTGAGGACTATCACTGCCCAAACAAGTCCTAACACTGCTTGACTAACGTGCAGGAGCAATGAGACTGAGGACTATCACTGCCCACCACACGCGCTAACACTGCTTGACTAACGTGCAGGAGCAATGAGACTGAGGACTATCACTGCCCACCACACGCGCTAACACTCCTTGACTAACGTGCAGGAGCAATGAGACTGAGGACTATCACTGCCCACCACAAGCTTTAACACTGCTTGACTGACGTGCAGGAGCAATGAGACTGAGGACTATCACTGCCCACCACAAGCGCTAACACTGCTTGACTAACGTGCAGGAGCAATGAGAGTGAGGACTATCACTGCCCACCACAAGCGCTAACACTGCTTGACTAACGTGCAGGAGCAATGAGACTGAGAACTGTCACTGCCCACCACATGCGCTAACACTGCTTGACTAACGTGCAGGAGCAATGAGACTGAGGACTATCACTGCCCACCACAAGCCCTAACAGTGCTTGACTAACGTGCAGGAGCAATGAGACTGAGGACTATCACTGCCCACCACATGCGCTAACACTGCTAGACTAAAGTGCAGGAGCAATGAGACTGAGGACTATCACTGCCCAACACAAGTCCTAACAGTGCTTGATTAACGTGCAGGAGCAATGAGACGGAAGACTATCACTGCCCACCACATGCGCTAACACTGCTTGACTAACGTGCAGGAGCAATGAGACTTAGGACTATCACTGCCCACCACATGCGCTAACACTGCTTGACTAAAGTGCAGGAGCAATGAGACTGAGGATTATCACTGCCCACCACAAGTCCTAACAGTGCTTGATTAACGTGCAGGAGCAATGAGACGGAAGACTATCACTGCCCACCATATGCGCTAACACTGCTTGACTAACGTGCAGGAGCAATGAGACTGAGGACTATCACTGCCCACCACATGCGCTAACACTGCTTGACTAACGTGCAGGAGCAATGAGACTGAGGACTATCACTGCCCTAACAAGTACTAACAGGCTTGATTAAGGTGCAGGAGCAATGAGACTGAGGCCTATCACTGCCCACCACATGCGCTAACACTGCTTGACTAACGTGCAGGAGCAATGAGACTGAGGACTATCACTGCCCTAACAAGTACTAACAGTGCTTGACTAACGTGCAGGATCAATGAGACTGAGGACTATCCCTGCCCACCACATGCGCTAACACTGCTTGACTAACGTGCAGGACCAATGAGACTTAGGACTATCACTGTCCACCACAAGTCCTAACAGTGCTTGACTAACGTGCAGGAGCAATGAGACTGAGGACTATCACTGCACACCACACGCGCTAACACTGCTTGACTAACGTGCAGGAGCCATGAGACTGAGGACTATCACTGCCCTAACAAGTCCTATCACTGCTTGACTAACGTGCAGGTGCAATGAGACTGAGGACTATCACTGCCCTAACAAGTCCTAACAGTGCTTGACTAACGTGCAGGAGCAATGAGACTGAGGACTATCATTGCCCACCACAAGTCCTAACACTGCTTGACTAACGTGCAGGAGCAATGAGAATGAAGACTATCACTGCCCACCACATGCGCTAACACTGCTTGACTAACGTGCAGGAGCAATGAGACTGAGGACTATCACTGCCCTAACAAGTCCTAACAGTGCTTGACTAACGTGCAGGAACAATGAGACTGAGGACTATCACTGCCCTAACAAGTCCTAACAGTGCTTGACTAACGTGCAGGAGCAATGAGACTGAGGACTATCACTGCCCACCACAAGTCCTAACAGTGCTTGACTAACGTGCAGGAGCAATGAGACTGAGGACTATCACTGCCCTAACAAGTCCCAACACTGCTTGACTAACGTGCAGGAGCAATGAGACTGACGACTAACACTGCCCTAACAAGTCCTAACACTGCTTGACTAACGTGCAGTAGGAATGAGACTGAGGACTATCACTGCCCTAACAAGTCCTAACACTGCTTGACTAACGTGCAGGAGCAATGAGACTGAGGACTATCACTGCCCAAACAAGTCCTAACACTGCTTGACTAACGTGCAGGAGCAATGAGATTGAGGACTATCACTGCCCACCACACGCGCTAACACTGCTTGACTAACGTGCAGGAAAAATGAGACTGAGGACTATCACTGCCCACCACACGCGCTAACACTCCTTGACTAACGTGCAGGAGCAATGAGACTGAGGACTATCACTGCCCACCACAAGCTTTAACACTGCTTGACTGACGTGCAGGAGCAATGAGACTGAGGACTATCACTGCCCACCACATGCCCTAACAGTGCTTGACTAACGTGCAGGAGAATTGGGACTGAGGACTATCACTGCCCACCACAAGCGCTAACACTGCTTGACTAACGTGCAGGAGCAATGAGAGTGAGGACTATCACTGCCCACCACAAGCGCTAACACTGCTTGACTAACGTGCAGGAGCAATGAGACTGAGGACTGTCACTGCCCACCACATGCGCTAACACTGCTTGACTAACGTGCAGGAGCAATGAGACTGAGGACTACCACTGCCCACCACAAGCGCTAACACTGCTTGACTTACGTGCAGGAGCAATGAGACTGAGGACTGTCACTACCCACCACATGCGCTAACACTGCTTGACTAACGTGCAGGAGCAATGAGACTGAGGACTATCACTGCCCACCACAAGTCCTAACAGTGCTTGACTAACGTGCAGGAGCAATGAGACTGAGGACTATCACTGCCCACCACACGTCCTAACAGTGCTTAATGAACGTGCAGGAGCAATGAGACTGAGGACTATCACTGCCCACCACAAGCCCTAACAGTGCTTGACTAACGTGCAGGAGCAATGAGACTGAGGACTATCACTGCCCACCACATGCGCTAACACTGCTAGACTAAAGTGCAGGAGCAATGAGACTGAGGACTATCACTGCCCAACACAAGTCCTAACAGTGCTTGATTAACGTGCAGGAGCAATGAGATGGAAGACTATCACTGCTCACCACATGCGCTAACACTGCTTGACTAACGTGCAGGAGCAATGAGACTTAGGACTATCACTGCCCACCACATGCGCTAACACTGCTTGACTAAAGTGCAGGAGCAATGAGACTGAGGATTATCACTGCCCACCACAAGTCCTAACAGTGCTTGATTAACGTGCAGGAGCAATGAGACGGAAGACTATCACTGCCCACCATATGCGCTAACACTGCTTGACTAACGTGCAGGAGCAATGAGACTGAGGACTATCACTGCCCACCACATGCGCTAACACTGCTTGACTAACGTGCAGGAGCAATGAGACTGAGGACTATCACTGCCCTAACAAGTACTAACAGGCTTGATTAAGGTGCAGGAGCAATGAGACTGAGGCCTATCACTGCCCACCACATGCGCTAACACTGCTTGACTAACGTGCAGGAGCAATGAGACTGAGGACTATCACTGCCCTAACAAGTACTAACAGTGCTTGACTAACGTGCAGGATCAATGAGACTGAGGACTATCCCTGCTCTCCACATGCGCTAACACTGCTTGAATAACGTGCAGGACCAATGAGACTTAGGACTATCACTGTCCACCACAAGTCCTAACAGTGCTTGACTAACGTGCAGGAGCAATGAGACTGAGGACTATCACTGCCCACCAGATGCGCTAACACTGCTTGCCTAACTGGCAGGAGCAATGAGACTGAGGACTATCACTGCCCACCACACGCGCTAACACTGCTTGACTAACTGGCAGGAGCAATGAGACTGAGGACTATCACTGCCCACCACACGCGCTAACACTGCTTGTCTAAAGTGCAGAAGCAATGAGACTGAGGACTATCACTGCCCACCACATGCGCTAACACTGCTTGACTAACGTGCAAGAGCAATGAGACTGTGTACTATCACTGCCCACCACATGCCTTAACACTGCTTGACTAACGTGCAGGAGCAATGAGACTGAGGACTATCACTGCCCACCCCATGCGCTAACACTGCTCGAATAACGTGCAGGAGCAATGAGACTGAGGATTATCACTGCCCACCACAAGTCCTAACAGTGCTTGACTAACGTGCAGGAACAATGAGTCTGAGGACTATCACTGCCCTAACAAGTCCTAACAGTGCTTGACTAACGTGCAGGAGCAATGAGACTGATGACTATCACTGCCCTAACAAGTCCTAACACTGCTTGACTAACGTGCAGGAGCAATGAGACTGAGGACTATCACTGCCTACCACATGCGCTAACATTGCTTGACTAACGTGCAGGAGCAATGAGACTGAGGACTATCACTGCCCTAACAAGTCCTAACAGTGCTTGACTAACGTGCAGGAGCAATGACACTGAGGACTATCACTGCCCACCACAAGTCCTAACACTGCTTGACTAACGTGCAGGAGCAATGAGACTGACGACTATCACTGCCCACCACATGCACTAACACTGCTTGACTAACTGGCAGGAGTAATGGTACTGAGGACTATCATTGCCCACCACATGAACTAACACTGCTTGACTAACGTGCAGGAGCAATGAGACTGAGGACTATCACTGCCCACCACATGCGCTAACACTGCTTGAATAACGTGCAGCAGCAATGAGACTGAGGATTATCACTGCCCACCACAAGTCCTAACACTGCTTGACTAACGTGCAGGAGCAATGAGACTTAGGACTATCACTGCCTTAACAAGTCCTAACAGTGCCTGACTAACGTGCAGGAGCTATGAGTTTGAGGACTATCACTGCCTACCACATGCGCTAGCACTGCTTGACTAAAGTGCAGGAGCAATGAGACTGAGTACTATCACTGCCCACAACATGCGCTAACACTGCTTGACTAACGTGCAGGAGCAATGAGACTGAGGATTATCACTGCCCACCACATGCGCTAACACTGCTTGACTAACGTGCAGGAGCAATGAGACTGAGGACTATCACTGCCCTAACAAGTCCTAACGGTGCTGGATTATCGTGCAGAAGCAATGAGACTGAGGACTATCACTGCCCACCACAAGTCCTAATACTGCTTGACTAACGTGCAGGAGCAATGAAACAGAGGACTATCACTGCCCACCACATGCGCTAGCACTGCTTGACTAACTGGCAGGAGCAATGAGACTGAGGACTATCACTGCCCACTACATGCGCTAACAGTGCTTGCCTAACTGGCAGGAGCAATGAGACTGAGAAATATCACTGCCCACCACATGCGCTAACACTGCTTGCCTAACTGGCAGGAGCAATGAGACTGAGGACTATCACTGCACACCACACGCGCTAACACTGCTTGACTAACGTGCAGGAGCAATGAGACAGAGGACTATCACTGCCCTAACAAGTCCTATCACTGCTTGACTAACGTGCAGGAGCAATGAGACTGAGGACTATCACTGCCCTAACAAGTCCCAACACTGCTTGACTAACGTGCAGGAGCAATGAGACTGACGACTATCACTGCCCTAACAAGTCCCAACACTGCTTGACTAACGTGCAGGAGCAATGAGACTGACGACTATCACTGCCCTAACAAGTCCTAACACTGCTTCACTAACTTGCAGGAGGAATGAGACTGAGGACTATCACTGCCCTAATAAGTCCTAACACTGCTTGACTAACGTGCAGGAGCAATGAGTCTGAGGACTATCACTGCCCAAACAAGTCCTAACACTGCTTGACTAACGTGCAGGAGCAATGAGACTGAGGACTATCACTGCCCACCACACGCGCTAACACTGCTTGACTAACGTGCAGGAGCAATGAGACAGAGGACTATCACTGCCCAAACAAGTCCTAACACTGCTTGACTAACGTGCAGGAGCAATGAGACTGAGGACTATCACTGCCCACCACACGCGCTAACACTGCTTGACTAACGTGCAGGAGCAATGAGACTGAGGACTATCACTGCCCACCACACGCGCTAACACTCCTTGACTAACGTGCAGGAGCAATGAGACTGAGGACTATCACTGCCCACCACAAGCTTTAACACTGCTTGACTGACGTGCAGGAGCAATGAGACTGAGGACTATCACTGCCCACCATATGCCCTAACAGTGCTTGACTAACGTGCAGGACCAATGAGACTGAGGACTATCACTGCCCACCACAAGCGCTAACACTGCTTGACTAACGTGCAGGAGCAAAGAGACTGAGGACTATCACTGCCCACCACAAGCGGTAACACTGCTTGACTAACGTGCAGGAGCAATGAGACTGAGGACTGTCACTGCCCACCACATGCGCTAAAACTGCTTGACTAACGTGCAGGAGCAATGAGACTGAGGACTACCACTGCCCACCACAAGCGCTAACACTGCTTGACTAACGTGCAGGAGCAATGAGACTGAGGACTGTCACTACCCACCACATGCGCTAACACTGCTTGACTAACGTGCTGGAGCAATGAGACTGAGGACTATCACTGCCCACCACAAGTCCTAACATTGCTTGACTAACGTGCAGGAGCAATGAGACTGAGGACTATCACTGCCCACCACAAGTCCTAACAGTGCTTGATGAACGTGCAGGAGCAATGAGACTGAGGACTATCACTGCCCACCACAAGCCCTAACAGTGCTTGACTAACGTGCAGGAGCAATGAGACTGAGGACTATCACTGCCCACCACATGCGCTAACACTGCTTGACTAAAGTGCAGGAGCAATGAGACTGAGGACTATCACTGCCCAACACAAGTCCTAACAGTGCTTGATTAACGTGCAGGTGCAATGAGACGGAAGACTATCACTGCCCACCACATGCGCTAACACTGCTTGACTAACGTGCAGGAGCAATGAGACTTAGGACTATCACTGCCCACCACATGCGCTAACACTGCTTGACTAAAGTGCAGGAGCAATGAGACTGAGGACTATCACTGCCCACCACAAGTCCTAACAGTGCTTGATTAACGTGCAGGAGCAATGAGACGGAAGACTATCACTGCCCACCATATGCGCTAACACTGCTTGACTAACGTGCAGGAGCAATGAGACTGAGGACTATCACTGCCCACCACATGCGCTAACACTGCTTGACTAACGTGCAGGAGCAATGAGACTGAGGACTATCACTGCCCTAACAAGTACTAACAGGCTTGATTAAGGTGCAGGAGCAATGAGACTGAGGACTATCACTGCCCACCACATGCGCTAACACTGCTTGACTAACGTGCAGGAGCAATGAGACTGAGGACTATCACTGCCCTAACAAGTACTAACAGTGCTTCACTAACGTGCAGGATCAATGAGACTGAGGACTATCCCTGCCGACCACATGCGCTATCACTGCTTGACTAACGTGCAGGACCAATGAGACTTAGGACTATCACTGTCCACCACAAGTCCTAACAGTGCTTGACTAACGTGCAGGAGCAATGAGACTTAGGACTATCACTGCCCACCACATGCGCTAACACTGCTTGCCTAACTGGCAGGAGCAATGAGACTGAGGACTATCACTGCCCACCACACGCGCTAACACTGCTTGACTAACTGGCAGGAGCAATGAGACTGAGGACTATCACTGCCCACCACACGCGCTAACACTGCTTGACTAACGTGCAGGAGCAATGAGACTGAGGACTATCACTGCCCTAACAAGTCCTTACAGTGCTTGACTAACGTGCAGGGGCAATGAGACTGAGGACTATCACTGCCTACCACAAGTCCTAACACTGCTTGACTAACGTGCAGGAGCAATGAGACTGAGGACTATCACTGCCCACCACATGCGCTAACACTGCTTGACTAACGTGCAGGAGCAATGAGACTGAGGACTATCACTGCCCTAACAAGTCCCAACACTGCTTGACTAACGTGCAGGAGCAATGAGACTGACGACTATCACTGCCCTAACAAGTCCCAACACTGCTTGACTAACGTGCAGGAGCAATGAGACTGACGACTATCACTGCCCTAACAAGTCCTAACACTGCTTGACTAACTTGCAGGAGGAATGAGACTGAGGACTATCACTGCCCTAATAAGTCCTAACACTGCTTGACTAACGTGCAGGAGCAATGAGACTGAGGACTATCACTGCCCAAACAAGTCCTAACACTGCTTGACTAACGTGCAGGAGCAATGAGACTGAGGACTATCACTGCCCACCACACGCGCTAACGCTGCTTGACTAACGTGCAGGAGCAATGAGACTGAGGACTATCACTGCCCAAACAAGTCCTAACACTGCTTGACTAACGTGCAGGAGCAATGAGACTGAGGACTATCACTGCCCACCACACGCGCTAACACTGCTTGACTAACGTGCAGGAGCAATGAGACTGAGGACTATCACTGCCCACCACACGCGCTAACACTCCTTGACTAACGTGCAGGAGCAATGAGACTGAGGACTATCACTGCCCACCACAAGCTTTAACACTGCTTGACTGACGTGCAGGAGCAATGAGACTGAGGACTATCACTGCCCACCATATGCCCTAACAGTGCTTGACTAACGTGCAGGACCAATGAGACTGAGGACTATCACTGCCCACCACAAGCGCTAACACTGCTTGACTAACGTGCAGGAGCAAAGAGACTGAGGACTATCACTGCCCACCACAAGCGGTAACACTGCTTGACTAACGTGCAGGAGCAATGAGACTGAGGACTGTCACTGCCCACCACATGCGCTAAAACTGCTTGACTAACGTGCAGGAGCAATGAGACTGAGGACTACCACTGCCCACCACAAGCGCTAACACTGCTTGACTAACGTGCAGGAGCAATGAGACTGAGGACTGTCACTACCCACCACATGCGCTAACACTGCTTGACTAACGTGCTGGAGCAATGAGACTGAGGACTATCACTGCCCACCACAAGTCCTAACATTGCTTGACTAACGTGCAGGAGCAATGAGACTGAGGACTATCACTGCCCACCACAAGTCCTAACAGTGCTTGATGAACGTGCAGGAGCAATGAGACTGAGGACTATCACTGCCCACCACAAGCCCTAACAGTGCTTGACTAACGTGCAGGAGCAATGAGACTGAGGACTATCACTGCCCACCACATGCGCTAACACTGCTTGACTAAAGTGCAGGAGCAATGAGACTGAGGACTATCACTGCCCAACACAAGTCCTAACAGTGCTTGATTAACGTGCAGGTGCAATGAGACGGAAGACTATCACTGCCCACCACATGCGCTAACACTGCTTGACTAACGTGCAGGAGCAATGAGACTTAGGACTATCACTGCCCACCACATGCGCTAACACTGCTTGACTAAAGTGCAGGAGCAATGAGACTGAGGACTATCACTGCCCACCACAAGTCCTAACAGTGCTTGATTAACGTGCAGGAGCAATGAGACGGAAGACTATCACTGCCCACCATATGCGCTAACACTGCTTGACTAACGTGCAGGAGCAATGAGACTGAGGACTATCACTGCCCACCACATGCGCTAACACTGCTTGACTAACGTGCAGGAGCAATGAGACTGAGGACTATCACTGCCCTAACAAGTACTAACAGGCTTGATTAAGGTGCAGGAGCAATGAGACTGAGGACTATCACTGCCCACCACATGCGCTAACACTGCTTGACTAACGTGCAGGAGCAATGAGACTGAGGACTATCACTGCCCTAACAAGTACTAACAGTGCTTCACTAACGTGCAGGATCAATGAGACTGAGGACTATCCCTGCCGACCACATGCGCTATCACTGCTTGACTAACGTGCAGGACCAATGAGACTTAGGACTATCACTGTCCACCACAAGTCCTAACAGTGCTTGACTAACGTGCAGGAGCAATGAGACTTAGGACTATCACTGCCCACCACATGCGCTAACACTGCTTGCCTAACTGGCAGGAGCAATGAGACTGAGGACTATCACTGCCCACCACACGCGCTAACACTGCTTGACTAACTGGCAGGAGCAATGAGACTGAGGACTATCACTGCCCACCACACGCGCTAACACTGCTTGACTAACGTGCAGGAGCAATGAGACTGAGGACTATCACTGCCCTAACAAGTCCTTACAGTGCTTGACTAACGTGCAGGGGCAATGAGACTGAGGACTATCACTGCCTACCACAAGTCCTAACACTGCTTGACTAACGTGCAGGAGCAATGAGACTGAGGACTATCACTGCCCACCACATGCGCTAACACTGCTTGACTAACGTGCAGGAGCAATGAGACTGAGGACTATCACTGCCCTAACAAGTCCCAACACTGCTTGACTAACGTGCAGGAGCAATGAGACTGACGACTATCACTGCCCTAACAAGTCCCAACACTGCTTGACTAACGTGCAGGAGCAATGAGACTGACGACTATCACTGCCCTAACAAGTCCTAACACTGCTTGACTAACTTGCAGGAGGAATGAGACTGAGGACTATCACTGCCCTAATAAGTCCTAACACTGCTTGACTAACGTGCAGGAGCAATGAGACTGAGGACTATCACTGCCCTAACAAGTCCTAACAGTGCTTGACTAACGTGCAGGAGCAATTAGACTGAGGACTATCACTGCCCACCACAAGTCCTAACACTGCTTGACTAACGTGCAGGAGCAATGAGACTGAGGACTATCACTGCCCACCACATGCGCTAACACTGCTTGACTAACTGGCAGGGGTAATGGGACTGAGGACTATCATTGCCCACCACATGAACTAACACTGCTTGACTAACGTGCAGGAGCAATGAGACTGAGGACTATCACTGCCCTAACAAGTCCTAACAGTGCCTGACTAACGTGCAGGAGCTATGAGTTTGTGGACTATCACTGCCTACCACATGCGCTAGCACTGCTTGACTAACGTGCAGGAGCAATGAGACTGAGGATTATCACTGCCCACAACATGCGCTAACACTGCTTGACTAACGTGCAGGAGCAATGAGACTGAGGACTATCACTACCCTAACAAGTCCTAACAGTGCTTGACTAACGTGCAGGAGCAATGAGACTAAGGACTATCACTGCCCACCACTAGACTTAACACTGCTTGACTAACGTGCAGGAGCAATGAGACTGAGGACTATCACTGCCCTAACTAGTCCTAACAGTGCTTTACTAACGTGCAGGAGCAATGAGACTGAGGACTATCACTGCCCACCACAACTCCTAACACTGCTTGACTAACATGCAGGAGCAATGAGACTGAGGACTATCACTGCCCACCACATGCACTGACACTGCTTGACTAACGTGCAGGACCAATGAGACTGAGGACTATCACTGCCCACCACAACTCCTAACACTGCTTGACTAACGTGCAGGAGCAATGAGACTGAGGACTATCACTGCCCTCCACATGCGCTAACACTGCTTGAATAACGTGCAGGAGCAATGAGACTGAGGATTATCACTGCCCACCACAAGTCCTAACAGTGCTTGACTAACGTGCAGGAGCAATGAGACTGAGGACTATCACTGCCCACAACATGCGCTAACACTGCTTGACTAACGTGCAGGAGCAATGAGACTGAGGACTATAACTGCCCACCACATGCGCTAACACTGCTTGAATAACGTGCAGGAGCAATGAGACTGAGGACTATCACTGCCCACCACAAGTCCTAACAGTGCTTGAGTAACGTGCAGGAACAATGAGTCTGAGGACTATCACTGCCCTAACAAGTCCTAACAGTGCTTGACTAACGTGCAGGAGCAATGAGACTGATGACTATCACTGCCCTAACAAGTCCTAACACTGCTTGACTAACGTGCAGGAGCAATGTGACTGATGACTATCACTGCCTACCACATGCGCTAACACTGCTTGACTAACGTGCAGGAGCAATGAGACTGAGGACTATCACTGCCCTAACAAGTCCTAACAGTGCTTGACTAACGTGCAGGAGCAATGAGACTGAGGACTATCACTGCCCACCACATGTCCTAACACTGCTTGACTAACGTGCAGGAGCAATGAGACTGAGGAATATCACTGCCCACCACATGCGCTAACAGTGCTTGACTAACGTGCAGGAGCAATGAGACTGAGGACTATCACTGCCCTAACAAGTCCTAACAGTGCTTGACTAACGTGCAGGAGCAATGAGACTGTGGACTATCACTGCCCACCACACGCGCTAACACTGCTTGACTAACGTGCAGGAGCAATGAGACTGAGGATTATCACTGCCCACCACATGCGCTAACACTGCTTGACTAACGTGCAGGAGCAATGAGACTGAGGACTATCACTGCCCTAACAAGTCCTAACGGTGCTGGATTATCGTGCAGAAGCAACGAGACTGAGGACTATCACTGCCCACCACAAGTCCTAACACTGCTTGACTAACGTGCAGGAGCAATGAAACTGAGGACTATCACTGCCCACCACATGCGCTAACACTGCTTGACTAACTGGCAGGAGCAATGAGACTGAGGACTATCACTGCCCACTACATGCGCTAACAGTGCTTGCCTAACTGGCAGGAGCAATGAGACTGAGAAATATCACTGCCCACCACATGCGCTAACACTGCTTGCCTAACTGGCAGGAGCAATGAGACTGAGGACTATCACTGCACACCACACGCGCTAACACTGGTTGACTAACGTGCAGGAGCAATGAGACTGAGGACTATCACTGCCCTAACAAGTCCTAAAACTGCTTGACTAACGTGCAGGAGCAATGAGACTGAGGACTATCACAGCCCTAACAAGTCCTAACAGTGCTTGAGTAACGTGCAGGAGCAATGAGACTGAGGACTATCACTGCCCACCACAAGTCCTAACACTGCTTGACTAACGTGCAGGAGCAATGAGAATGAAGACTATCACTGCCCACCACATGCGCAAACACTGCTTGACTAACGTGCAGGAGCAATGAGACTGAGGACTATCACTGCCCTAACAAGTCCTAACAGTGCTTGACTAACGTGCAGGAGCAATGAGACTGAGGACTATCACTTCCCACCACAACACCTAACACTGCTTGTCTAACGTGCAGGAGCAATGAGAATGAAGACTATCACTGCCCACCACATGCGCTAACACTGCTTGACTAACGTGCAGGAGCAATGAGACTGTGTACTATCACTGCCTACCACATGCGCTAACACTGCTTGCCTAACGTGCAGGATCAATGAGACTGAGGACTATCACTGCCCACCACATGCGCTAACACTGCTTGAATAACGTGCAGGAGCAATGAGACTGAGGATTATCACTGCCCACCACAAGTCCTAACAGTGCTTGACTAACGTGCAGGAGCAATGAGACTGAGGACTATCACTGCCCACAACATGCGCTAACACTGCTTGACTAACGTGCAGGAGCAATGAGACTGAGGACTATAACTGCCCACCACATGCGCTAACACTGCTTGAATAACGTGCAGGAGCAATGAGACTGAGTACTATCACTGCCCACCACAAGTCCTAACAGTGCTTGAGTAACGTGCAGGAACAATGAGTCTGAGGACTATCACTGCCCTAACAAGTCCTAACAGTGCTTGACTAACGTGCAGGAGCAATGAGACTGATGACTATCACTGCCCTAACAAGTCCTAACACTGCTTGACTAACGTGCAGGAGCAATGAGACTGATGACTATCACTGCCTACCACATGCGCTAACACTGCTTGACTAACGTGTAGGAGCAATGAGACTGAGGACTATCACTGCCCTAACAAGTCCTAACAGTGCTTGACTAACGTGCAGGAGCAATGAGACTGAGTACTATCACTGCACACCACAAGTCCTAACACTGCTTGACTAACGTGCAGGAGCAAAGAGACTGAGGACTATCAATGCCCACCACATGCGCTAACAGTGCTTGACTAACGTGCAGGAGCAATGAGACTGAGGACTATCATTGCCCTAACAAGTCCTAACAGTGCTTGACTAACGTGCAGGAGCAATGAGACTGTGGACTATCACTGCCCACCACACGCGCTAACACTGCTTGACTAACGTGCAGGAGCAATGAGACTGAGGATTATCACTGCCCACCACATGCGCTAACACTGCTTGACTAACGTGCAGGAGCAATGAGACTGAGGACTATCACTGCCCTAACAAGTCCTAACGGTGCTGGATTATCGTGCAGAAGCAATGAGACTGAGGACTAGCACTGCCCACCACAAGTCCTAACACTGCTTGACTAACGTGCAGGAGCAATGAAACTGAGGACTATCACTGCCCACTACATGCGCTAACAGTGCTTGCCTAACTGGAAGGAGCAATGAGACTGAGAAATATCACTGCCCACCACATGCGCTAACACTGCTTGCCTAACTGGCAGGAGCAATGAGTCTGAGGACTATCACTGCACACCACACGCGCTAACACTGGTTGACTAACGTGCAGGAGCAATGAGACTGAGGACTATCACTGCCCTAACAAGTCCTAACACTGCTTGACTAACTTGCAGGAGCAATGAGACTGAGGACTATCACTGCCCTAACAAGTCCTAAGAGTGCTTGCCTAACTGGCAGGAGCAATGAGACTGAGAAATATCACTGCCCACCACATGCGCTAACACTGCTTGCCTAACTGGCAGGAGCAATGAGACTGAGGACTATCACTGCACACCACACGCGCTAACACTGCTTGACTAACGTGCAGGAGCAATGAGACTGAGGACTATCACTGCCCTAACAAGTCCTATCACTGCTTGACTAACGTGCAGGAGCAATGAGACTGAGGACTATCACTGCCCTAACAAGTCCTAACAGTGCTTGACTAACGTGCAGGAGCAATGAGACTGAGGACTATCACTGCCCACCACAAGTCCTAACACTGCTTGACTAACGTGCAGGAGCAATGAGAATGAAAACTATCACTGCCCACCACATGCGCTAACACTGCTTGACTAACGTGCAGGAGCAATGAGACTGAGGACTATCACTGCCCTAACAAGTCCTAACAGTGCTTGACTAACGTGCAGGAACAATGAGACTGAGGATTATCACTGCCCTAACAAGTCCTAACAGTGCTTGACTGACGTGCAGGAGCAATGAGACTGAGGAGTATCACTGCCCACCATATTCCCTAACAGTGCTTGACTAACGTGCAGGAGAAATGGGACTGAGGACTATCACTGCCAACCACAAGCGCTAACACTGCTTGACTAACGTGCAGGAGCAATGAGAGTGAGGACTATCACTGCCCACCACAAGCGCTAACACTGCTTGACTAACGTGCAGGAGCAATGAGACTGAGGACTGTCATTGCCCACCACATGCGCTAACACTGCTTGACTAACGTGCAGGAGCAATGAGACTGAGGACTACCACTGCCCACCACAAGCGCTAACACTGCTCGACTAACGTGCAGGAGCAATGAGACTGAGGACTGTCACTGCCCACCACATGCGCTAACACTGCTTGACTAACGTGCAGGAGCAATGAGACTGAGGACTATCACTGCCCACCACACGCGCTCACACTCCTTGACTAACGTGCAGGAGCAATGAGACTGAGGACTATCACTGCCCACCACAAGCTTTACCACTGCTTGACTGACGTGCAGGAGCAATGAGACTGAGGACTATCACTGCCCACCATATGCTCTAACAGTGCTTGACTAACGTGCAGGAGAATTGGGACTGAGGACTATCACTGCCCACCACAAGCGCTAACACTGCTTGACTAACGTGCAAGAGCAATAAGAGTGAGGACTATCACTGCCCACCACAAGCGCTAACACTGCTTGACTAACGTGCAGGAGCAATGAGACTGAGGACTGTCATTGCCCACCACATGCGCTAACACTGCTTGACTAACGTGCAGGAGCAATGAGACTGAGGACTACCACTGCCCACCACAAGCGCTAACACTGCTTGACTAACGTGCAGGAGCAATGAGACTGAGGACTGTCACTGCCCACCACATGCGCTAACACTGCTTGACTAACGTGCAGGAGGAATGAGACTGAGGACTATCACTGCCCACCACAAGTCCTAACAGTGCTTGACTAACGTGCAGGAGCAATGAGACTGAGGACTATCACTGCCCACCACAAGTCCTAACAGTGCTTGATGAACGTGCAGGAGCAATGAGACTGAGGACTATCACTGCCCACCACAAGTCCTAACAGTGCTTTACTAACGTGCAGGAGTAATGAGACTGAGGACTATCACTGCCCACCACATGCGCTAACACTGCTTGACTAAAGTGCAGGAGCAATGAGACTGATGACTATCACTGCCCAACACAAGTCCTAACAGTGCTTGATTAACGTGCAGGAGCAATGAGACGGAAGACTATCACTGCCCACCACATGCGCTAACACTGCTTGACTAACGTGCAGGAGCAATGAGACTTAGGACTATCACTCCCCACCACAAGTCCTAACAGAGCTTGACTAACGTGCAGGAGCAATGAGACTGAGGACTATCACTACCCACCACATGCGCTAACACTGCTTGACTAAAGTGCAGGAGCAATGAGACTGAGGACTATCACTGCGCACCACAAGTCCTAACAGTGCTTGATTAACGTGCAGGAGCAACGAGACGGAAGACTATCACTGCCCACCACATGTGCTAACACTGCTTGACTAACGTGCAGGAGCAATGAGACTGAGGACTATCACTGCCCACCACATGCGCTAACACTGCTTGACTAACGTGCAGGAGCAATGAGACTGAGGACTATCACTGCCCTAACAAGTACTAACAGTGCTTGACTAACGTGCAGGATCAATGAGACTGAGGACTATCACTGCCCACCACATGCGCTAACATTGCTTGACTAACGTGCAGGACCAATGAGACTTAAGACTATCACTGTCCACCACAAGTCCTAACAGTGCTTGACTAACGTGCAGGAGCAATGAGACTGAGGACTATCACTGACCACCACATGCGCTAACACTGCTTGCCTAACTGGCAGGAGCAATGAGACTGAGGACTATCACTGCCCACCACACGCGCTAACACTGCTTGACTAACTGGCAGGAGCAATGAGACTGAGGACTATCACTGCCCACCACACGCGCTAACACTGCTTGTCTAAAGTGCAGGAGCAATGAGACTGAGGACTATCACTGCCCACCACATGCGCTAACACTGCTTGACTAACGTGCAGGAGCAATGAGACTGTGTACTATCACTGCCCACCACATGCCTTAACACTGCTTGACTAACGTGCAGGAGCAATGAGACTGAGGACTATCACTGCCCACCACATGCGCTAACACTGCTTGAATAACGTGCAGGAGCAATGAGACTGAGGATTAACACTGCCCACCACAAGTCCTAACAGTGCTTGACTAACGTGCAGGAGCAATGAGACTGAGGACTATCACTGCCCACCACATGCGCTAACAATGCTTGCCTAACGTGCAGTAGCAATGAGACTGAGGACTATCACTGCCCAGCACATGCGCTAACACTGCTTGAATAACGTGCAGGAGCAATGAGACTGAGGACTATCGCTGCCCACCACAAGTCCTAACAGTGCTTGACTAACGTGCAGGAACAATGAGTCTGAGGACTATCACTGCCCTAACAAGTCCTAACAGTGCTTGACTAACGTGCAGGAGCAATGAGACTGATGACTATCACTGCCCTAACAAGTCCTAACACTGCTTGACTAACGTGCAGGAGCAATGAGACTGAGGACTATCACTGCCTACCACATGCGCTAACACTGCTTGACTAACGTGCAGGAGCAATGAGACTGAGGATTATCACTGCCCTAACAAGTCCTAACAGTGCTTGACAAACGTGCAGGAGCAATGAGACTGAGGACTATCACTGCCCACCACAAGTCCTAACACTGCTTGAGTAACGTGCAGGAGCAATGAGACTGAGGACTATCACTGCCCACCACATGCGCTAACACTGCTTGACTAACTGGCAGGAGTAATGGGACTGAGGACTATCATTGCCCACCACATGAACTAACACTGCTTGACTAACGTGCAGGAGCAATGAGACTGAGGACTATCACTGCCCACCACATGCGCTAACACTGCTTGAGTAACGTGCAGCAGCAATGAGACTGAGGATTATCACTGCCCACCACAAGTCCTAACACTGCTTGGCTAACGTGCAGGAGCAATGAGACTGAGGACTATCACTGCCCTAACAAGTCCTAACAGTGCCTGACTAACGTGCAGGAGCTATGAGTTTGAGGACTATCACTGCCTACCACATGCGCTAGCACTGCTTGACTAACGTGCAGGAGCAATGAGACTGAGGACTATCACTGCCCACAACATGAGCTAACACTGCTTGACTAACGTGCTTGAGCAATGAGACTGAGGACTATCACTGCCCTAACAAGTCCTAACAGTGCTTGACTAACGTGCAGGAGCAATGAGACTAAGGACTATCACTGCCCACCACTAGTCCTAACACTGCTTGACTAACGTGCAGGAGCAATGAGACTGAGGACTTTCACTGCCCTAACAAGTCCTAACAGTGCTTTACTAACGTGCAGGAGCAATGAGACTGAGGACTATCACTGCCCACCACAACTCCTAACACTGCTTGACTAACGTGCAGGAGCAATGAGACTGAGGACTATCACTGCCCACCACATGCGCTAACACTGCTTGACTAACGTGCAGGACCAATGAGACTGAGGACTATCACTGCCCACCTCAACTCCTAACACTGCTTGACTAACGTGCAGGAGCAATGAGACTGAGGACTATCACTGCCCACCACATGTGCTAACACTGCTTGACTAAAGTGCAGGGGCAATGAGACTGAAGACTATCACTGCCCACCACATGCGCTAACACTGCTTTACTAACGTGCAGGACCAATGGGACTGAGGACTATCACTGACCACCACAACTCCTAACACTGCTTGACTAACGTGCAGGAGCAATGAGACTGAGGACTATCACTGCCCACCACATGCGCTAACACTGCTTGACTAACGTGCAGGAGCAATGAGACTGAGGACTATCACTGCACACCACACGCGCTAACACTGGTTGACTAACGTGCAGGAGCAATGAGACTGAGGACTATCACTGCCCTAACAAGTCCTAACACTGCTTGACTAACTTGCAGGAGCAATGAGACTGAGGACTATCACTGCCCTAACAAGTCCTAACAGTGCTTGCCTAACTGGCAGGAGCAATGAGCCTGAGAAATATCACTGCCCACCACATGCGCTAACACTGCTTGCCTAACTGGCAGGAGCAATGAGACTGAGGACTATCACTGCACACCACACGCGCTAACACTGCTTGACTAACGTGCAGGAGCAATGAGACTGAGGACTATCACTGCCCTAACAAGTCCTATCACTGCTTGACTAACGTGCAGGAGCAATGAGACTGAGGACTATCACTGCCCTAACAAGTCCTAACAGTGCTTGACTAACGTGCAGGAGCAATGAGACTGAGGACTATCACTGCCCACCACAAGTCCTAACACTGCTTGACTAACGTGCAGGAGCAATGAGAATGAAAACTATCACTGCCCACCACATGCGCTAACACTGCTTGACTAACGTGCAGGAGCAATGAGACTGAGGACTATCACTGCCCTAACAAGTCCTAACAGTGCTTGACTAACGTGCAGGAACAATGAGACTGAGGACTATCACTGCCCTAACAAGTCCTAACAGTGCTTGACTGACGTGCAGGAGCAATGAGACTGAGGAGTATCACTGCCCACCATATTCCCTAAGAGTGCTTGACTAACGTGCAGGAGAAATGGGACTGAGGACTATCACTGCCAACCACAAGCGCTAACACTGCTTGACTAACGTGCAGGAGCAATGAGAGTGAGGACTATCACTGCCCACCACAAGCGCTAACACTGCTTGACTAACGTGCAGGAGCAATGAGACTGAGGACTGTCATTGCCCACCACATGCGCTAACACTGCTTGACTAACGTGCAGGAGCAATGAGACTGAGGACTACCACTGCCCACCACAAGCGCTAACACTGCTCGACTAACGTGCAGGAGCAATGAGACTGAGGACTGTCACTGCCCACCACATGCGCTAACACTGCTTGACTAACGTGCAGGAGCAATGAGACTGAGGACTATCACTGCCCACCACACGCGCTCACACTCCTTGACTAACGTGCAGGAGCAATGAGACTGAGGACTATCACTGCCCACCACAAGCTTTACCACTGCTTGACTGACGTGCAGGAGCAATGAGACTGAGGACTATCACTGCCCACCATATGCTCTAACAGTGCTTGACTAACGTGCAGGAGAATTGGGACTGAGGACTATCACTGCCCACCACAAGCGCTAACACTGCTTGACTAACGTGCAAGAGCAATAAGAGTGAGGACTATCACTGCCCACCACAAGCGCTAACACTGCTTGACTAACGTGCAGGAGCAATGAGACTGAGGACTGTCATTGCCCACCACATGCGCTAACACTGCTTGACTAACGTGCAGGAGCAATGAGACTGAGGACTACCACTGCCCACCACAAGCGCTAACACTGCTTGACTAACGTGCAGGAGCAATGAGACTGAGGACTGTCACTGCCCACCACATGCGCTAACACTGCTTGACTAACGTGCAGGAGGAATGAGACTGAGGACTATCACTGCCCACCACAAGTCCTAACAGTGCTTGACTAACGTGCAGGAGCAATGAGACTGAGGACTATCACTGCCCACCACAAGTCCTAACAGTGCTTGATGAACGTGCAGGAGCAATGAGACTGAGGACTATCACTGCCCACCACAAGTCCTAACAGTGCTTTACTAACGTGCAGGAGTAATGAGACTGAGGACTATCACTGCCCACCACATGCGCTAACACTGCTTGACTAAAGTGCAGGAGCAATGAGACTGATGACTATCACTGCCCAACACAAGTCCTAACAGTGCTTGATTAACGTGCAGGAGCAATGAGACGGAAGACTATCACTGCCCACCACATGCGCTAACACTGCTTGACTAACGTGCAGGAGCAATGAGACTTAGGACTATCACTCCCCACCACAAGTCCTAACAGAGCTTGACTAACGTGCAGGAGCAATGAGACTGAGGACTATCACTACCCACCACATGCGCTAACACTGCTTGACTAAAGTGCAGGAGCAATGAGACTGAGGACTATCACTGCCCACCACAAGTCCTAACAGTGCTTGATTAACGTGCAGGAGCAATGAGACGGAAGACTATCACTGCCCACCACATGTGCTAACACTGCTTGACTAACGTGCAGGAGCAATGAGACTGAGGACTATCACTGCCCACCACATGCGCTAACACTGCTTGACTAACGTGCAGGAGCAATGAGACTGAGGACTATCACTGCCCTAACAAGTACTAACAGTGCTTGACTAACGTGCAGGATCAATGAGACTGAGGACTATCACTGCCCACCACATGCGCTAACATTGCTTGACTAACGTGCAGGACCAATGAGACTTAAGACTATCACTGTCCACCACAAGTCCTAACAGTGCTTGACTAACGTGCAGGAGCAATGAGACTGAGGACTATCACTGACCACCACATGCGCTAACACTGCTTGCCTAACTGGCAGGAGCAATGAGACTGAGGACTATCACTGCCCACCACACGCGCTAACACTGCTTGACTAAATGGCAGGAGCAATGAGACTGAGGACTATCACTGCCCACCACACGCGCTAACACTGCTTGTCTAAAGTGCAGGAGCAATGAGACTGAGGACTATCACTGCCCACCACATGCGCTAACACTGCTTGACTAACGTGCAGGAGCAATGAGACTGTGTACTATCACTGCCCACCACATGCCTTAACACTGCTTGACTAACGTGCAGGAGCAATGAGACTGAGGACTATCACTGCCCACCACATGCGCTAACACTGCTTGAATAACGTGCAGGAGCAATGAGACTGAGGATTAACACTGCCCACCACAAGTCCTAACAGTGCTTGACTAACGTGCAGGAGCAATGAGACTGAGGACTATCACTGCCCACCACATGCGCTAACAATGCTTGCCTAACGTGCAGTAGCAATGAGACTGAGGACTTTCACTGCCCAGCACATGCGCTAACACTGCTTGAATAACGTGCAGGAGCAATGAGACTGAGGACTATCGCTGCCCACCACAAGTCCTAACAGTGCTTGACTAACGTGCAGGAACAATGAGTCTGAGGACTATCACTGCCCTAACAAGTCCTAACAGTGCTTGACTAACGTGCAGGAGCAATGAGACTGATGACTATCACTGCCCTAACAAGTCCTAACACTGCTTGACTAACGTGCAGGAGCAATGAGACTGAGGACTATCACTGCCTACCACATGCGCTAACACTGCTTGACTAACGTGCAGGAGCAATGAGACTGAGGATTATCACTGCCCTAACAAGTCCTAACAGTGCTTGACAAACGTGCAGGAGCAATGAGACTGAGGACTATCACTGCCCACCACAAGTCCTAACACTGCTTGAGTAACGTGCAGGAGCAATGAGACTGAGGACTATCACTGCCCACCACATGCGCTGACACTGCTTGACTAACTGGCAGGAGTAATGGGACTGAGGACTATCATTGCCCACCACATGAACTAACACTGCTTGACTAACGTGCAGGAGCAATGAGACTGAGGACTATCACTGCCCACCACATGCGCTAACACTGCTTGAGTAACGTGCAGCAGCAATGAGACTGAGGATTATCACTGCCCACCACAAGTCCTAACACTGCTTGGCTAACGTGCAGGAGCAATGAGACTGAGGACTATCACTGCCCTAACAAGTCCTAACAGTGCCTGACTAACGTGCAGGAGCTATGAGTTTGAGGACTATCACTGCCTACCACATGCGCTAGCACTGCTTGACTAACGTGCAGGAGCAATGAGACTGAGGACTATCACTGCCCACAACATGCGCTAACACTGCTTGACTAACGTGCTTGAGCAATGAGACTGAGGACTATCACTGCCCTAACAAGTCCTAACAGTGCTTGACTAACGTGCAGGAGCAATGAGACTAAGGACTATCACTGCCCACCACTAGTCCTAACACTGCTTGACTAACGTGCAGGAGCAATGAGACTGAGGACTATCACTGCCCTAACAAGTCCTAACAGTGCTTTACTAACGTGCAGGAGCAATGAGACTGAGGACTATCACTGCCCACCACAACTCCTAACACTGCTTGACTAACGTGCAGGAGCAATGAGACTGAGGACTATCACTGCCCACCACATGCGCTAACACTGCTTGACTAACGTGCAGGACCAATGAGACTGAGGACTATCACTGCCCACCACAACTCCTAACACTGCTTGACTAACGTGCAGGAGCAATGAGACTGAGGACTATCACTGCCCACCACATGTGCAAACACTGCTTGACTAAAGTGCAGGGGCAATGAGACTGAAGACTATCCCTGCCCACCACATGCGCTAACACTGCTTTACTAACGTGCAGGACCAATGGGACTGAGGACTATCACTGACCACCACAACTCCTAACACTGCTTGACTAACGTGCAGGAGCAATGAGACTGAGGACTATCACTGCCCACCACATGCGCTAACACTGCTTGACTAACGTGCAGGAGCAATGAGACTGAGGACTATCACTGCACACCACACGCGCTAACACTGGTTGACTAACGTGCAGGAGCAATGAGACTGAGGACTATCACTGCCCTAACAAGTCCTAACACTGCTTGACTAACTTGCAGGAGCAATGAGACTGAGGACTATCACTGCCCTAACAAGTCCTAACAGTGCTTGCCTAACTGGCAGGAGCAATGAGACTGAGAAATATCACTGCCCACCACATGCGCTAACACTGCTTGCCTAACTGGCAGGAGCAATGAGACTGAGGACTATCACTGCACACCACACGCGCTAACACTGCTTGACTAACGTGCAGGAGCAATGAGACTGAGGATTATCACTGCCCTAACAAGTCCTATCACTGCTTGACTAACGTGCAGGAGCAATGAGACTGAGGACTATCACTGCCCTAACAAGTCCTAACAGTGCTTGACTAACGTGCAGGAGCAATGGGACTGAGGACTATCACTGCCCACCACAAGTCCTAACACTGCTTGACTAACGTGCAGGAGCAATGAGAATGAAAACTATCACTGCCCACCACATGCGCTAACACTGCTTGACTAACGTGCAGGAGCAATGAGACTGAGGACTATCACTGCCCTAACAAGTCCTAACAGTGCTTGACTAACGTGCAGGAACAATGAGACTGAGGACTATCACTGCCCTAACAAGTCCTAACAGTGCTTGACTGACGTGCAGGAGCAATGAGGCTGAGGAGTATCACTGCCCACCATATTCCCTAACAGTGCTTGACTAACGTGCAGGAGAAATGGGACTGAGGACTATCACTGCCAACCACAAGCGCTAACACTGCTTGACTAACGTGCAGGAGCAATGAGAGTGAGGACTATCACTGCCCACCACAAGCGCTAACACTGCTTGACTAACGTGCAGGAGCAATGAGACTGAGGACTGTCATTGCCCACCACATGCGCTAACACTGCTTGACTAACGTGCAGGAGCAATGAGACTGAGGACTACCACTGCCCACCACAAGCGCTAACACTGCTCGACTAACGTGCAGGAGCAATGAGACTGAGGACTGTCACTGCCCACCACATGCGCTAACACTGCTTGACTAACGTGCAGGAGCAATGAGACTGAGGACTATCACTGCCCACCACACGCGCTCACACTCCTTGACTAACGTGCAGGAGCAATGAGACTGAGGACTATCACTGCCCACCACAAGCTTTACCACTGCTTGACTGACGTGCAGGAGCAATGAGACTGAGGACTATCACTGCCCACCATATGCTCTAACAGTGCTTGACTAACGTGCAGGAGAATTGGGACTGAGGACTATCACTGCCCTAACAAGTCCTAACAGTGCTTGACTAACGTGCAGGAGCAATGGGACTGAGGACTATCACTGCCCACCACAAGTCCTAACACTGCTTGACTAACGTGCAGGAGCAATGAGAATGAAAACTATCACTGCCCACCACATGCGCTAACACTGCTTGACTAACGTGCAGGAGCAATGAGACTGAGGACTATCACTGCCCTAACAAGTCCTAACAGTGCTTGACTAACGTGCAGGAACAATGAGACTGAGGACTATCACTGCCCTAACAAGTCCTAACAGTGCTTGACTGACGTGCAGGAGCAATGAGACTGAGGAGTATCACTGCCCACCACAAGCGCTAACACTGCTTGACTAACGTGCAAGAGCAATAAGAGTGAGGACTATCACTGCCCACCACAAGCGCTAACACTGCTTGACTAACGTGCAGGAGCAATGAGACTGAGGACTGTCATTGCCCACCACATGCGCTAACACTGCTTGACTAACGTGCAGGAGCAATGAGACTGAGGACTACCACTGCCCACCACAAGCGCTAACACTGCTTGACTAACGTGCAGGAGCAATGAGACTGAGGACTGTCACTGCCCACCACATGCGCTAACACTGCTTGACTAACGTGCAGGAGGAATGAGACTGAGGACTATCACTGCCCACCACAAGTCCTAACAGTGCTTGACTAACGTGCAGGAGCAATGAGACTGAGGACTATCACTGCCCACCACAAGTCCTAACAGTGCTTGATGAACGTGCAGGAGCAATGAGACTGAGGACTATCACTGCCCACCACAAGTCCTAACAGTGCTTTACTAACGTGCAGGAGTAATGAGACTGAGGACTATCACTGCCCACCACATGCGCTAACACTGCTTGACTAAAGTGCAGGAGCAATGAGACTGATGACTATCACTGCCCAACACAAGTCCTAACAGTGCTTGATTAACGTGCAGGAGCAATGAGACGGAAGACTATCACTGCCCACCACATGCGCTAACACTGCTTGACTAACGTGCAGGAGCAATGAGACTTAGGACTATCACTCCCCACCACAAGTCCTAACAGAGCTTGACTAACGTGCAGGAGCAATGAGACTGAGGACTATCACTACCCACCACATGCGCTAACACTGCTTGACTAAAGTGCAGGAGCAATGAGACTGAGGACTATCACTGCCCACCACAAGTCCTAACAGTGCTTGATTAACGTGCAGGAGCAATGAGACGGAAGACTATCACTGCCCACCACATGTGCTAACACTGCTTGACTAACGTGCAGGAGCAATGAGACTGAGGACTATCATTGCCCACCACATGCGCTAACACTGCTTGACTAACGTGCAGGAGCAATGAGACTGAGGACTATCACTGCCCTAACAAGTACTAACAGTGCTTGACTAACGTGCAGGATCAATGAGACTGAGGACTATCACTGCCCACCACATGCGCTAACATTGCTTGACTAACGTGCAGGACCAATGAGACTTAAGACTATCACTGTCCACCACAAGTCCTAACAGTGCTTGACTAACGTGCAGGAGCAATGAGACTGAGGACTATCACTGACCACCACATGCGCTAACACTGCTTGCCTAACTGGCAGGAGCAATGAGACTGAGGACTATCACTGCCCACCACACGCGCTAACACTGCTTGACTAACTGGCAGGAGCAATGAGACTGAGGACTATCACTGCCCACCACACGCGCTAACACTGCTTGTCTAAAGTGCAGGAGCAATGAGACTGAGGAATATCACTGCCCACCACATGCGCTAACACTGCTTGCCTAACGTGCAGTAGCAATGAGACTGAGGACTATCACTGCCCAGCACATGCGCTAACACTGCTTGAATAACGTGCAGGAGCAATGAGACTGAGGACTATCGCTGCCCACCACAAGTCCTAACAGTGCTTGACTAACGTGCAGGAACAATGAGTCTGAGGACTATCACTGCCCTAACAAGTCCTAACAGTGCTTGACTAACGTGCAGGAGCAATGAGACTGATGACTATCACTGCCCTAACAAGTCCTAACACTGCTTGACTAACGTGCAGGAGCAATGAGACTGAGGACTATCACTGCCTACCACATGCGCTAACACTGCTTGACTAACGTGCAGGAGCAATGAGACTGAGGATTATCACTGCCCTAACAAGTCCTAACAGTGCTTGACAAACGTGCAGGAGCAATGAGACTGAGGACTATCACTGCCCACCACAAGTCCTAACACTGCTTGAGTAACGTGCAGGAGCAATGAGACTGAGGACTATCACTGCCCACCACATGCGCTAACACTGCTTGACTAACTGGCAGGAGTAATGGGACTGAGGACTATCATTGCCCACCACATGAACTAACACTGCTTGACTAACGTGCAGGAGCAATGAGACTGAGGACTATCACTGCCCACCACATGCGCTAACACTGCTTGAGTAACGTGCAGCAGCAATGAGACTGAGGATTATCACTGCCCACCACAAGTCCTAACACTGCTTGGCTAACGTGCAGGAGCAATGAGACTGAGGACTATCACTGCCCTAACAAGTCCTAACAGTGCCTGACTAACGTGCAGGAGCTATGAGTTTGAGGACTATCACTGCCTACCACATGCGCTAGCACTGCTTGACTAACGTGCAGGAGCAATGAGACTGAGGACTATCACTGCCCACAACATGCGCTAACACTGCTTGACTAACGTGCTTGAGCAATGAGACTGAGGACTATCACTGCCCTAACAAGTCCTAACAGTGCTTGACTAACGTGCAGGAGCAATGAGACTAAGGACTATCACTGCCCACCACTAGTCCTAACACTGCTTGACTAACGTGCAGGAGCAATGAGACTGAGGACTATCACTGCCCTAACAAGTCCTAACAGTGCTTTACTAACGTGCAGGAGCAATGAGACTGAGGACTATCACTGCCCACCACAACTCCTAACACTGCTTGACTAACGTGCAGGAGCAATGAGACTGAGGACTATCACTGCCCACCACATGCGCTAACACTGCTTGACTAACGTGCAGGACCAATGAAACTGAGGACTATCACTGCCCACCACAACTCCTAACACTGCTTGACTAACGTGCAGGAGCAATGAGACTGAGGACTATCACTGCCCACCACATGTGCTAACACTGCTTGACTAAAGTGCAGGGGCAATGAGACTGAAGACTATCACTGCCCACCACATGCGCTAACACTGCTTTACTAACGTGCAGGACCAATGGGACTGAGGACTATCACTGACCACCACAACTCCTAACACTGCTTGACTAACGTGCAGGAGCAATGAGACTGAGGACTATCACTGCCCACCACATGCGCTAACACTGCTTGACTAACGTGCAGGAGCAATGAGACTGAGGACTATCACTGCCCACCACATGCGCTAACAGTGCTTGCCTAACTGACAGAAGCAATGAGACTGAGAACAATCACTGCCCACCACATGCGCTAACACTGCTTGCCTATCTGGCAGGAGCAATGAGACTAAGGACTATCACTGCCCACTACACGCGCTAACACTGCTTGACTAACGTGCTGGAGCAATGAGACTGACGATTATCACTGCCCTAACAAGTCCAATCACTGTTTGACTATCGTGCAGGAGCAATGAGACTGAGGACTATCACTGCCCTAACAAGTCCTAACAGTGCTTGACTAACGTGCAGGAACAATGAGACTGAGGACTACCACTGCCCTAACAAGTCCTAACAGTGCTTGACTAACGTGCAGGAGCAATGAGACTGAGGACTACCACTGCCCACCACAAGTCCTAACAGTGCATGACTAACGTGCAGGAGCAATGAGACTGAGGACTATCACTGCCCACCACATGCGCTAACACTGCTTGACTAACGTGCAGGTGCAATGAGACTGAGGACTAGCACTGCCCACCACATGCGCTAACACTGCTTGATTAACGTGCAGGTGCAATGAGACTGAGGACTATCACTGCCCACCACATGCGCTAACAGTGCTTGACTAACGTGCAGGTGCAATGAGACTGAGGACTATCACTGCCCTAACAAGTCCTAACAGTGCTTGACTAACGTGCAGGAACAATGAGACTGAGGACTATCACTGCCCTAACAAGTCCTAACCGTGCTTGACTAACGTGCAGGAGCAATGAGACTGAGGACTACCACTGCCCACCACAAGTCCTAACAGTGCATGACTAACGTGCAGGAGCAATGAGACTGAGGACTATCACTGCCCACCACATGCGCTAACACTGCTTGACTAACGTGCAGGAGCAATGTGACTGAGGACTATCACTGCCCTAACAAGTCCCAACACTGCTTGACTAACGTGCAGGAGCAATGAGACTGACGACTATCACTGCCCTAACAAGTCCTAACACTGCTTGACTAACGTGCAGGAGCAATGAGACTGAGGACTATCACTGCCTTAACAAGTCCTAACACTGCTTGACTAACGTGCAGGAGCAATGAGACTGAGGACTATCACTGCCCTAACAAGTCCTAACACTGCTTGACTAACGTGCAGGAGCAATGAGACTAAGGACTATCACTGCCCACCACACGCGCTAGCACTGCTTGACTAACATGCAGGAGCAATGAGACTGAGGACTATCACTGCCCACCTCACGCCCTAACACTGCTTGACTAACATGCGGGAGCAATGAGTCTGAGGACTATCACTGCCCACCACAAGCGCTAACACTGCTTGACTAACGTGTAGGAGCAATGAGACTGAGGACAATCACAGCCCACCACATGCGCTAACACTGCTTGACTAACGTGCAGGACCAATGAGACTGAGGATTATCACTGCCCACCATAAGTCCAGACAGTGCTTGACTAACGTGCAGGAGCAATGAGACTGAGGACTATCACTGCCCACCACATGCGCTAACACTGCTTGACTAACGTGCAGGACCAATGAGACTGAGGACTATCACTGCCCACCACAAGTCCTAACAGTGCTTGACTAACGTGCAGGAGCAATGAGACTGAGGACTATCACTGCCCACCACATGCGCTAACACTGCTTGCCTAACTGGCAGGAGCAATGAGACTGAGGACTATCACAGCCCACCACACGCGCTAACACTGCTTGACTAACTGGCAGGAGCAATGAGACTGAGGACTATCACTGCCCACCACACGCGCTAACACTGCTTGACTAACGTGCAGGAGCAATGAGACTGAGGACTATCACTGCCAACCACATGTGCTAACACTGCTTGACTGACGTGCAGGAGCAATGAGACTGAGGACTATCACTGCCCTAACAAGTCCTAACACTGCTTGACTAACGTGCAGGAGCAATGAGACTGAAGACTATCACTGCCCACCACATGCACTATCACTGTTTGGCTAACGTAAAGGAGCAATGAGACTGAGCACTATCACTGCCCACCACATGCGCTAACACTGCTTGACTAACTTAAAGGAACAATGAGACTGAGGACTATCACTGCCCACCACAAGTCCTAACAGTGCTTGGCTAACGTGCAGGAGCAATGAGACTGAGGACTATAACTGCCCACCACATGCACTAACACTGCTTGACTAACGTGCAGGAGCAATGAGACTGAGGACTATCACTGCCCACCACAAGTCCTAACACTGCTTGACTAACGTGCAGGAACAATGAGACTGAAGACTATCACTGCCCACCACATGCGCTAACACTGCTTGACTAACGTGCAGGAGCAATGAGACTGAGGACTATTACTGCCCACCACAAGTCCTAACACTGCTTGACTAACGTGCAGGAACAATGAGACTGAAGACTATCACTGCCCACCACATGCGCTAACAGTGCTTGACTAACGTGCAGGAGCAATGAGACTGAGCACTATCACTGCCCTAACAAGTCCTAACAGTGCTTGACTAACGTGCAGGAGCAATGAGACTGAGGACTATCACTGCCCACCACACGCGCTAACGCTGCTTGACTAACGTGCAGAAGCAATGAGACTGAGGATTATCACTGCCCACCACAAGCGCTAACACTGCTTGACTAACGTGCAGGGGCAATGAGACTGAGGACTATCACTGTCCTAACAAGTCCTACCGGTGCTGGATTATCGTGCAGAAGCAATGAGACTGAGGACTATCACTGCCCACCACATGCGCTAACACTGCTTGACTAACGTGCAGGTGCAATGAGACTGAGGACTATCACTGCCCACCACATGCGCTAACAGTGCTTGACTAACGTGCAGGAGCAATGAGACTGAGGACTATCACTGCCCTAACAAGTCCTAACAGTGCTTGACGAACGTGCAGGAACAATGAGACTGAGGACTACCACTGCCCTAACAAGTCCTAACAGTGCTTGACTAACGTGCAGGAGCAATGAGACTGAGGACTACCACTGCCCACCACAAGTCCTAAGAGTGCATGACTAACGTGCAGGAGCAATGAGACTGAGGACTATCACTGCCCACCACATGCGCTAACACTGCTTGACTAACGTGCAGAAGCAATGAGACTGAGGACTATCACTGCCCTAACAAGTCCCAACACTGCTTGACTAACGTGCAGGAGCAATGAGACTGAGGACTATCACTGCCCTAACAAGTCCCAACACTGCTTGACTAACGTGCAGGAGCAATGAGACTGACGACTATCACTGCCCTAACAAGTCCTAACACTGCTTGACTAACGTGCAGGAGCAATGAGACTGAGGACTATCACTGCCTTAACAAGTCCAAACACTGCTTGACTAACGTGCAGGAGCAATGAGACTGAGGACTATCACTGCCCTAACAAGTCCTAACACTGCTTGACTAACGTGCAGGAGCAATGAGACTGAGGACTATCACTGCCCACCCCACGCGCTAACACTGCTTGACTAACGTGCAGGAGCAATGAGACTGAGGATTATCACTGCCCACCACAAGCGCTAACACTGCTTGACTAACGTGCAGGAGCAATGAGACTGGGGACTATCACTGTCCTAACAAGTCCTACCGGTGCTGGATTATCGTGCAGAAGCAATGAGACTGAGGACTATCACTGCCCACCACATGTCCTTACACTGCTTGACTAACGTGCAGGAGCAATGAAACTGAGGACTATCACTGCCCACCACATGCGCTAACACTGCTTGACTAACTGGCAGGAGCAATGAGACTGAGGACTATCACTGCCCTAACAAGTCCCAACACTGCTTGACTAACGTACAGGAGCAATGAGACTGACGACTATCACTGCCCTAACAAGTCCTAACACTGCTTGACTAACGTGCAGGAGGAATGAGACTGAGGACTATCACTGCCCTAACAAGTCCTAACACTGCTTGACTAACGTGCAGGAGCAATGAGACTGAGGACTATCACTGCCCTAACAAGTCCTAACACTGCTTGACTAACGTGCAGGAGCAATGAGACTGAGGACTATCACTGACAACCACACGCGCTAACACTGCTTGACTAACGTGCAGGAGCTATGAGACTGAGGACTATCACTGCCCACCACACGCGCTAACACTCCTTGACTAACGTGCAGGAGCCATGATACTGAGGACTATCACTGCCCACCACAAGCTTTAACACTGCTTGACTGACGTGCAGGAGCAATGAGACTGAGGACTATCACTGCCCACCATATGCCCTAACAGTGCTTGACTAACGTGCAGGAGAATTGGGACTGAGGACTATCACTGCCCACCACAAGCGCTAACACTGCTTGACTAACGTGCAGGAGCAATGAGAGTGAGGACTATCACTGCCCACCACAAGCGCTAACACTGCTTGACTAACGTGCAGGAGCAATGAGACTGAGGACTGTCACTGCCCACCACATGCGCTAACACTGCTTGACTAACGTGCAGGAGCAATGAGACTGAGGACTACCACTGCCCACCACAAGCGCTAACACTGCTTGACTAACGTGCAGGAGCAATGAGACTGAGGACTGTCACTGCCCACCACATGCGCTAACACTGCTTGACTAACGTGCAGGAGCAATGAGACTGAGGACTATCACTGCCCACCACAAGTCCTAACAGTGCTTGACTAACGTGCAGGAGCAATGAGACTGAGGACTATCACTGCCCACCACAAGTCCTAACAGTGCTTGATGAACGTGCAGGAGCAATGAGACTGAGGACTATCACTGCCCACCACAAGTCCTAACAGTGCTTGACTAACGTGCAGGAGTAATGAGACTGAGGACTATCACTGCCCACCACATGCGCTAACACTGCTTGACTAAAGTGCAGGAGCAATGAGACTGAGGACTATCACTGCCCAACACAAGTCCTAACAGTGCTTGATTGACGTGCAGGAGCAATGAGACGGAAGACTATCACTGCCCACCTATGCGCTAACACTGCTTGACTAACGTGCAGGAGCAATGAGACTTAGGACTATCACTCCCCACCACAAGTCCTAACAGAGCTTGACTAACGTGCAGGAGCAATGAGACTGAGGACTATCACTGCCCACCACATGCGCTAACACTGCTTGACTAAAGTGCAGGAGCAATGAGACTGAGGACTATCACTGCCCACCACAAGTCCTAACAGTGCTTGATTAACGTGCAGGAGCAATGAGACGGAAGACTATCACTGCCCACCACATGCGCTAACACTGCTTGACTAACGTGCAGGAGCAATGAGACTGAGGACTATCACTGCCCTAACAAGTCCCAACACTGCTTGACTAACGTGCAGGAGCAATGAGACTGACGACTATCACTGCCCTAACAAGTCCTAACACTGCTTGACTAACGTGCAGGAGCAATGAGACTGACGACTATCACTGCCTTAACAAGTCCAAACACTGCTTGACTAACGTGCAGGAGCAATGAGACTGAGGACTATCACTGCCCTAACAAGTCCTAACACTGCTTGACTAACGTGCAGGAGCAATGAGACTGAGGACTATCACTGCCCACCCCACGCGCTAACACTGCTTGACTAACGTGCAGGAGCAATGAGACTGAGGATTATCACTGCCCACCACAAGCGCTAACACTGCTTGACTAACGTGCAGGAGCAATGAGACTGGGGACTATCACTGTCCTAACAAGTCCTACCGGTGCTGGATTATCGTGCAGAAGCAATGAGACTGAGGACTATCACTGCCCACCACATGTCCTTACACTGCTTGACTAACGTGCAGGAGCAATGAAACTGAGGACTATCACTGCCCACCACATGCGCTAACACTGCTTGACTAACTGGCAGGAGCAATGAGACTGAGGACTATCACTGCCCTAACAAGTCCCAACACTGCTTGACTAACGTACAGGAGCAATGAGACTGACGACTATCACTGCCCTAACAAGTCCTAACACTGATTGACTAACGTGCAGGAGGAATGAGACTGAGGACTATCACTGCCCTAACAAGTCCTAACACTGCTTGACTAACGTGCAGGAGCAATGAGACTGAGGACTATCACTGCCCTAACAAGTCCTAACACTGCGTGACTAACGTGCAGGAGCAATGAGACTGAGGACTATCACTGACAACCACACGCGCTAACACTGCTTGACTAACGTGCAGGAGCTATGAGACTGAGGACTATCACTGCCCACCACACGCGCTAACACTCCTTGACTAACGTGCAGGAGCCATGATACTGAGGACTATCACTGCCCACCACAAGTTTTAACACTGCTTGACTGACGTGCAGGAGCAATGAGACTGCGGACTATCACTGCCCACCATATGCCCTAACAGTGCTTGACTAACGTGCAGGAGAATTGGGACTGAGGACTATCACTGCCCACCACACGCGCTAACACTGCTTGACTAACGTGCAGGAGCAATGAGAGTGAGGACTATCACTGCCCACCACAAGCGCTAACACTGCTTGACTAACGTGCAGGAGCAATGAGACTGAGGACTGTCACTGCCCACCACATGCGCTAACACTGCTTGACTAACGTGCAGGAGCAATGAGACTGAGGACTACCACTGCCCACCACAAGCGCTAACACTGCTTGACTAACGTGCAGGAGCAATGAGACTGAGGACTGTCACTGCCCACCACATGCGCTAACACTGCTTGACTAACGTGCAGGAGCAATGAGACTTAGGACTATCACTGCCCACCACAAGTCCTAACAGTGCTTGATGAACGTGCAGGGGCAATGAGACTGAGGACTATCACTGCCCACCACAAGTCCTAACAGTGCTTGACTAACGTGCAGGAGCAATGAGACTGAGGACTATCACTGCCCACCACATGCGCTAACACAGCTTGACTAAAGTGCAGGAGCAATGAGACTGAGGACTATCACTGCCCAACACAAGTCCTAACAGTGCTTGATTAACGTGCAGGAGCAATGAGACGGAAGACTATCACTGCCCACCTATGCGCTAACACTGCTTGACTAACGTGCAGGAGCAATGAGACTTAGGACTATCACTCCCCACCACAAGTCCTAACAGAGCTTGACTAACGTGCAGGAGCAATGAGACTGAGGACTATCACTGCCCACCACATGCGCTAACACTGCTTGACTAAAGTGCAGGAGCAATGAGACTGAGGACTATCACTGCCCACCACAAGTCCTAACAGTGCTTGATTAACGTGCAGGAGCAATGAGACGGAAGACTATCACTGCCCACCACATGCGCTAACACTGCTTGACTAACGTGCAGGAGCAATGAGACTGAGGATTATCACTGCCCATCACAAGTCCTAACAGTGCTTGACTAACGTGCAGGAGCAATGAGACTGAGGACTATCACTGCCTACCACAAGTCCTAACACTGCTTGACTAACGTGCAGGAGCAATGAGACTGAGGACAATCACTGCCCACCATATGCGCTAACACTGCTTGACTAACTGGCAGGAGCAATGGGACTGAGGACTATCACTGCCCACCACATGCGCTAACACTGCTTGACTAACGTGCAGGAGCAATGAGACTGAGGACTATCACTGCCCACCACATGCGCTAAGAGTGTTTGACTAACGTGCAGGAGCAATGAGACTGAGGACTATCACTGCCCACCACACGCGCTAACACTACTTGACTAACGTGCAGGAGCAATGAGACTGAGGACTATCACTGCCCTAACAAGTCCTAACACTGCTTGACTAACGTGCAGGAGCAATGAGACTGAGGACTATCACTGCCCACCACATGCGCTAACACTGCTTGACTAACGTGCAGGAGCAATTAGACTGAGGACTATTACTGCCCTAACAAGTACTAACAGGCTTGATTAACGTGCAGGAGCAATGAGACTGAGGAATATCACTGCCCACCACATGCGCTAACACTGCTTGACTAACGTGCAGGAGCAATGGGACTGAGGAGTATCATTGCCCACCACAAGTCCCAACACTGCTTGACTAACGTGCAGGAGCAATGAGACTGAGGACTATCACTGACCTAACAAGTCCTAACCGTGCTTGACTAACGTGCAGGAGCAAATGAGACTGAGGACTATCACTGCCCAGCACATGTCCTAAATTGCTTAACTAACGTGCAGGAGCAATGAGACTGAGGACTATCACTGCCCTAACAAGATCTAACAGTGCTTGACTAACGTGCAGGAGCAATGAGACTGAGGACTATCACTGCCTACCACATGCGCTAACACTGCTTGTCTAACGTGCAGGAGCAATGAGACTGAGGACTAACACTGCCCACCACATGCGCTAACACTGCTTGACTAACGTGCAGGAGCAATGAGACTGAGGACTATCACTGCCCTAACAGGTCCTAACAGTGCTTGACTAACGTGCAGGAGCAATGAGACTGAGGACTATCACTGCCCAGCACATGTCCTAAACTGCTTGACTAACGTGCAGGAGCAATGAGACTGAGGACTATCACTGCCCTAACAAGATCTAACAGTGCTTGACTAACGTGCAGGAGCAATGAGACTGAGGACTATCACTGCCCTAACAAGATCTAACAGTGCTTGACTAACGTGCAGGAGCAATGAGACTGAGGACTATCACTGCCTACCACATGGGCTAACACTGTTTGACTAACGTGCAGGAGCAATGAGACTGAGGACTATCACTGCCCACCACATGCGCTAACACTGCTTGACTAACGTGCAGGAGCAATGACACTGAGGACTATCACTGCCCACCACAAGTCCTAACACTGCCTGACTAACGTGCAGGGGCAATGAGACTGAGGACTACCACTGCCCACCACATGCTCTAACACTGCTTGACTAACGTGCAGGAGCAATGAGACTGAGGACTATCACTGCCCACCACATGCGCTAACACTGCTTGACTAACGTGCAGGGGCAATGAGACTGAGGACTATCACTGCCCACCACATGCGCTAAAACTGCCTGACTAACGTGCAGGGGCAATGAGACTGAGGACTACCACTGCCCACCACGTGCTCTAACACTGCTTGACTAACGTGCAGGAGCAATGAGACTGAGGACTATCACTGCCCTAACAAGTCCTAACAGTGCTTGACTAACGTGCAGGAGCAATGAGACAGAGGACTATCACTGCCCACCACATGCGCTAACACTGTCTGACTAACGTGCAGGAGCAATGAGACTGAGGACTATCACTGCCCTAACAAGTCCCAACACTGCTTGACTAACGTGCAGGAACAATGAGACTGACGACTATCACTGCCCTAACAAGTCCCAATACTGCTTGACTAACGTGCAGGAGCAATGAGACTGAGGACTATCACTGCCCTAACAAGTCCCAACACTGCTTGACTAACGTGCAGGAGCAATGAGACTGACGACTATCACTGCCCTAACAAGTCCTAACACTGCTTGACTAACGTGCAGGAGCAATGAGACTGAGGACTATCACTGCCCTAGCAAGTCCTAACACTGCTTGACTAACGTGCAGGAGCAATGAGACTGAGGATTATCACTGCCCTAACAAGTCCTAACACTGCTTGACTAACGTGCAGGAGCAATGAGACTGAGGACAATCACTGTCCACCACATGCGCTAACACTGCTTGACTAACGTGCAGGAGCAATGAGACTGAGGACTATCACTGCCCTAACAAGTCCTAACACTGCTTGACTAACGTGCAGGAGCAATGAGACTGAGGACTATCACTGCCCACCACACGCATTAAGACTGCTTGGTTAACGTGCAGGAGCAATGAGACTGAGGATTATCACTGCCCACCACACGCGCTAACACTGCTTGACTAACGTGCAGGAGCAATGAGACTGAGGACTATCACTGCCCACCACAAGCGCTAACACTGCTTGACTTACGTGCAGGAGCAATGAGACTGAGGACTACCACTGCCCACCACGTGCTCTAACACTGCTTGACTAACGTGCAGGAGCAATGAGACTGAGGACTACCACTGCCCTAACAAGTCCTAACAGAGCTTGACTATCGTGCAGGAGCAATGAGACTGAGGACTACCACTGCCCACCACAAGTCCTAACAGTGCATGACTAACGTGCAGGAGCAATGAGACTGAGGATTATCACTGCCCACCACATGCGCTAACACTGCTTGACTAACGTGCAGCTGCAATGAGACTGAGGACTAGCACTGCCCACCACATGCGCTAACACTGCTTGACTAACGTGCAGGTGCAATGAGACTGAGGACTATCACTGCCCACCACATGCGCTAACAGTGCTTGACTAACGTGCAGGTGCAATGAGACTGAGGACTATCACTGCCCTAACAAGTCCTAACAGTGTTTGACTATCGTGCAGGAACAATGAGACTGAGGACAACCACTGCCCTAACAAGTCCTAACCGTGCTTGACTAACGTGCAGGAGCAATGAGACTGAGGACTACCACTGCCCACCACAAGTCCTAACAGTGCATGACTAACGTGCAGGAGCAATGAGACTGAGGACTATCACTGCCCACCACATGCGCTAACACTGCTTGACTAACGTGCAGGAGCAATGTGACTGAGGACTATCACTGCCCTAACAAGTCCCAACACTGCTTGACTAACGTGCAGGAGCAATGAGACTGATGACTATCACTGCCCTAACAAGTCCTAACACTGCTTGACTAACGTGCAGGAGCAATGAGACTGAGGACTATCACTGCCTTAACAAGTCCTAACACTGCTTGACTAACGTGCAGGAGCAATGAGACTGAGGACTATCACTGCCCTAACAAGTCCTAACACTGCTTGACTAACGTGCAGGAGCAATGAGACTAAGGACTATCACTGCCCACCACACGCGCTAACACTGCTTGACTAACATGCAGGAGCAATGAGTCTGAGGACTATCACTGCCCACCTCACGCCCTAACACTGCTTGACTAACATGCGGGAGCAATGAGTCTGAGGACTATCACTGCCCACCACATGCGCTAACACTGCTTGACTAATTGGAAGGAGGAATGAGACTGAGGACTATCACTGCCCACCACATGCGCTAACACTGCTTGACTAACGTGCAGGACCAATGAGACTGAGGACTATCACTGCCCACCACAAGTCCTAACAGTGCTTGACTAACGTGCAGGAGCAATGAGACTGAGGACTATCACTGCCCACCACATGCGCTAACACTGCTTGCCTAACTGGCAGGAGCAATGAGACTGAGGACTATCACAGCCCACCACACGCGCTAACACTGCTTGACTAACTGGCAGGAGCAATGAGACTGAGGACTATCACTGCCCACCACACGCGCTAACACTGCTTGACTAACGTGCAGGAGCAATGAGACTGAGGACTATCACTGCCAACCACATGTGCTAACACTGCTTGACTGACGTGCAGGAGCAATGAGACTGAGGACTATCACTGCCCTAACAAGTCCTAACACTGCTTGACTAACGTGCAGGAGCAATGAGACTGAAGACTATCACTGCCCACCACATGCACTATCACTGCTTGGCTAACGTAAAGGAGCAATGAGACTGAGCACTATCACTGCCCACCACATGCGCTAACACTGCTTGACTAACTTAAAGGAGCAATGAGACTGAGGACTATCACTGCCCACCACAAGTCCTAACGGTGCTTGGCTAACGTGCAGGAACAATGAGACTGAGGACTATAACTGCCCACCACATGCACTAACACTGCTTGACTAACGTGCAGGAGCAATGAGACTGAGGACTATCACTGCCCACCACAAGTCCTAACACTGCTTGACTAACGTGCAGGAACAATGAGACTGAAGACTATCACTGCCCACCACATGCGCTAACACTGCTTGACTATCGTGCAGGAGCAATGAGACTGAGGACTATTACTGCCCACCACAAGTCCTAACACTGCTTGACTAACGTGCAGGAACAATGAGACTGAAGACTATCACTGCCCACCACATGCGCTAACAGTGCTTGACTAACGTGCAGGAGCAATGAGACTGAGGACTACCACTGCCCACCACATGCGCTAACAGTGCTTGATTAACGTGCAGTAGCAATGAGTCTGAGGACTATCACTGCCCTAACAAGTCCTAACAGTGCTTGACTAACGTGCAGGAGCAATGAGACTGAGGACTAGCACTGCCCACCACACGCGCTAACACTGCTTGACTAACGTGCAGGAGCAATGAGACTGAGGATTATCACTGCCCACCACAAGCGCTAACACTGCTTGACTAACGTGCAGGAGCAATGAGACTGAGGACTATCACTGTCCTAACAAGTCCTCCCGGTGCTGGATTATCGTGCAGAAGCAATGAGACTGAGGACTATCACTGCCCACCACATGCGCTAACACTGCTTGACTAACGTGCAGGTGCAATGAGACTGAGGACTATCACTGCCCACCACATGCCCTAACAGTGCTTGACTAACGTGCAGGTGCAATGAGACTGAGGACTATCACTGCCCTAACAAGTCCTAACTGTGCTTGACTAACGTGCAGGAACAATGAGACTGAGGACTACCACTGCCCTAACAAGTCCTAACAGTGCTTGACTAACGTGCAGGAGCAATGAGACTGAGGACTACCACTGCCCACCACAAGTCCTAAGAGTGCATGACTAACGTGCAGGAGCAATGAGACTGAGGACTATCACTGCCCACCACATGCGCTAACACTGCTTGACTAACGTGCAGGAGCAATGAGACTGAGGACTATCACTGCCCTAACAAGTCCCAACACTGCTTGACTAACGTGCAGGAGCAATGAGACTGAGGACTATCACTGCCCTAACAAGTCCCAACACTGCTTGACTAACGTGCAGGAGCAATGAGACTGACGACTATCACTGCCCTAACAAGTCCTAACACTGCTTGACTAACGTGCAGGAGCAATGAGACTGAGGACTATCACTGCCTTAACAAGTCCAAACACTGCTTGACTAACGTGCAGGAGCAATGAGACTGAGGACTATCACTGCCCTAACAAGTCCTAACACTGCTTGGCTAACGTGCAGGAGCAATGAGACTGAGGACTATCACTGCCCACCCCACGCGCTAACACTGCTTGACTAACGTGCAGGAGCAATGAGACTGAGGATTATCACTGCCCACCACAAGTGCTAACACTGCTTGACTAACGTGCAGGAGCAATGAGACTGGGGACTATCACTGTCCTAACAAGTCCTACCGGTGCTGGATTATCGTGCAGAAGCAATGAGACTGAGGACTATCACTGCCCACCACATGTCCTTACACTGCTTGACTAACGTGCAGGAGCAATGAAACTGAGGACTATCACTGCCCACCACATGCGCTAACACTGCTTGACTAACTGGCAGGAGCAATGAGACTGAGGACTATCACTGCCCTAACAAGTCCCAACACTGCTTGACTAACGTACAGGAGCAATGAGACTGACGACTATCACTGCCCTAACAAGTCCTAACACTGCTTGACTAACGTGCAGGAGGAATGAGACTGAGGACTATCACTGCCCTAACAAGTCCTAACACTGCTTGACTAACGTGCAGGAGCAATGAGACTGAGGACTATCACTGCCCTAACAAGTCCTAACACTGCTTGACTAACGTGCAGGAGCAATGAGACTGAGGACTATCACTGACAACCACACGCGCTAACACTGCTTGACTAACGTGCAGGAGCTATGAGACAGAGGACTATCACTGCCCACCACACGCGCTAACACTCCTTGACTAACGTGCAGGAGCCATGATACTGAGGACTATCACTGCCCACCACAAGCTTTAACACTGCTTGACTGACGTGCAGGAGCAATGAGACTGAGGACTATCACTGCCCACCATATGCCCTAACAGTGCTTGACTAACGTGCAGGAGAATTGGGACTGAGGACTATCACTGCCCACCACAAGCGCTAACACTGCTTGACTAACGTGCAGGAGCAATGAGAGTGAGGACTATCACTGCCCACCACAAGCGCTAACACTGCTTGACTAACGTGCAGGAGCAATGAGACTGAGGACTGTCACTGCCCACCACATGCGCTAACACTGCTTGACTAACGTGCAGGAGCAATGAGACTGAGGACTACCACTGCCCACCACAAGCGCTAACACTGCTTGACTAACGTGCAGGAGCAATGAGACTGAGGACTGTCACTGCCCACCACATGCGCTAACACTGCTTGACTAACGTGCAGGAGCAATGAGACTGAGGACTATCACTGCCCACCACAAGTCCTAACAGTGCTTGACTAACGTGCAGGAGCAATGAGACTGAGGACTATCACTGCCCACCACAAGTCCTAACAGTGCTTGATGAACGTGCAGGAGCAATGAGACTGAGGACTATCACTGCCCACCACAAGTCCTAACAGTGCTTGACTAACGTGCAGGAGCAATGAGACTGAGGACTATCACTGCCCACCACATGCGCTAACACTGCTTGACTAAAGTGCAGGAGCAATGAGACTGAGGACTATCACCGCCCAACACAAGTCCTAACAGTGCTTGATTAACGTGCAGGAGCAATGAGACGGAAGACTATCACTGCCCACCTATGCCCTAACACTGCTTGACTAACGTGCAGGAGCAATGAGACTTAGGACTATCACTCCCCACCACAAGTCCTAACAGAGCTTGACTAATCTGCATGAGCAATGAGACTGAGGACTATCACTGCCCACCACATGCGCTAACACTGCTTGACTAAAGTGCAGGAGCAATGAGACTGAGGACTATCACTGCCCACCACAAGTCCTAACAGTGCTTGATTAACGTGCAGGAGCAATGAGACGGAAGACTATCACTGCCCACCACATGCGCTAACACTGCTTGACTAACGTGCAGGAGCAATGAGACTGAGGATTATCACTGCCCATCACAAGTCCTAACAGTGCTTGACTAACGTGCAGGAGCAATGAGACTGAGGACTATCACTGCCTACCACAAGTCCTAACACTGCTTGACTAACGTGCAGGAGCAATGAGACTGAGGACTATCACTGCCCACCACATGCGCTAACACTGCTTGACTAACGTGCAGGAGCAATGAGACTGAGGACTATCACTGCCCACCACAAGTCCTAACACTGCTTGACTAACGTGCAGGAACAATGAGACTGAAGACTATCACTGCCCACCACATGCGCTAACACTGCTTGACTAACGTGCAGGAGCAATGAGACTGAGGACTATTACTGCCCACCACAAGTCCTAACACTGCTTGACTAACGTGCAGGAACAATGAGACTGAAGACTATCACTGCCCACCACATGCGCTAACAGTGCTTGACTAACGTGCAGGAGCAATGAGACTGAGGACTATCACTGCCCTAACAAGTCCTAACAGTGCTTGACTAACGTGCAGGAGCAATGAGACTGAGGACTATCACTGCCCACCACACGCGCTAACGCTGCTTGACTAACGTGCAGAAGCAATGAGACTGAGGATTATCACTGCCCACCACAAGCGCTAACACTGCTTGACTAACGTGCAGGAGCAATGAGACTGAGGACTATCACTGTCCTAACAAGTCCTACCGGTGCTGGATTATCGTGCAGAAGCAATGAGACTGAGGACTATCACTGCCCACCACATGCGCTAACACTGCTTGACTAACGTGCAGGTGCAATGAGACTGAGGACTATCACTGCCCACCACATGCGCTAACAGTGCTTGACTAACGTGCAGGAGCAATGAGACTGAGGACTATCACTGCCCTAACAAGTCCTAACAGTGCTTGACTAACGTGCAGGAACAATGAGACTGAGGACTACCACTGCCCTAACAAGTCCTAACAGTGCTTGACTAACGTGCAGGAGCAATGAGACTGAGGACTACCACTGCCCACCACAAGTCCTAAGAGTGCATGACTAACGTGCAGGAGCAATGAGACTGAGGACTATCACTGCCCACCACATGCGCTAACACTGCTTGACTAACGTGCAGGAGCAATGAGACTGAGGACTATCACTGCCCTAACAAGTCCCAACACTGCTTGACTAACGTGCAGGAGCAATGAGACTGAGGACTATCACTGCCCTAACAAGTCCCAACACTGCTTGACTAACGTGCAGGAGCAATGAGACTGACGACTATCACTGCCCTAACAAGTCCTAACACTGCTTGACTAACGTGCAGGAGCAATGAGACTGAGGACTATCACTGCCTTAACAAGTCCAAACACTGCTTGACTAACGTGCAGGAGCAATGAGACTGAGGACTATCACTGCCCTAACAAGTCCTAACACTGCTTGACTAACGTGCAGGAGCAATGAGACTGAGGACTATCACTGCCCACCCCACGCGCTAACACTGCTTGACTAACGTGCAGGAGCAATGAGACTGAGGATTATCACTGCCCACCACAAGCGCTAACACTGCTTGACTAACGTGCAGGAGCAATGAGACTGGGGACTATCACTGTCCTAACAAGTCCTACCGGTGCTGGATTATCGTGCAGAAGCAATGAGACTGAGGACTATCACTGCCCACCACATGTCCTTACACTGCTTGACTAACGTGCAGGAGCAATGAAACTGAGGACTATCACTGCCCACCACATGCGCTAACACTGCTTGACTAACTGGCAGGAGCAATGAGACTGAGGACTATCACTGCCCTAACAAGTCCCAACACTGCTTGACTAACGTACAGGAGCAATGAGACTGACGACTATCACTGCCCTAACAAGTCCTAACACTGCTTGACTAACGTGCAGGAGGAATGAGACTGAGGACTATCACTGCCCTAACAAGTCCTAACACTGCTTGACTAACGTGCAGGAGCAATGAGACTGAGGACTATCACTGCCCTAACAAGTCCTAACACTGCTTGACTAACGTGCAGGAGCAATGAGACTGAGGACTATCACTGACAACCACACGCGCTAACACTGCTTGACTAACGTGCAGGAGCTATGAGACTGAGGACTATCACTGCCCACCACACGCGCTAACACTCCTTGACTAACGTGCAGGAGCCATGATACTGAGGACTATCACTGCCCACCACAAGCTTTAACACTGCTTGACTGACGTGCAGGAGCAATGAGACTGAGGACTATCACTGCCCACCATATGCCCTAACAGTGCTTGACTAACGTGCAGGAGAATTGGGACTGAGGACGATCACTGCCCACCACAAGCGCTAACACTGCTTGACTAACGTGCAGGAGCAATGAGAGTGAGGACTATCACTGCCCACCACAAGCGCTAACACTGCTTGACTAACGTGCAGGAGCAATGAGACTGAGGACTGTCACTGCCCACCACATGCGCTAACACTGCATGACTAACGTGCAGGAGCAATGAGACTGAGGACTACCACTGCCCACCACAAGCGCTAACACTGCTTGACTAACGTGCAGGAGCAATGAGACTGAGGACTGTCACTGCCCACCACATGCGCTAACATTGCTTGACTAACGTGCAGGAGCAATGAGACTGAGGACTATCACTGCCCACCACAAGTCCTAACAGTGCTTGACTAACGTGCAGGAGCAATGAGACTGAGGACTATCACTGCCCACCACAAGTCCTAACAGTGCTTGATGAACGTGCAGGAGCAATGAGACTGAGGACTATCACTGCCCACCACAAGTCCTAACAGTGCTTGACTAACGTGCAGGAGTAATGAGACTGAGGACTATCACTGCCCACCACATGCGCTAACACTGCTTGACTAAAGTGCAGGAGCAATGAGACTGAGGACTATCACTGCCCAACACAAGTCCTAACAGTGCTTGATTAACGTGCAGGAGCAATGAGACGGAAGACTATCACTGCCCACCTATGCGCTAACACTGCTTGACTAACGTGCAGGAGCAATGAGACTTAGGACTATCACTCCCCACCACAAGTCCTAACAGAGCTTGACTAACGTGCAGGAGCAATGAGACTGAGGACTATCACTGCCCACCACATGCGCTAACACTGCTTGACTAAAGTGCAGGAGCAATGAGACTGAGGACTATCACTGCCCACCACAAGTCCTAACAGTGCTTGATTAACGTGCAGGAGCAATGAGACGGAAGACTATCACTGCCCACCACATGCGCTAACACTGCTTGACTAACGTGCAGGAGCAATGAGACTGAGGACTATCACTGCCCTAACAAGTCCCAACACTGCTTGACTAACGTGCAGGAGCAATGAGACTGACGACTATCACTGCCCTAACAAGTCCTAACACTGCTTGACTAACGTGCAGGAGCAATGAGACTGACGACTATCACTGCCTTAACAAGTCCAAACACTGCTTGACTAACGTGCAGGAGCAATGAGACTGAGGACTATCACTGCCCTAACAAGTCCTAACACTGCTTGACTAACGTGCAGGAGCAATGAGACTGAGGACTATCACTGCCCACCCCACGCGCTAACACTGCTTGACTAACGTGCAGGAGCAATGAGACTGAGGATTATCACTGCCCACCACAAGCGCTAACACTGCTTGACTAACGTACAGGAGCAATGAGACTGACGACTATCACTGCCCTAACAAGTCCTAACACTGCTTGACTAACGTGCAGGAGGAATGAGACTGAGGACTATCACTGCCCTAACAAGTCCTAACACTGCTTGACTAACGTGCAGGAGCAATGAGACTGAGGACTATCACTGCCCTAACAAGTCCTAACACTGCGTGACTAACGTGCAGGAGCAATGAGACTGAGGACTATCACTGACAACCACACGCGCTAACACTGCTTGACTAACGTGCAGGAGCTATGAGACTGAGGACTATCACTGCCCACCACACGCGCTAACACTCCTTGACTAACGTGCAGGAGCCATGATACTGAGGACTATCACTGCCCACCACAAGTTTTAACACTGCTTGACTGACGTGCAGGAGCAATGAGACTGCGGACTATCACTGCCCACCATATGCCCTAACAGTGCTTGACTAACGTGCAGGAGAATTGGGACTGAGGACTATCACTGCCCACCACAAGCGCTAACACTGCTTGACTAACGTGCAGGAGCAATGAGAGTGAGGACTATCACTGCCCACCACAAGCGCTAACACTGCTTGACTAACGTGCAGGAGCAATGAGACTGAGGACTGTCACTGCCCACCACATGCGCTAACACTGCTTGACTAACGTGCAGAAGCAATGAGACTGAGGACTACCACTGCCCACCACAAGCGCTAACACTGCTTGACTAACGTGCAGGAGCAATGAGACTGAGGACTGTCACTGCCCACCACATGCGCTAACACTGCTTGACTAACGTGCAGGAGCAATGAGACTTAGGACTATCACTGCCCACCACAAGTCCTAACAGTGCTTGACTAACGTGCAGGAGCAATGAGACTGAGGATTATCACTGCCCACCACAAGTCCTAACAGTGCTTGATGAACGTGCAGGGGCAATGAGACTGAGGACTATCACTGCCCACCACAAGTCCTAACAGTGCTTGACTAACGTGCAGGAGCAATGAGACTGAGGACTATCACTGCCCACCACATGCGCTAACACTGCTTGACTAAAGTGCAGGAGCAATGAGACTGAGGACTATCACTGCCCAACACAAGTCCTAACAGTGCTTGATTAACGTGCAGGAGCAATGAGACGGAAGACTATCACTGCCCACCTATGCGCTAACACTGCTTGACTAACGTGCAGGAGCAATGAGACTTAGGACTATCACTCCCCACCACAAGTCCTAACAGAGCTTGACTAACGTGCAGGAGCAATGAGACTGAGGACTATCACTGCCCACCACATGCGCTAACACTGCTTGACTAAAGTGCAGGAGCAATGAGACTGAGGACTATCACTGCCCACCACAAGTCCTAACAGTGCTTGATTAACGTGCAGGAACAATGAGACGGAAGACTATCACTGCCCACCACATGCGCTAACACTGCTTGACTAACGTGCAGGAGCAATGAGACTGAGGATTATCACTGCCCATCACAAGTCCTAACAGTGCTTGACTAACGTGCAGGAGCAATGAGACTGAGGACTATCACTGCCTACCACAAGTCCTAACACTGCTTGACTAACGTGCAGGAGCAATGAGACTGAGGACAATCACTGCCCACCATATGCGCTAACACTGCTTGACTAACTGGCAGGAGCAATGGGACTGAGGACTATCACTGCCCACCACATGCGCTAACACTGCTTGACTAACGTGCAGGAGCAATGAGACTGAGGACTATCACTGCCCACCACATGCGCTAAGAGTGTTTGACTAACGTGCAGGAGCAATGAGACTGAGGACTATCACTGCCCACCACACGCGCTAACACTACTTGACTAACGTGCAGGAGCAATGAGACTGAGGACTATCACTGCCCTAATAAGTCCTAACACTGCTTGACTAACGTGCAGGAGCAATGAGACTGAGGACTATCACTGCCCACCACATGCGCTAACACTGCTTGACTCACGTGCAGGAGCAATGAGACTGAGGACTATCACTGCCCACCACATGCGCTAACACTGCTTGACTAACGTGCAGGAGCAATTAGACTGAGGACTATTACTGCCCTAACAAGTACTAACAGGCTTGATTAACGTGCAGGAGCAATGAGACTGAGGAATATCACTGCCCACCACATGCGCTAACACTGCTTGACTAACGTGCAGGAGCAATGGGACTGAGGAGTATCATTGCCCACCACAAGTCCCAACACTGCTTGACTAACGTGCAGGAGCAATGAGACTGAGGACTATCACTGACCTAACAAGTCCTAACCGTGCTTGACTAACGTGCAGGAGCAAATGAGACTGAGGACTATCACTGCCCAGCACATGTCCTAAACTGCTTAACTATCGTGCAGGAGCAATGAGACTGAGGACTATCACTGCCCTAACAAGATCTAACAGTGCTTGACTAACGTGCAGGAGCAATGAGACTGAGGACTATCACTGCCTACCACATGCGCTAACACTGCTTGTCTAACGTGCAGGAGCAATGAGACTGAGGACTAACACTGCCCACCACATGCGCTAACACTGCTTGACTAACGTGCAGGAGCAATGAGACTGAGGACTATCACTGCCCTAACAGGTCCTAACAGTGCTTGACTAACGTGCAGGAGCAATGAGACTGAGGACTATCACTGCCCAGCACATGTCCTAAACTGCTTGACTAACGTGCAGGAGCAATGAGACTGAGGACTATCACTGCCCTAACAAGATCTAACAGTGCTTGACTAACGTGCAGGAGCAATGAGACTGAGGACTATCACTGCCCTAACAAGATCTAACAGTGCTTGACTAACGTGCAGGAGCAATGAGACTGAGGACTATCACTGCCTACCACATGGGCTAACACTGTTTGACTAACGTGCAGGAGCAATGAGACTGAGGACTATCACTGCCCACCACATGCGCTAACACTGCTTGACTAACGTGCAGGAGCAATGACACTGAGGACTATCACTGCCCACCACAAGTCCTAACACTGCCTGACTAACGTGCAGGGGCAATGAGACTGAGGACTACCACTGCCCACCACATGCTCTAACACTGCTTGACTAACGTGCAGGAGCAATGAGACTGAGGACTATCACTGCCCACCACATGCGCTAACACTGCTTGACTAACGTGCAGGGGCAATGAGACTGAGGACTATCACTGCCCACCACATGCGCTAAAACTGCCTGACTAACGTGCAGGGGCAATGAGACTGAGGACTACCACTGCCCACCACGTGCTCTAACACTGCTTGACTAACGTGCAGGAGCAATGAGACTGAGGACTATCACTGCCCTAACAAGTCCTAACAGTGCTTGACTAACGTGCAGGAGCAATGAGACAGAGGACTATCACTGCCCACCACATGCGCTAACACTGTCTGACTAACGTGCAGGAGCAATGAGACTGAGGACTATCACTGCCCTAACAAGTCCCAACACTGCTTGACTAACGTGCAGGAACAATGAGACTGACGACTATCACTGCCCTAACAAGTCCCAATACTGCTTGACTAACGTGCAGGAGCAATGAGACTGAGGACTATCACTGCCCTAACAAGTCCCAACACTGCTTGACTAACGTGCAGGAGCAATGAGACTGACGACTATCACTGCCCTAACAAGTCCTAACACTGCTTGACTAACGTGCAGGAGCAATGAGACTGAGGACTATCACTGCCCTAGCAAGTCCTAACACTGCTTGACTAACGTGCAGGAGCAATGAGACTGAGGATTATCACTGCCCTAACAAGTCCTAACACTGCTTGACTAACGTGCAGGAGCAATGAGACTGAGGACAATCACTGTCCACCACATGCGCTAACACTGCTTGACTAACGTGCAGGAGCAATGAGACTGAGGACTATCACTGCCCTAACAAGTCCTAACACTGCTTGACTAACGTGCAGGAGCAATGAGACTGAGGACTATCACTGCCCACCACACGCATTAAGACTGCTTGGTTAACGTGCAGGAGCAATGAGACTGAGGATTATCACTGCCCACCACACGCGCTAACACTGCTTGACTAACGTGCAGGAGCAATGAGACTGAGGACTATCACTGCCCACCACAAGCGCTAACACTGCTTGACTTACGTGCAGGAGCAATGAGACTGAGGACTACCACTGCCCACCACGTGCTCTAACACTGCTTGACTAACGTGCAGGAGCGATGAGACTGAGGACTACCACTGCCCTAACAAGTCCTAACAGAGCTTGACTATCGTGCAGGAGCAATGAGACTGAGGACTACCACTGCCCACCACAAGTCCTAACAGTGCATGACTAACGTGCAGGAGCAATGAGACTGAGGACTATCACTGCCCACCACATGCGCTAACACTGCTTGACTAACGTGCAGGTGCAATGAGACTGAGGACTAGCACTGCCCACCACATGCGCTAACACTGCTTGACTAACGTGCAGGTGCAATGAGACTGAGGATTATCACTGCCCACCACATGCGCTAACAGTGCTTGACTAACGTGCAGGTGCAATGAGACTGAGGACTATCACTGCCCTAACAAGTCCTAACAGTGTTTGACTATCGTGCAGGAACAATGAGACTGAGGACAACCACTGCCCTAACAAGTCCTAACCGTGCTTGACTAACGTGCAGGAGCAATGAGACTGAGGACTACCACTGCCCACCACAAGTCCTAACAGTGCATGACTAACGTGCAGGAGCAATGAGACTGAGGACTATCACTGCCCACCACATGCGCTAACACTGCTTGACTAACGTGCAGGAGCAATGTGACTGAGGACTATCACTGCCCTAACAAGTCCCAACACTGCTTGACTAACGTGCAGGAGCAATGAGACTGACGACTATCACTGCCCTAACAAGTCCTAACACTGCTTGACTAACGTGCAGGAGCAATGAGACTGAGGACTATCACTGCCTTAACAAGTCCTAACACTGCTTGACTAACGTGCAGGAGCAATGAGACTGAGGACTATCACTGCCCTAACAAGTCCTAACACTGCTTGACTAACGTGCAGGAGCAATGAGACTAAGGACTATCACTGCCCACCACACGCGCTAACACTGCTTGACTAACATGCAGGAGCAATGAGTCTGAGGACTATCACTGCCCACCTCACGCCCTAACACTGCTTGACTAACATGCGGGAGCAATGAGTCTGAGGACTATCACTGCCCACCACATGCGCTAACACTGCTTGACTAATTGGAAGGAGGAATGAGACTGAGGACTATCACTGCCCACCACATGCCCTAACAGTGCTTGACTAACGTGCAGGAGCAATGAGACTGAGGACTATCACTGCCCACCACATGCGCTAACACTGCTTGACTAACGTGCAGGACCAATGAGACTGAGGACTATCACTGCCCACCACAAGTCCTAACAGTGCTTGACTAACGTGCAGGAGCAATGAGACTGAGGACTATCACTGCCCACCACATGCGCTAACACTGCTTGCCTAACTGGCAGGAGCAATGAGACTGAGGACTATCACAGCCCACCACACGCGCTAACACTGCTTGACTAACTGGCAGGAGCAATGAGACTGAGGACTATCACTGCCCACCACACGCGCTAACACTGCTTGACTAACGTGCAGGAGCAATGAGACTGAGGACTATCACTGCCAACCACATGTGCTAACACTGCTTGACTGACGTGCAGGAGCAATGAGACTGAGGACTATCACTGCCCTAACAAGTCCTAACACTGCTTGACTAACGTGCAGGAGCAATGAGACTGAAGACTATCACTGCCCACCACATGCACTATCACTGCTTGGCTAACGTAAAGGAGCAATGAGACTGAGCACTATCACTGCCCACCACATGCGCTAACACTGCTTGACTAACTTAAAGGAGCAATGAGACTGAGGACTATCACTGCCCACCACAAGTCCTAACAGTGCTTGGCTAACGTGCAGGAGCAATGAGACTGAGGACTATAACTGCCCACCACATGCACTAACACTGCTTGACTAACGTGCAGGAGCAATGAGACTGAGGACTATCACTGCCCACCACAAGTCCTAACACTGCTTGACTAACGTGCAGGAACAATGAGACTGAAGACTATCACTGCCCACCACATGCGCTAACACTGCTTGACTATCGTGCAGGAGCAATGAGACTGAGGACTATTACTGCCCACCACAAGTCCTAACACTGCTTGACTAACGTGCAGGAACAATGAGACTGAAGACTATCACTGCCCACCACATGCGCTAACAGTGCTTGACTAACGTGCAGGAGCAATGAGACTGAGGACTACCACTGCCCACCACATGCGCTAACAGTGCTTGATTAACGTGCAGTAGCAATGAGTCTGAGGACTATCACTGCCCTAACAAGTCCTAACAGTGCTTGACTAACGAGCAGGAGCAATGAGACTGAGGACTATCACTGCCCACCACACGCGCTAACACTGCTTGACTAACGTGCAGGAGCAATGAGACTGAGGATTATCACTGCCCACCACAAGCGCTAACACTGCTTGACTAACGTGCAGGAGCAATGAGACTGAGGACTATCACTGTCCTAACAAGTCCTACCGGTGCTGGATTATCGTGCAGAAGCAATGAGACTGAGGACTATCACTGCCCACCACATGCGCTAACACTGCTTGACTAACGTGCAGGTGCAATGAGACTGAGGACTATCACTGCCCACCACATGCCCTAACAGTGCTTGACTAACGTGCAGGTGCAATGAGACTGAGGACTATCACTGCCCTAACAAGTCCTAACAGTGCTTGACTAACGTGCAGGAACAATGAGACTGAGGACTACCACTGCCCTAACAAGTCCTAACAGTGCTTGACTAACGTGCAGGAGCAATGAGACTGAGGACTACCACTGCCCACCACAAGTCCTAAGAGTGCATGACTAACGTGCAGGAGCAATGAGACTGAGGACTATCACTGCCCACCACATGCGCTAACACTGCTTGACTAACGTGCAGGAGCAATGAGACTGAGGACTATCACTGCCCTAACAAGTCCCAACACTGCTTGACTAACGTGCAGGAGCAATGAGACTGAGGACTATCACTGCCCTAACAAGTCCCAACACTGCTTGACTAACGTGCAGGAGCAATGAGACTGACGACTATCACTGCCCTAACAAGTCCTAACACTGCTTGACTAACGTGCAGGAGCAATGAGACTGAGGACTATCACTGCCTTAACAAGTCCAAACACTGCTTGACTAACGTGCAGGAGCAATGAGACTGAGGACTATCACTGCCCTAACAAGTCCTAACACTGCTTGACTAACGTGCAGGAGCAATGAGACTGAGGACTATCACTGCCCACCCCACGCGCTAACACTGCTTGACTAACGTGCAGGAGCAATGAGACTGAGGATTATCACTGCCCACCACAAGCGCTAACACTGCTTGACTAACGTGCAGGAGCAATGAGACTGGGGACTATCACTGTCCTAACAAGTCCTACCGGTGCTGGATTATCGTGCAGAAGCAATGAGACTGAGGACTATCACTGCCCACCACATGTCCTTACACTGCTTGACTAACGTGCAGGAGCAATGAAACTGAGGACTATCACTGCCCACCACATGCGCTAACACTGCTTGACTAACTGGCAGGAGCAATGAGACTGAGGACTATCACTGCCCTTACAAGTCCCAACACTGCTTGACTAACGTACAGGAGCAATGAGACTGACGACTATCACTGCCCTAACAAGTCCTAACACTGCTTGACTAACGTGCAGGAGGAATGAGACTGAGGACTATCACTGCCCTAACAAGTCCTAACACTGCTTGACTAACGTGCATGAGCAATGAGACTGAGGACTATCACTGCCCTAACAAGTCCTAACACTGCTTGACTAACGTGCAGGAGCAATGAAACTGAGGACTATCACTGACAACCACACGCGCTAACACTGCTTGACTAACGTGCAGGAGCTATGAGACAGAGGACTATCACTGCCCACCACACGCGCTAACACTCCTTGACTAACGTGCAGGAGCCATGATACTGAGGACTATCACTGCCCACCACAAGCTTTAACACTGCTTGACTGACGTGCAGGAGCAATGAGACTGAGGACTATCACTGCCCACCATATGCCCTAACAGTGCTTGACTAACGTGCAGGAGAATTGGGACTGAGGACTATCACTGCCCACCACAAGCGCTAACACTGCTTGACTAACGTGCAGGAGCAATGAGAGTGAGGACTATCACTGCCCACCACAAGCGCTAACACTGCTTGACTAACGTGCAGGAGCAATGAGACTGAGGACTGTCACTGCCCACCACATGCGCTAACACTGCATGACTAACGTGCAGGAGCAATGAGACTGAGGACTACCACTGCCCACCACAAGCGCTAACACTGCTTGACTAACGTGCAGGAGCAATGAGACTGAGGACTGTCACTGGCCACCACATGCGCTAACACTGCTTGACTAACGTGCAGGAGCAATGAGACTGAGGACTTTCACTGCCCACCACAAGTCCTAACAGTGCTTGACTAACGTGCAGGAGCAATGAGACTGAGGACTATCACTGCCCACCACAAGTCCTAACAGTGCTTGATGAACGTGCAGGAGCAATGAGACTGAGGACTATCACTGCCCACCACAAGTCCTAACAGTGCTTGACTAACGTGCAGGAGCAATGAGACTGAGGACTATCACTGCCCACCACATGCGCTAACACTGCTTGACTAAAGTGCAGGAGCAATGAGACTGAGGACTATCACCGCCCAACACAAGTCCTAACAGTGCTTGATTAACGTGCAGGAGCAATGAGACGGAAGACTATCACTGCCCACCTATGCCCTAACACTGCTTGACTAACGTGCAGGAGCAATGAGACTTAGGACTATCACTCCCCACCACAAGTCCTAACAGAGCTTGACTAATCTGCAGGAGCAATGAGACTGAGGACTATCACTGCCCACCACATGCGCTAACACTGCTTGACTAAAGTGCAGGAGCAATGAGACTGAGGACTATCACTGCCCACCACAAGTCCTAACAGTGCTTGATTAACGTGCAGGAGCAATGAGACGGAAGACTATCACTGCCCACCACATGCGCTAACACTGCTTGACTAACGTGCAGGAGCAATGAGACTGAGGATTATCACTGCCCATCACAAGTCCTAACAGTGCTTGACTAACGTGCAGGAGCAATGAGACTGAGGGCTATCACTGCCTACCACAAGTCCTAACACTGCTTGACTAACGTGCAGGAGCAATGAGACTGAGGACTATCACTGCCCACCACATGCGCTAACACTGCTTGACTAACGTGCAGGAGCAATGAGACTGAGGACTATCACTGCCCACCACATGCGCTAAGAGTGTTTGACTAACGTGCAGGAGCAATGAGACTGAGGACTATCACTGCCCACCACACGAGCTAACACTACTTGACTAACGTGCAGGAGCAATGAGACTGAGGACTATCACTGCCCACCACATGCGCTAAGAGTGTTTGACTAACGTGCAGGAGCAATGAGACTGAGGACTATCACTGCCCACCACACGAGCTAACACTACTTGACTAACGTGCAGGAGCAATGAGACTGAGGACTATCACTGCCCTAACAAGTCCTAACACTGCTTGACTAACGTGCAGGAGCAATGAGACTGAGGACTATCACTGCCCACCACATGCGCTAACACTGCTTGACTCACGTGCAGGAGCAATGAGACTGAGGATTATCACTGCCCACCACATGCGCTAACACTGCTTGACTAACGTGCAGGAGCAATGAGACTGAGGACTATCACTGCCCACCATATGCCCTAACAGTGCTTGACTAACGTGCAGGAGAATTGGGACTGAGGACTATCACTGCCCACCACAAGCGCTAACACTGCTTGACTAACGTGCAGGAGCAATGAGAGTGAGGACTATCACTGCCCACCACAAGCGCTAACACTGCTTGACTAACGTGCAGGAGCAATGAGACTGAGGACTGTCACTGCCCACCACATGCGCTAACACTGCTTGACTAACGTGCAGGAGCAATGAGACTGAGGATTACCACTGCCCACCACAAGCGCTAACACTGCTTGACTAACGTGCAGGAGCAATGAGACTGAGGACTGTCACTGCCCACCACATGCGCTAACACTGCTTGACTAACGTGCAGGAGCAATGAGACTGAGGACTATCACTGCCCACCACAAGTCCTAACAGTGCTTGACTAACGTGCAGGAGCAATGAGACTGAGGACTATCACTGCCCACCACAAGTCCTAACAGTGCTTGATGAACGTGCAGGAGCAATGAGACTGAGGACTATCACTGCCCACCACAAGTCCTAACAGTGCTTGACTAACGTGCAGGAGCAATGAGACTGAGGACTATCACTGCCCACCACATGCGCTAACACTGCTTGACTAAAGTGCAGGAGCAATGAGACTGAGGACTATCACCGCCCAACACAAGTCCTAACAGTGCTTGATTAACGTGCAGGAGCAATGAGACGGAAGACTATCACTGCCCACCTATGCCCTAACACTGCTTGACTAACGTGCAGGAGCAATGAGACTTAGGACTATCACTCCCCACCACAAGTCCTAACAGAGCTTGACTAATCTGCAGGAGCAATGAAACTGAGGACTATCACTGCCCACCACATGCGCTAACACTGCTTGACTAAAGTGCAGGAGCAATGAGACTGAGGACTATCACTGCCCACCACAAGTCCTAACAGTGCTTGATTAACGTGCAGGAGCAATGAGACGGAAGACTATCACTGCCCACCACATGCGCTAACACTGCTTGACTAACGTGCAGGAGCAATGAGACTGAGGATTATCACTGCCCATCACAAGTCCTAACAGTGCTTGACTAACGTGCAGGAGCAATGAGACTGAGGACTATCACTGCCTACCACAAGTCCTAACACTGCTTGACTAACGTGCAGGAGCAATGAGACTGAGGACTATCACTGCCCACCACATGCGCTAACACTGCTTGACTAACGTGCAGGAGCAATGAGACTGAGGACTATCACTGCCCACCACATGCGCTAAGAGTGTTTGACTAACGTGCAGGAGCAATGAGACTGAGGACTATCACTGCCCACCACACGAGCTAACACTACTTGACTAACGTGCAGGAGCAATGAGACTGAGGACTATCACTGCCCACCACATGCGCTAAGAGTGTTTGACTAACGTGCAGGAGCAATGAGACTGAGGACTATCACTGCCCACCACACGAGCTAACACTACTTGACTAACGTGCAGGAGCAATGAGACTGAGGACTATCACTGCCCTAACAAGTCCTAACACTGCTTGACTAACGTGCAGGAGCAATGAGACTGAGGACTATCACTGCCCACCACATGCGCTAACACTGCTTGACTCACGTGCAGGAGCAATGAGACTGAGGATTATCACTGCCCACCACATGCGCTAACACTGCTTGACTAACTGGCAGGAGCAATGAGACTGAGGACTATCACTGCCCTAACAAGTCCCAACACTGCTTGACTAACGTACAGGAGCAATGAGACTGACGACTTTCACTGCCCTAACAAGTCCTAACACTGCTTGACTAACGTGCAGGAGGAATGAGACTGAGGACTATCACTGCCCTAACAAGTCCTAACACTGCTTGACTAACGTGCAGGAGCAATGAGACTGAGGACTATCACTGCCCTAACAAGTCCTAACACTGCGTGACTAACGTGCAGGAGCAATGAGACTGAGGACTATCACTGACAACCACACGCGCTAACACTGCTTGACTAACGTGCAGGAGCTATGAGACTGAGGACTATCACTGCCCACCACACGCGCTAACACTCCTTGACTAACGTGCAGGAGCCATGATACTGAGGACTATCACTGCCCACCACAAGTTTTAACACTGCTTGACTGACGTGCAGGAGCAATGAGACTGCGGACTATCACTGCCCACCATATGCCCTAACAGTGCTTGACTAACGTGCAGGAGAATTGGGACTGAGGACTATCACTGCCCACCACAAGCGCTAACACTGCTTGACTAACGTGCAGGAGCAATGAGAGTGAGGACTATCACTGCCCACCACAAGCGCTAACACTGCTTGACTAACGTGCAGGAGCAATGAGACTGAGGACTGTCACTGCCCACCACATGCGCTAACACTGCTTGACTAACGTGCAGGAGCAATGAGACTGAGGACTACCACTGCCCACCACAAGCGCTAACACTGCTTGACTAACGTGCAGGAGCAATGAGACTGAGGACTGTCACTGCCCACCACATGCGCTAACACTGCTTGACTAACGTGCAGGAGCAATGAGACTTAGGACTATCACTGCCCACCACAAGTCCTAACAGTGCTTGACTAACGTGCAGGAGCAATGAGACTGAGGACTATCACTGCCCACCACAAGTCCTAACAGTGCTTGATGAACGTGCAGGGGCAATGAGACTGAGGACTATCACTGCCCACCACAAGTCCTAACAGTGCTTGACTAACGTGCAGGAGCAATGAGACTGAGGACTATCACTGCCCACCACATGCGCTAACACTGCTTGACTAAAGTGCAGGAGCAATGAGACTGAGGACTATCACTGCCCAACACAAGTCCTAACAGTGCTTGATTAACGTGCAGGAGCAATGAGACGGAAGACTATCACTGCCCACCTATGCGCTAACACTGCTTGACTAACGTGCAGGAGCAATGAGACTTAGGACTATCACTCCCCACCACAAGTCCTAACAGAGCTTGACTAACGTGCAGGAGCAATGAGACTGAGGACTATCACTGCCCACCACATGCGCTAACACTGCTTGACTAAAGTGCAGGAGCAATGAGACTGAGGACTATCACTGCCCACCACAAGTCCTAACAGTGCTTGATTAACGTGCAGGAGCAATGAGACGGAAGACTATCACTGCCCACCACATGCGCTAACACTGCTTGACTAACGTGCCGGAGCAATGAGACTGAGGATTATCACTGCCCATCACAAGTCCTAACAGTGCTTGACTAACGTGCAGGAGCAATGAGACTGAGGACTATCACTGCCTACCACAAGTCCTAACACTGCTTGACTAACGTGCAGGAGCAATGAGACTGAGGACAATCACTGCCCACCATATGCGCTAACACTGCTTGACTAACTGGCAGGAGCAATGGGACTGAGGACTATCACTGCCCACCACATGCGCTAACACTGCTTGACTAACGTGCAGGAGCAATGAGACTGAGGACTATCACTGCCCACCACATGCGCTAAGAGTGTTTGACTAACGTGCAGGAGCAATGAGACTGAGGACTATCACTGCCCACCACACGCGCTAACACTACTTGACTAACGTGCAGGAGCAATGAGACTGAGGACTATCACTGCCCTAACAAGTCCTAACACTGCTTGACTAACGTGCAGGAGCAATGAGACTGAGGACTATCACTGCCCACCACATGCGCTAACACTGCTTGACTCACGTGCAGGAGCAATGAGACTGAGGACTATCACTGCCCACCACATGCGCTAACACTGCTTGACTAACGTGCAGGAGCAATTAGACTGAGGACTATTACTGCCCTAACAAGTACTAACAGGCTTGATTAACGTGCAGGAGCAATGAGACTGAGGAATATCACTGCCCACCACATGCGCTAACACTGCTTGACTAACGTGCAGGAGCAATGGGACTGAGGAGTATCATTGCCCACCACAAGTCCCAACACTGCTTGACTAACGTGCAGGAGCAATGAGACTGAGGACTATCACTGACCTAACAAGTCCTAACCGTGCTTGACTAACGTGCAGGAGCAAATGAGACTGAGGACTATCACTGCCCAGCACATGTCCTAAACTGCTTAACTAACGTGCAGGAGCAATGAGACTGAGGACTATCACTGCCCTAACAAGATCTAACAGTGCTTGACTAACGTGCAGGAGCAATGAGACTGAGGACTATCACTGCCTACCACATGCGCTAACACTGCTTGTCTAACGTGCAGGAGCAATGAGACTGAGGACTAACACTGCCCACCACATGCGCTAACACTGCTTGACTAACGTGCAGGAGCAATGAGACTGAGGACTATCACTGCCCTAACAGGTCCTAACAGTGCTTGACTAACGTGCAGGAGCAATGAGACTGAGGACTATCACTGCCCAGCACATGTCCTAAACTGCTTGACTAACGTGCAGGAGCAATGAGACTGAGGACTATCACTGCCCTAACAAGATCTAACAGTGCTTGACTAACGTGCAGGAGCAATGAGACTGAGGACTATCACTGCCCTAACAAGATCTAACAGTGCTTGACTAACGTGCAGGAGCAATGAGACTGAGGACTATCACTGCCTACCACATGGGCTAACACTGTTTGACTAACGTGCAGGAGCAATGAGACTGAGGACTATCACTGCCCACCACATGCGCTAACACTGCTTGACTAACGTGCAGGAGCAATGACACTGAGGACTATCACTGCCCACCACAAGTCCTAACACTGCCTGACTAACGTGCAGGGGCAATGAGACTGAGGACTACCACTGCCCACCACATGCTCTAACACTGCTTGACTAACGTGCAGGAGCAATGAGATTGAGGACTATCACTGCCCACCACATGCGCTGACACTGCTTGACTAACGTGCAGGGGCAATGAGACTGAGGACTATCACTGCCCACCACATGCGCTAAAACTGCCTGACTAACGTGCAGGGGCAATGAGACTGAGGACTACCACTGCCCACCACGTGCTCTAACACTGCTTGACTAACGTGCAGGAGCAATGAGACTGAGGACTATCACTGCCCTAACAAGTCCTAACAGTGCTTGACTAACGTGCAGGAGCAATGAGACAGAGGACTATCACTGCCCACCACATGCGCTAACACTGTCTGACTAACGTGCAGGAGCAATGAGACTGAGGACTATCACTGCCCTAACAAGTCCCAACACTGCTTGACTAACGTGCAGGAACAATGAGACTGACGACTATCACTGCCCTAACAAGTCCCAATACTGCTTGACTAACGTGCAGGAGCAATGAGACTGAGGACTATCACTGCCCTAACAAGTCCCAACACTGCTTGACTAACGTGCAGGAGCAATGAGACTGACGACTATCACTGCCCTAACAAGTCCTAACACTGCTTGACTAACGTGCAGGAGCAATGAGACTGAGGACTATCACTGCCCTAGCAAGTCCTAACACTGCTTGACTAACGTGCAGGAGCAATGAGACTGAGGATTATCACTGCCCTAACAAGTCCTAACACTGCTTGACTAACGTGCAGGAGCAATGAGACTGAGGACAATCACTGTCCACCACATGCGCTAACACTGCTTGACTAACGTGCAGGAGCAATGAGACTGAGGACTATCACTGCCCTAACAAGTCCTAACACTGCTTGACTAACGTGCAGGAGCAATGAGACTGAGGACTATCACTGCCCACCACACGCATTAAGACTGCTTGGTTAACGTGCAGGAGCAATGAGACTGAGGATTATCACTGCCCACCACACGCGCTAACACTGCTTGACTAACGTGCAGGAGCAATGAGACTGAGGACTATCACTGCCCACCACAAGCGCTAACACTGCTTGACTTACGTGCAGGAGCAATGAGACTGAGGACTACCACTGCCCACCACGTGCTCTAACACTGCTTGACTAACGTGCAGGAGCAATGAGACTGAGGACTACCACTGCCCTAACAAGTCCTAACAGAGCTTGACTATCGTGCAGGAGCAATGAGACTGAGGACTACCACTGCCCACCACAAGTCCTAACAGTGCATGACTAACGTGCAGGAGCAATGAGACTGAGGACTATCACTGCCCTCCACATGCGCTAACACTGCTTGACTAACGTGCAGGTGCAATGAGACTGAGGACTAGCACTGCCCACCACATGCGCTAACACTGCTTGACTAACGTGCAGGTGCAATGAGACTGAGGACTATCACTGCCCACCACATGCGCTAACAGTGCTTGACTAACGTGCAGGTGCATTGAGACTGAGGACTATCACTGCCCTAACAAGTCCTAACAGTGTTTGACTATCGTGCAGGAACAATGAGACTGAGGACAACCACTGCCCTAACAAGTCCTAACCGTGCTTGACTAACGTGCAGGAGCAATGAGACTGAGGACTACCACTGCCCACCACAAGTCCTAACAGTGCATGACTAACGTGCAGGAGCAATGAGACTGAGGACTATCACTGCCCACCACATGCGCTAACACTGCTTGACTAACGTGCAGGAGCAATGTGACTGAGGACTATCACTGCCCTAACAAGTCCCAACACTGCTTGACTAACGTGCAGGAGCAATGAGACTGACGACTATCACTGCCCTAACAAGTCCTAACACTGCTTGACTAACGTGCAGGAGCAATGAGACTGACGACTATCACTGCCCTAACAAGTCCTAACACTGCTTGACTAACGTGCAGGAGCAATGAGACTGAGGACTATCACTGCCTTAACAAGTCCTAACACTGCTTGACTAACGTGCAGGAGCAATGAGACTGAGGACTATCACTGCCCTAACAAGTCCTAACACTGCTTGACTAACGTGCAGGAGCAATGAGACTAAGGACTATCACTGCCCACCACACGCGCTAACACTGCTTGACTAACATGCAGGAGCAATGAGTCTGAGGACTATCACTGCCCACCTCACGCCCTAACACTGCTTGACTAACATGCGGGAGCAATGAGTCTGAGGACTATCACTGCCCACCACATGCGCTAACACTGCTTGACTAATTGGAAGGAGGAATGAGACTGAGGACTATCACTGCCCACCACATGCCCTAACAGTGCTTGACTAACGTGCAGGAGCAATGAGACTGAGGACTATCACTGCCCACCACATGCGCTAACACTGCTTGACTAACGTGCAGGACCAATGAGACTGAGGACTATCACTGCCCACCACAAGTCCTAACATTGCTTGACTAACGTGCAGGAGCAATGAGACTGAGGACTATCACTGCCCACCACATGCGCTAACACTGCTTGCCTAACTGGCAGGAGCAATGAGACTGAGGACTATCACAGCCCACCACACGCGCTAACACTGCTTGACTAACTGGCAGGAGCAATGAGACTGAGGACTATCACTGCCCACCACACGCGCTAACACTGCTTGACTAACGTGCAGGAGCAATGAGACTGAGGACTATCACTGCCAACCACATGTGCTAACACTGCTTGACTGACGTGTAGGAGCAATGAGACTGAGGACTATCACTGCCCTAACAAGTCCTAACACTGCTTGACTAACGTGCAGGAGCAATGAGACTGAAGACTATCACTGCCCACCACATGCACTATCACTGCTTGGCTAACGTAAAGGAGCAATGAGACTGAGCACTATCACTGCCCACCACATGCGCTAACACTGCTTGACTAACTTAAAGGAGCAATGAGACTGAGGACTATCACTGCCCACCACAAGTCCTAACAGTGCTTGGCTAACGTGCAGGAGCAATGAGACTGAGGACTATAACTGCCCACCACATGCACTAACACTGCTTGACTAACGTGCAGGAGCAATGAGACTGAGGACTATCACTGCCCACCACAAGTCCTAACACTGCTTGACTAACGTGCAGGAACAATGAGACTGAAGACTATCACTGCCCACCACATGCGCTAACACTGCTTGACTATCGTGCAGGAGCAATGAGACTGAGGACTATTACTGCCCACCACAAGTCCTAACACTGCTTGACTAACGTGCAGGAACAATGAGACTGAAGACTATCACTGCCCACCACATGCGCTAACAGTGCTTGACTAACGTGCAGGAGCAATGAGACTGAGGACTACCACTGCCCACCACATGCGCTAACAGTGCTTGATTAACGTGCAGTAGCAATGAGTCTGAGGACTATCACTGCCCTAACAAGTCCTAACAGTGCTTGACTAACGTGCAGGAGCAATGAGACTGAGGACTATCACTGCCCACCACACGGCGCTAACACTGCTTGACTAACGTGCAGGAGCAATGAGACTGAGGATTATCACTGCCCACCACAAGCGCTAACACTGCTTGACTAACGTGCAGGAGCAATGAGACTGAGGACTATCACTGTCCTAACAAGTCCTACCGGTGCTGGATTATCGTGCAGAAGCAATGAGACTGAGGACTATCACTGCCCACCACATGCGCTAACACTGCTTGACTAACGTGCAGGTGCAATGAGACTGAGGACTATCACTGCCCACCACATGCCCTAACAGTGCTTGACTAACGTGCAGGTGCAATGAGACTGAGGACTATCACTGCCCTAACAAGTCCTAACAGTGCTTGACTAACGTGCAGGAACAATGAGACTGAGGACTACCACTGCCCTAACAAGTCCTAACAGTGCTTGACTAACGTGCAGGAGCAATGAGACTGAGGACTACCACTGCCCACCACAAGTCCTAAGAGTGCATGACTAACGTGCAGGAGCAATGAGACTGAGGACTATCACTGCCCACCACATGCGCTAACACTGCTTGACTAACGTGCAGGAGCAATGAGACTGAGGACTATCACTGCCCTAACAAGTCCCAACACTGCTTGACTAACGTGCAGGAGCAATGAGACTGAGGACTATCACTGCCCTAACAAGTCCCAACACTGCTTGACTAACGTGCAGGAGCAATGAGACTGACGACTATCACTGCCCTAACAAGTCCTAACACTGCTTGACTAACGTGCAGGAGCAATGAGACTGAGGACTATCACTGCCTTAACAAGTCCAAACACTGCTTGACTAACGTGCAGGAGCAATGAGACTGAGGACTATCACTGCCCTAACAAGTCCTAACACTGCTTGACTAACGTGCAGGAGCAATGAGACTGAGGACTATCACTGCCCACCCCACGCGCTAACACTGCTTGACTAACGTGCAGGAGCAATGAGACTGAGGATTATCACTGCCCACCACAAGCGCTAACACTGCTTGACTAACGTGCAGGAGCAATGAGACTGGGGACTATCACTGTCCTAACAAGTCCTACCGGTGCTGGATTATCGTGCAGAAGCAATGAGACTGAGGACTATCACTGCCCACCACATGTCCTTACACTGCTTGACTAACGTGCAGGAGCAATGAAACTGAGGACTATCACTGCCCACCACATGCGCTAACACTGCTTGACTAACTGGCAGGAGCAATGAGACTGAGGACTATCACTGCCCTAACAAGTCCCAACACTGCTTGACTAACGTACAGGAGCAATGAGACTGACGACTATCACTGCCCTAACAAGTCCTAACACTGCTTGACTAACGTGCAGGAGGAATGAGACTGAGGACTATCACTGCCCTAACAAGTCCTAACACTGCTTGACTAACGTGCAGGAGCAATGAGACTGAGGACTATCACTGCCCTAACAAGTCCTAACACTGCTTGACTAACGTGCAGGAGCAATGAGACTGAGGACTATCACTGACAACCACACGCGCTAACACTGCTTGACTAACGTGCAGGAGCTATGAGACAGAGGACTATCACTGCCCACCACACGCGCTAACACTCCTTGACTAACGTGCAGGAGCCATGATACTGAGGACTATCACTGCCCACCACAAGCTTTAACACTGCTTGACCGACGTGCAGGAGCAATGAGACTGAGGACTATCACTGCCCACCATATGCCCTAACAGTGCTTGACTAACGTGCAGGAGAATTGGGACTGAGGACTATCACTGCCCACCACAAGCGCTAACACTGCTTGACTAACGTGCAGGAGCAATGAGAGTGAGGACTATCACTGCCCACCACAAGCGCTAACACTGCTTGACTAACGTGCAGGAGCAATGAGACTGAGGACTGTCACTGCCCACCACATGCGCTAACACTGCTTGACTAACGTGCAGGAGCAATGAGACTGAGGACTACCACTGCCCACCACAAGCGCTAACACTGCTTGACTAACGTGCAGGAGCAATGAGACTGAGGACTGTCACTGCCCACCACATGCGCTAACACTGCTTGACTAACGTGCAGGAGCAATGAGACTGAGGACTATCACTGCCCACCACAAGTCCTAACAGTGCTTGACTAACGTGCAGGAGCAATGAGACTGAGGACTATCACTGCCCACCACAAGTCCTAACAGTGCTTGATGAACGTGCAGGAGCAATGAGACTGAGGACTATCACTGCCCACCACAAGTCCTAACAGTGCTTGGCTAACGTGCAGGAGCAATGAGACTGAGGACTATCACTGCCCACCACATGCGCTAACACTGCTTGACTAAAGTGCAGGAGCAATGAGACTGAGGACTATCACCGCCCAACACAAGTCCTAACAGTGCTTGATTAACGTGCAGGAGCAATGAGACGGAAGACTATCACTGCCCACCTATGCCCTAACACTGCTTGACTAACGTGCAGGAGCAATGAGACTTAGGACTATCACTCCCCACCACAAGTCCTAACAGAGCTTGACTAATCTGCAGGAGCAATGAGACTGAGGACTATCACTGCCCACCACATGCGCTAACACTGCTTGACTAAAGTGCAGGAGCAATGAGACTGAGGACTATCACTGCCCACCACAAGTCCTAACAGTGCTTGATTAACGTGCAGGAGCAATGAGACGGAAGACTATCACTGCCCACCACATGCGCTAACACTGCTTGACTAACGTGCAGGAGCAATGAGACTGAGGATTATCACTGCCCATCACAAGTCCTAACAGTGCTTGACTAACGTGCAGGAGCAATGAGACTGAGGACTATCACTGCCTACCACAAGTCCTAACACTGCTTGACTAACGTGCAGGAGCAATGAGACTGAGGACTATCACTGCCCACCACATGCGCTAACACTGCTTGAATAACGTGCAGGAGCAATGAGACTGAGGACTATCACTGCCCACCACATGCGCTAAGAGTGTTTGACTAACGTGCAGGAGCAATGAGACTGAGGACTATCACTGCCCACCACACGAGCTAACACTACTTGACTAACGTGCAGGAGCAATGAGACTGAGGACTATCACTGCCCACCACATGCGCTAAGAGTGTTTGACTAACGTGCAGGAGCAATGAGACTGAGGACTATCACTGCCCACCACACGAGCTAACACTACTTGACTAACGTGCAGGAGCAATGAGACTGAGGACTATCACTGCCCTAACAAGTCCTAACACTGCTTGACTAACGTGCAGGAGCAATGAGACTGAGGACTATCACTGCCCACCACACGCGCTAACACTGCTTGACTCACGTGCAGGAGCAATGAGACTGACGATTATCACTGCCCACCACATGCGCTAACACTGCTTGACTAACGTGCAGGAGCAATGAGACTGAGGACTATTACTGCCCTAACAAGTACTAACAGGCTTGATTAACGTGCAGGAGCAATGAGACTGAGGAATATCACTGCCCACCTCATGCGCTAACACTGCTTGACTAACGTGCAGGAGCAATGGGACTGAGGAGTATCATTGCCCACCACAAGTCCCAACACTGCTTGACTAACGTGCAGGAGCAATGAGACTGAGGACTATCACTGCCCTAACAAGTCCTAACAGTGCTTGACTAACGTGCAGGAGCAAATGAGACTGAGGACTATCACTGCCCAGCACATGTCCTAAACTGCTTAACTAACGTGCAGGAGCAATGAGACTGAGGACTATCACTGCCCTAACAAGATCTAACAGTGCTTGACTAACGTGCAGGAGCAATGAGACTGAGGACTATCACTGCCTACCACATGCGCTAACACTGCTTGTCTAACGTGCAGGAGCAATGAGACTGAGGACTAACACTGCCCACCACATGCGCTAACACTGCTTGACTAACGTGCAGGAGCAATGAGACTGAGGACTATCACTGCCCTAACAGGTCCTAACAGTGCTTGACTAACGTGCAGGAGCAATGAGACTGAGGACTATCACTGCCCAGCACATGTCCTAAACTGCTTGACTAACGTGCAGGAGCAATGAGACTGAGGACTATCACTGCCCTAACAAGATCTAACAGTGCTTGACTAACGTGCAGGAGCAATGAGACTGAGGACTATCACTGCCCTAACAAGATCTAACAGTGCTTGACTAACGTGCAGGAGCAATGAGACTGAGGACTATCACTGCCTACCACATGGGCTAACACTGTTTGACTAACGTGCAGGAGCAATGAGACTGAGGACTATCACTGCCCACCACATGCGCTAACACTGCTTGACTAACGTGCAGGAGCAATGACACTGAGGACTATCACTGCCCACCACAAGTCCTAACACTGCCTGACTAACGTGCAGGGGCAATGAGACTGAGGACTACAACTGCCCACCACGTGCTCTAACACTGCTTGACTAACGTGCAGGAGCAATGAGACTGAGGACTATCACTGCCCACCACATGCGCTAACACTGCTTGACTAACGTGCAGGGGCAATGAGACTGAGGACTATCACTGCCCACCACATGCGCTAAAACTGCTTGACTAACGTGCAGGAGCAATGACACTGAGGACTATCACTGCCCACCACAAGTCCTAACACTGCCTGACTAACGTGCAGGGGCAATGAGACTGAGGACTACCACTGCCCACCACGTGCTCTAACACTGCTTGACTAACGTGCAGGAGCAATGAGACTGAGGACTATCACTGCCCACAACATGCGCTAACACTGCTTGACTAACGTGCAGGAGCAATGAGACTGAGGACTATCACTGCCCACCACATGCGCTAACACTGCTTGACTAACGTGCAGGGGCAATGAGACTGAGGACTACCACTGCCCACCACGTGCTCTAACACTGCTTGACTAACGTGCAGGAGCAATGAGACTGAGGACTATCACTGCCCTAACAAGTCCTAACAGTGCTTGACTAACGTGCAGGAGCAATGAGACAGAGGACTATCACTGCCCACCACATGCGCAAACCCTGCCTGACTAACGTGCAGGAGCAATGAGACTGAGGACTATCACTGCCCTAACAAGTCCCAACACTGCTTGACTAACGTGCAGGAACAATGAGACTGACGACTATCACTGCCCTAACAAGTCCCAATACTGCTTGACTAACGTGCAGGAGTAATGAGACTGAGGACTATCACTGCCCTAACAAGTCCCAACACTGCTTGACTAACGAGCAGGAGCAATGAGACTGACGACTATCACTGCCCTAACAAGTCCTAACACTGCTTGACTAACGTGCAGGAGCAATGAGACTGAGGACTATCACTGCCCTAGCAAGTCCTAACACTGCTTGACTAACGTGCAGGAGCAATGAGACTGAGGATTATCACTGCCCTAACAAGTCCTAACACTGCTTGACTAACGTGCAGGAGCAATGAGACTGAGGACTATCACTGTCCACCACATGCGCTAACACTGCTTGACTAACGTGCAGGAGCAATGAGACTGAGGACTATCACTGCCCTAACAAGTCCTAACACTGCTTGACTAACGTGCAGGAGCAATGAGACTGAGGACTATCACTGCCCACCACACGCATTAAGACTGCTTGGTTAACGTGCAGGAGCAATGAGACTGAGGATTATCATTGCCCACCACACGCGCTAACACTGCTTGACTAACGTGCAGGAGCAATGAGACTGAGGACTATCACTGCCCACCACAAGCGCTAACACTGCTTGACTTACGTGCAGGAGCAATGAGACTGAGGACTATCACTGCCCACCACATGCGCTAACACTGCTTGACTAACGTGCAGGAGCAATGAGACTGAGGACTATCACTGCCCACCATATGCCCTAACAGTGCTTGACTGACGTGCAGGAGAATTGAGACTGAGGACTATCACTGCCCACCACATCCGCTAACACTGCTTGACTAACGTGCAGGAGCAATGAGACAGAGGACTATCACTGCCCACCATATGCCCTAACAGTGCTTGACTAACGTGCAGGAGAATTGAGACTGAGGACAATCACTGCCCACCACATGCGCTAACACTGCTTGACTAACGTGCAGGGGCAATGAGACAGGACTATCACTGCCCACCACAAGTGCTAACACTGCTTGACTAATGTGCAGGAGCAATGAGACTGAGGACTATCACTGCCCACCACATGCGCTAACACTGCTTGACTAACGTGCAGGAGCAATGAGACTGAGGACTATTACTGCCCTAACAAGTACTAACAGGCTTGATTAACGTGCAGGAGCAATGAGACTGAGGAATATCACTGCCCACCACATGCGCTAACACTGCTTGACTAACGTGCAGGAGCAATGAGACTGAGGACTATCACTGCCCTAACAAGTACTAACAGTGCTTGACTAACGTGCAGGAGCAATGAGACTGAGGACTATCACTGCCCACCCCATGCGCTAACATTGCTTGACTAACGTGCAGGAGCAATGAGACTGTGGACTATCACTGCCCACCACAAGTCCTAACACTGCTTGACTAAGGTGCAGGAACAATGAGACTGAGGACTATCACTGCCCGCCACATGCACTAACACAGCTTGACTAACGTGCAGGAGCAATGAGACTGAGGACTATCACTGCCCACCACAAGTCCTAACACTGCTTGACTAACGTGCAGGAACAATGAGACTGAAGACTATCAGTGCCCACCACATGCGTTAACACTGCTTGACTATCATGCAGGAGCAATGAGATTGAGGACTATCACTGCCCACCACAAGTCCTAACACTGCTTGACTAACGTGCAGGAACAATGAGACTGAGGACTATCACTGCCCACCACATGCGCTAACAGTGCTTTACTAACGTGCAGGAGCAATGAGACTGAGGACTATCACTGCCCACCACATGCGCTAACAGTGCTTGACTAACGTGCAGGAGTAATGAGACTGAGGACTATCACTGCCCTATCAAGTCCTAACAGTGCTTGACTAACGTGCAGGAGCAATGAGACTGAGGACTATCACTGCCCACCACACGCGCTAACACTGCTTGACTAACGTGCAGGAGCAATGAGACTCAGGACTATCACTGCCCACGACAAGTCCTAACACTGCTTGACTAACGTGCAGGAGCAATGAGACTGAGGACTATCACTGCCCTAACAAGTCCTAACAGTGCTTGACTAACGTGCAGGAGCAATGAGACTGAGAACTATCACTGCCCACCACATGCGGTAACACTGCTTGACTAACGTGCAGGAGCAATGAGACTGAGGATTATCACTGCCCACCACCTGCGCTAACACTGCTTGACTAACGTGCAGGAGCAATGAGACTGAGAACTATCACTGCCCTAACAAGTCCTAACAGTGCTTTACTAACGTGCAGGAGCAATGAGACTGAGGACTATCACTGCCCACCGCAACTCCTAACACTGCTTGACTAACGTGCAGGAGAATGAGAATGAAGACTATCACTGCCCACCACATGCGCTAACACTGCATGACTAACGTGCAGGTGCAATGAGACTGAGGACTATCACTGCCCTAACAAGTCCTAACAGTGCTTGACTAACGTGAAGGAACAATGAGACTGAGGACTATCACTGCCCTAACAAGTCCTAACAGTGCTTGACTAACGTGCAGGAGCAATGAGACTGAGAACTATCACTGCCCACCACATGCGGTAACACTGCTTGACTAACGTGCAGGAGCAATGAGACTGAGGATTATCACTGCCCACCACCTGCGCTAACACTGCTTGACTAACGTGCAGGAGCAATGAGACTGAGAACTATCACTGCCCTAACAAGTCCTAACAGTGCTTGACTAACGTGCAGGAGCAATGAGACTGAGGACTATCACTGCCCACCACAAGTACTAACAGTGCTTGACTAACGTGCAGGATCAATGAGACTGAGGACTATCACTGCCCACCACTTGCGCTAACAGTGCTTGCCTAACTGGCAGGAGCAGTGAGACTGAGAACTATCACTGCCCACCACATGCGCTAACACTGCTTGCCTAACTGGCAGGAGCAATGAGAATTAGGACTATCACTGCCCACCACACGCGCTAACACTGCTTGACTAACGTGCTGGAGCAATAAGACTGAGGACTATCATTGCCCTAAGAAATCCTATCACTGCTTGACTAACGTGCAGGAGCAATGAGACTGAGGGCTATCACTGCCCTAACAAGTCCTAACATTGCTTGATTAACGTGCAGGAGCAATGAGACTGAGGACTATCACTGCCCACCACAAGTCCTAACAGTGCTTGACTAACGTGCAGGAGCAATGAGAATGAAGACTATCACTGCCCACCACATGCGCTAACACTGCTTGACTAACGTGCAGGTGCAATGAGGCTGAGGACTATCACTGTCCTAACAAGTCCTAACAGTGCATGACTAACGTGCAGGAACAATGAGACTGAGGACTATCACTGCCCTAACAAGTCCTAAGAGTGCTTGTCTAACGTGCAGGAGCAATGAGACTGAGGACTATCACTGCCCACCACTAGTCCTAACACTGCTTGACTAACGTGCAGGAGCAATGAGACTGAGGACTATCACTGCCCTAGCAAGTCCTAACACTGCTTGACTAACGTGCGGGAGCAATGAGACTGAGGACTATCACTGCCCACCACAAGCGCTAACACTGCTTGACTAACGTGTAGGAGCAATGAGACTGAGGACTATCACAGCCCACCACATGCGCTAACACTGCTTGACTAACGTGCAGGAGCAATGAGACTGAGGTCTATCACTGCCCACCATATGCCTTAACAGTGCTTGACAAACGTGCAGGAGAATTGAGACTGAGGATTATCACTGCCCACCACATGCGCTAACTCTGCTTGACTAACGTGCAGGAGCAATGAGACTGAGGACTATCACTGCCCACCACAAGCGCTAACACTGCTTGACTAACGTGCAGGAGCAATGCGACTGAGGACTATCACTGCCACCCACATGCGCTAACACTGCTTGACTAACGTGCAGGACCAATATGACTGAGGATTATCACTGCCCACCACAAGTCCAGACAGTGCTTGACTAACGTGCAGGAGCAATGAGACTGAGGACTATCACTGCCCACCACATGCGCTAACACTGCTTGACTAACGTGCAGGACCAATGAGACTGAGGACTATCACTGCCCACCACAAGTCCTAACAGTGCTTGACTAACGTGCAGGAGCAATGAGACTGAGGACTATCACTGCCCACCACATGCGCTAACACTGCTTGACTAACGTGCAGGACCAATGAGACTGAGGACTATCACTGCCCACCACAAGTCCTAACAGTGCTTGACTAACGTGCAGGAGCAATGAGACTGAGGACTATCACTGCCCACCACATGCGCTAACACTGCTTGCCTAACTGGCAGGAGAAATGAGACTGAGGACTATCACTGCCCACCACACGCGCTAACACTGCTTGACTAACTGGCAGGAGCAATGAGACTGAGGACTATCACTGCCAACCACATGTGCTAACACTGCTTGACTGACGTGCAGGAGCAATGAGACTGAGGACTATCACTGCCCTAACAAGTCCTAACACTGCTTGACTAACGTGCAGGAGCAATGAGACTGAAGAATATCACTGCCCACCACATGCACTATCACTGTTTGGCTAACGTAAAGGAGGAATGAGACTGAGGACTATCACTGCCCACCACATGCGCTAACACTGCTTGTCTAACTTAAAGGAGCAATGAGACTGAGGACTATCACTGCCCACCACAAGTCCTAACAGTGCTTGGCTAACGTGCAGGAGCAATGAGACTGAGGACTATCACTGCCCACCACATGCACTAACACTGATTGACTAACGTGCAGGAGCAATGAGACTGAGGACTATCACTGCCCACCACAAGTCCTAACACTGCTTTACTAACGTGCAGGAACAGTGAGACTGAAGACTATCACTGCCCACCACATGCCCTAACACTGCTTGACTAACGTGCAGGAGCAATGAGACTGAGGACTATTACTGCCCACCACAAGTCCTAACACTGCTTGACTAACGTGCAGGAACAATGAGACTGAAGACTATCACTGCCCACCACATGCGCTAACAGTGCTTGACTAACGTGCAGGAGCAATGAGACTGAGGACTATCACTGCCCACCACATGCGCTAACAGTGCTTGATTAACGTGCAGTAGCAATGAGACTGAGGACTATCACTGCCCTAACAAGTCCTAACAGTGCTTGACTAACGTGCAGGAGCAATGAGACTGAGGACTATCACTGCCCACCCCACGCGCTAACACTGCTTGACTAACGTGCAGGAGCAATGAGACTGAGGATTATCACTGCCCACCACAAGCGCTAACACTGCTTGACTAACGTGCAGGAGCAATGAGACTGAAGACTATCACTGTCCTAACAAGTCCTACTGGTGCTGGATTATCGTGCAGAAGCAATGAGACTGAGGACTATCACTGCCCACCACATGTCCTTACACTGCTTGACTAACGTGCAGGAGCAATGAAACTGAGGACTATCACTGCCCACCACATGCGCTAACACTGCTTGACTAACTGGCAGGAGCAATGAGACTGAGGACTATCACTGCCCTAACAAGTCCCAACACTGCTTGACTAACGTACAGGAGCAATGAGACTGACGACTATCACTGCCCTAACAAGTCCTTACACTGCTTGACTAACGTGCAGGAGGAATGAGACTGAGGACTATCACTGCCCTAACAAGTCCTAACACTGCTTGACTAACGTGCAGGAGCAATGAGACTGAGGACTATCACTGCCCTAACAAGTCCTAACACTGCTTGACTAACGTGCAGGAGCAATGAGACTGAGGACTATCACTGCCCACCACACGCGCTAACACTGCTTGACTAACGTGCAGGAGCTATGAGACTGAGGACTATCACTGCCCACCACACGCGCTAACACTCCTTGACTAACGTGCAGGAGCCATGATACTGAGTACTATCACTGCCCACCACAAGCATTAACACTGCTTGACTGACGTGCAGGAGCAATGAGACTGAGGACTATCACTGCCCACCATATGCCCTAACAGTGCTTGACTAACGTGCAGGAGAATTGGGACTGAGGACTATCACTGCCCACCACAAGCGCTAACACTGCTTGACTAACGTGCAGGAGCAATGAGAGTGAGGACTATCACTGCCCACCACAAGCGCTAACACTGCTTGACTAACGTGCAGGAGCAATGAGACTGAGGACTGTCACTGCCCACCACATGCGCTAACACTGCTTGACTAACGTGCAGGAGCAATGAGACTGAGGACTACCACTGCCCACCACAAGCGCTAACACTGCTTGACTAACGTGCAGGAGCAATGAGACTGAGGACTGTCACTGCCCACCACATGCGCTAACACTGCTTGGCTAACGTGCAGGAGCAATGAGACTGAGGACTATCACTGCCCACCACGAGTCCTAACAGTGCTTGACTAACGTGCAGGAGCAATGAGACTGAGGACTATCACTGCCCACCACAAGTCCTAACAGTGCTTGATGAACGTGCAGGAGCAATGAGACGGAAGACTATCACTGCCCACCTATGCGCTAACACTGCTTGACTAACGTGCAGGAGCAATGAGACTTAGGACTATCACTCCCCACCACAAGTCCTAACAGAGCTTGACTAACGTGCAGGAGCAATGAGACTGAGGACTATCACTGCCCACCACATGCGCTAACACTGCTTGACTAAAGTGCAGGAGCAATGAGACTGAGGACTATCACTGCCCACCACAAGTCCTAACAGTGCTTGATTAACGTGCAGGAGCAATGAGACGGAAGACTATCACTGGCCACCACATGCGCTAACACTGCTTGACTAACGTGCAGGAGCAATGAGACTGAGGATTATCACTGCCCACCACAAGTCCTAACAGTGCTTGACTAACGTGCAGGAGCAATGAGACTGAGGACTATCACTGCCTACCACAAGTCCTAACACTGCTTGACTAACGTGCAGGAGCAATGAGACTGAGGACTATCACTGCCCACCATATGCGCTAACACTGCATGACTAACTGGCAGGAGCAATGGGACTGAGGACTATCACTGCCCACCACATGCGCTAACACTGCTTGACTAACGTGCAGGAGCAATGAGACTGAGGACTATCACTGCCCACCACATGCGCTAAGAATGTTTGACTAACGTGCAGGAGCAATAAGACTGAGGACTATCACTGCCTACCACACGCGCTAACACTACTTGACTAACGTGCAGGAGCAATGAGACTGAGGACTATCACTGCCCTAACAAGTCCTAACACTGCTTGACTAACGTGCAGGAGCAATGAGACTGAGGACTATCACTGCCCACCACATGCGCTAACACTGCTTGACTCACGTGCAGGAGCAATGAGACTGAGGACTATCACTGCCCACCACATGCGCTAACACTGCTTGACTAACGTGCAGGAGCAATGAGACTGAGGACTATTACTGCCCTAACAAGTACTAACAGGCTTGATTAACGTGCAGGAGCAATGATACTGAGGAATATCACTGCCCACCACATGCGCTAACACTGCTTGACTAACGTGCAGGAGCAATGGGACTGAGGAGTATCATTGCCCACCACAAGTCCCAACACTGCTTGACTAACGTGCAGGAGCAATGAGACTGAGGACTATCACTGCCCAGCACATGTCCTAAACTGCTTAACTAACGTGCAGGAGCAATGAGACTGAGGACTATCACTGCCCTAACAAGATCTAACAGTGCTTGACTAACGTGCAGGAGCAATGAGACTGAGGACTATCACTGCCTACCACATGCGCTAACACTGTTTGTCTAACGTGCAGGAGCAATGAGACTGAGGACTAACACTGCCCACCACATGCGCTAACACTGCTTGACTAACGTGCAGGAGCAATGAGACTGAGGACTATCACTGCCCTAACAGGTCCTAACAGTGCTTGACTAACGTGCAGGAGCAATGAGACTGAGGACTATCACTGCCCAGCACATGTCCTAAACTGCTTGACTAACGTGCAGGAGCAATGAGACTGAGGACTATCACTGCCCTAACAAGATCTAACAGTGCTTGACTAACGTGCAGGAGCAATGAGACTGAGGACTATCACTGCCCTAACAAGATCTAACAGTGCTTGACTAACGTGCAGGAGCAATGAGACTGAGGACTATCACTGCCTACCACATGGGCTAACACTGTTTGACTAACGTGCAGGAGCAATGAGACTGAGGACTATCACTGCCCACCACATGCGCTAACACTGCTTGACTAACGTGCAGGAGCAATGACACTGAGGACTATCACTGCCCACCACAAGTCCTAACACTGCCTGACTAACGTGCAGGGGCAATGAGACTGAGGACTACCATTGCCCACCACGTGCTCTAACACTGCTTGACTAACGTGCAGGAGCAATGAGACTGAGGACTATCACTGCCCACCACATGCCCTAACACTGCTTGACTAACGTGCAGGGGCAATGAGACTGAGGACTATCACTGCCCACCACATGCGCTAACACTGCCTGACTAACGTGCAGGGGCAATGAGACTGAGGACTACCACTGCCCACCACGTGCTCTAACACTGCTTGACTAACGTGCAGGAGCAATGAGACTGAGGACTATCACTGCCCTAACAAGTCCTAACAGTGCTTGACTAACGTGCAGGAGCAATGAGACAGAGGACTATCACTGCCCACCACATGCGCTAACACTGCCTGACTAACGTGCAGGAGCAATGAGACTGAGGACTATCACTGCCCTAACAAGTCCCAACACTGCTTGACTAACGTGCAGGAACAATGAGACTGACGACTATCACTGCCCTAACAAGTCCCAATACTGCTTGACTAACGTGCAGGAGCAATGAGACTGAGGACTATCACTGCCCTAACAAGTCCCAACACTGCTTGACTAACGTGCAGGAGCAATGAGACTGACGACTATCACTGCCCTAACAAGTCCTAACACTGCTTGACTAACGTGCAGGAGCAATGAGACTGAGGACTATCACTGCCCTAGCAAGTCCTAACACTGCTTGACTAACGTGCAGGAGCAATGAGACTGAGGATTATCACTGCCCTAACAAGTCCTAACACTGCTTGACTAACGTGCAGGAGCAATGAGACTGAGGACTATCACTGTCCACCACATGCGCTAACACTGCTTGACTAACGTGCAGGAGCAATGAGACTGAGGACTATCACTGCCCTAACAAGTCCTAACACTGCTTGACTAACGTGCAGGAGCAATGAGACTGAGGACTATCACTGCCCACCACACGCGCTAAGACTGCTTGGTTAACGTGCAGGAGCAATGAGACTGAGGATTATCACTGCCCACCACACGCGCTAACACTGCTTGACTAACGTGCAGGAGCAATGAGACTGAGGACTATCACTGCCCACCACAAGCGCTAACACTGCTTGACTTACGTGCAGGAGCAATGAGACTGAGGACTATCACTGCCCTAGCAAGTCCTAACACTGCTTGACTAACGTGCAGGAGCAATGAGACTGAGGATTATCACTGCCCTAACAAGTCCTAACACTGCTTGACTAACGTGCAGGAGCAATGAGACTGAGGACTATCACTGCCCACCATATGCGCTAACACTGCATGACTAACTGGCAGGAGCAATGGGACTGAGGACTATCACTGCCCACCACATGCGCTAACACTGCTTGACTAACGTGCAGGAGCAATGAGACTGAGGACTATCACTGCCCACCACATGCGCTAAGAGTGTTTGACTAACGTGCAGGAGCAATGAGACTGAGGACTATCACTGCCCACCACACGCGCTAACACTACTTGACTAACGTGCAGGAGCAATGAGACTGAGGACTATCACTGCCCTAACAAGTCCTAACACTGCTTGACTAACGTGCAGGAGCAATGAGACTGAGGACTATCACTGCCCACCACATGCGCTAACACTGCTTGACTCACGTGCAGGAGCAATGAGACTGAGGACTATCACTGCCCACCACATGCGCTAACACTGCTTGACTAACGTGCAGGAGCAATGAGACTGAGGACTATTACTGCCCTAACAAGTACTAACAGGCTTGATTAACGTGCAGGAGCAATGAGACTGAGGAATATCACTGCCCACCACATGCGCTAACACTGCTTGACTAACGTGCAGGAGCAATGGGACTGAGGAGTATCATTGCCCACCACAAGTCCCAACACTGCTTGACTAACGTGCAGGAGCAATGAGACTGAGGACTATCACTGCCCTAACAAGTCCTAACACTGCTTGACTAACGTGCAGGAACAATGAGACTGAAGACTATCAGTGCCCACCACATGCGTTAACACTGCTTGACTATCGTGCAGGAGCAATGAGATTGAGGACTATCACTGCCCACCACAAGTCCTAACACTGCTTGACTAACGTGCAGGAACAATGAGACTGAGGACTATCACTGCCCACCACATGCGCTAACAGTGCTTTACTAACGTGCAGGAGCAATGAGACTGAGGACTATCACTGCCCACCACATGCGCTAACAGTGCTTGACTAACGTGCAGGAGTAATGAGACTGAGGACTATCACTGCCCTATCAAGTCCTAACAGTGCTTGACTAACGTGCAGGAGCAATGAGACTGAGGACTATCACTGCCCACCACACGCGCTAACACTGCTTGACTAACGTGCAGGAGCAATGAGACTCAGGACTATCACTGCCCACGACAAGTCCTAACACTGCTTGACTAACGTGCAGGAGCAATGAGACTGAGGACTATCACTGCCCACCACAACTCCTAACACTGCTTGACTAACGTGCAGGAGAATGAGAATGAAGACTATCACTGCCCACCACATGCGCTAACACTGCATGACTAACGTGCAGGTGCAATGAGACTGAGGACTATCACTGCCCTAACAAGTCCTAACAGTGCTTCACTAACGTGAAGGAACAATGAGACTGAGGACTACCACTGCCCTAACAAGTCCTAACAGTGCTTGACTAACGTGCAGGAGCAATGAGACTGAGGACTATCACTGCCCACCACAACTCCTAACACTGCTTGACTAACGTGCAGGAGAATGAGAATGAAGACTATCACTGCCCACCACATGCGCTAACACTGCATGACTAACGTGCAGGTGCAATGAGACTGAGGACTATCACTGCCCTAACAAGTCCTAACAGTGCTTGACTAACGTGCAGGAGCAATGAGACTGAGAACTATCACTGCCCACCACATGCGGTAACACTGCTTGACTAACGTGCAGGAGCAATGAGACTGAGGACTATCACTGCCCACCACCTGCGCTAACACTGCTTGACTAACGTGCAGGAGCAATGAGACTGAGAACTATCACTGCCCTAACAAGTCCTAACAGTGCTTTACTAACGTGCAGGAGCCATGAGACTGAGGACTATCACTGCCCACCACAACTCCTAACACTGCTTGACTAACGTGCAGGAGAATGAGAATGAAGACTATCACTGCCCACCACATGCGCTAACACTGCATGACTAACGTGCAGGTGCAATGAGACTGAGGACTATCACTGCCCTAACAAGTCCTAACAGTGCTTCACTAACGTGAAGGAACAATGAGACTGAGGACTACCACTGCCCTAACAAGTCCTAACAGTGCTTGACTAACGTGCAGGAGCAATGAGACTGAGGACTATCACTGCCCACCACTTGCGCTAACAGTGCTTGCCTAACTGGCAGGAGCAGTGAGACTGAGAACTATCACTGCCCACCACATGCGCTAACACTGCTTGCCTAACTGGCAGGAGCAATGAGAATTAGGACTATCACTGCCCACCACATGCGCTAACACTGCTTGACTAACGTGCAGGTGCAATGAGGCTGAGTACTATCACTGTCCTAACAAGTCCTAACAGTGCATGACTAACGTGCAGGAACAATGAGAATGAGGACTATCACTGCCCTAACAAGTCCTAAGAGTGCTTGTTTAACGTGCAGGAGCAATGAGACTGAGGACTATCACTGCCCACCACAAGTCCTAACACTGCTTGACTAACGTGCAGGAGCAATGAGACTGAGGACTATCACTGCCCTAGCAAGTCCTAACACTGCTTGACTAACGTGCGGGAGCAATGAGACTGAGGACTATCACTGCCCACCACAAGCGCTAACACTGCTTGACTAACGTGTAGGAGCAATGAGACTGAGGACTATCACAGCCCACCACATGCGCTAACACTGCTTGACTAACGTGCAGGAGCAATGAGACTGAGGTCTATCACTGCCCACCATATGCCTTAACAGTGCTTGACAAACGTGCAGGAGAATTGAGACTGAGGATTATCACTGCCCACCACATGCGCTAACTCTGCTTGACTAACGTGCAGGAGCAATGAGACTGAGGACTATCACTGCCCACCACAAGCGCTAACACTGCTTGACTAACGTGCAGGAGCAATGCGACTGAGGACTATCACTGCCACCCACATGCGCTAACACTGCTTGACTAACGTGCAGGACCAATAAGACTGAGGATTATCACTGCCCACCACAAGTCCAGACAGTGCTTGACTAACGTGCAGGAGCAATGAGACTGAGGACTATCACTGCCCACCACATGCGCTAACACTGCTTGACTAACGTGCAGGACCAATGAGACTGAGGACTATCACTGCCCACCACAAGTCCTAACAGTGCTTGACTAACGTGCAGGAGCAATGAGACTGAGGACTATCACTGCCCACCACATGCGCTAACACTGCTTGACTAACGTGCAGGACCAATGAGACTGAGGACTATCACTGCCCACCACAAGTCCTAACAGTGCTTGACTAACGTGCAGGAGCAATGAGACTGAGGACTATCACTGCCCACCACATGCGCTAACACTGCTTGCCTAACTGGCAGGAGCAATGAGACTGAGGACTATCACTGCCCACCACACGCGCTAACACTGCTTGACTAACTGGCAGGAGCAATGAGACTGAGGACTATCACTGCCAACCACATGTGCTAACACTGCTTGACTGACGTGCAGGAGCAATGAGACTGAGGACTATCACTGCCCTAACAAGTCCTAACACTGCTTGACTAACGTGCAGGAGCAATGAGACTGAAGACTATCACTGCCCACCACATGCACTATCACTGCTTGGCTAACGTAAAGGAGGAATGAGACTGAGGACTATCACTGCCCACCACATGCGCTAACACTGCTTGTCTAACTTAAAGGAGCAATGAGACTGAGGACTATCACTGCCCACCACAAGTCCTAACAGAGCTTGGCTAACGTGCAGGAGCAATGAGACTGAGGACTATCACTGCCCACCACATGCACTAACACTGATTGACTAACGTGCAGGAGCAATGAGACTGAGGACTATCACTGCCCACCACAAGTCCTAACACTGCTTGACTAACGTGCAGGAACAGTGAGACTGAAGACTATCACTGCCCACCACATGCCCTAACACTGCTAGACTAACGTGCAGGAGCAATGAGACTGAGGACTATTACTGCCCACCACAAGTCCTAACACTGCTTGACTAACGTGCAGGAACAATGAGACTGAAGACTATCACTGCCCACCACATGCGCTAACAGTGCTTGACTAACGTGCAGGAGCAATGAGACTGAGGACTATCACTGCCCACCACATGCGCTAACAGTGCTTGATTAACGTGCAGTAGCAATGAGACTGAGGACTATCACTGCCCTAACAAGTCCTAACAGTGCTTGACTAACGTGCAGGAGCAATGAGACTGAGGACTATCACTGCCCACCCCACGCGCTAACACTGCTTGACTAACGTGCAGGAGCAATGAGACTGAGGATTATCACTGCCCACCACAAGCGCTAACACTGCTTGACTAACGTGCAGGAGCAATGAGACTGAAGACTATCACTGTCCTAACAAGTCCTACCGGTGCTGGATTATCGTGCAGAAGCAATGAGACTGAGGACTATCACTGCCCACCACATGTCCTTACACTGCTTGACTAACGTGCAGGAGCAATGAAACTGAGGACTATCACTGCCCACCACATGCGCTAACACTGCTTGACTAACTGGCAGGAGCAATGAGACTGAGGACTATCACTGCCCTAACAAGTCCCAACACTGCTTGACTAACGTACAGGAGCAATGAGACTGACGACTATCACTGCCCTAACAAGTCCTTACACTGCTTGACTAACGTGCAGGAGGAATGAGACTGAGGACTATCACTGCCCTAACAAGTCCTAACACTGCTTGACTAACGTGCAGGAGCAATGAGACTGAGGACTATCACTGCCCTAACAAGTCCTAACACTGCTTGACTAACGTGCAGGAGCAATGAGACGGAGGACTATCACTGCCCACCACACGCGCTAACACTGCTTGACTAACGTGCAGGAGCTATGAGACTGAGGACTATCACTGCCCACCACACGCGCTAACACTCCTTGACTAACGTGCAGGAGCCATGATACTGAGGACTATCACTGCCCACCACAAGCTTTAACACTGCTTGACTGACGTGCAGGAGCAATGAGACTGAGGACTATCACTGCCCACCATATGCCCTAACAGTGCTTGACTAACGTGCAGGAGAATTGGGACTGAGGACTATCACTGCCCACCACAAGCGCTAACACTGCTTGACTAACGTGCAGGAGCAATGAGAGTGAGGACTATCACTGCCCACCACAAGCGCTAACACTGCTTGACTAACGTGCAGGAGCAATGAGACTGAGGACTGTCACTGCCCACCACATGCGCTAACACTGCTTGACTAACGTGCAGGAGCAATGAGACTGAGGACTACCACTGCCCACCACAAGCGCTAACACTGCTTGACTAACGTGCAGGAGCAATGAGACTGAGGACTGTCACTGCCCACCACATGCGCTAACACTGCTTGGCTAACGTGCAGGAGCAATGAGACTGAGGACTATCACTGCCCACCACAAGTCCTAACAGTGCTTGACTAACGTGCAGGAGCAATGAGACTGAGGACTATCACTGCCCACCACAAGTCCTAACAGTGCTTGATGAACGTGCAGGAGCAATGAGACGGAAGACTATCACTGCCCACCTATGCGCTAACACTGCTTGACTAACGGGCAGGAGCAATGAGACTTAGGACTATCACTCCCCACCACAAGTCCTAACAGAGCTTGACTAACGTGCAGGAGCAATGAGACTGAGGACTATCACTGCCCACCACATGCGCTAACACTGCTTGACTAAAGTGCAGGAGCAATGAGACTGAGGACTATCACTGCCCACCACAAGTCCTAACAGTGCTTGATTAACGTGCAGGAGCAATGAGACGGAAGACTATCACTGCCCACCACATGCGCTAACACTGCTTGACTAACGTGCAGGAGCAATGAGACTGAGGATTATCACTGCCCACCACAAGTCCTAACAGTGCTTGACTAACGTGCAGGAGCAATGAGACTGAGGACTACCACTGCCTACCACAAGTCCTAACACTGCTTGACTAACGTGCAGGAGCAATGAGACTGAGGACTATCACTGCCCACCATATGCGCTAACACTGCATGACTAACTGGCAGGAGCAATGGGACTGAGGACTATCACTGCCCACCACATGCGCTAACACTGCTTGACTAACGTGCAGGAGCAATGAGACTGAGGACTATCACTGCCCACCACATGCGCTAAGAGTGTTTGACTAACGTGCAGGAGCAATGAGACTGAGGACTATCACTGCCTACCACACGCGCTAACACTACTTGACTAACGTGCAGGAGCAATGAGACTGACGACTATCACTGCCCTAACAAGTCCTAACACTGCTTGACTAACGTGCAGGAGCAATGAGACTGAGGACTATCACTGCCCACCACATGCGCTAACACTGCTTGTCTCACGTGCAGGAGCAATGAGACTGAGGACTATCACTGCCCACCACATGCGCTAACACTGCTTGACTAACGTGCAGGAGCAATGAGACTGAGGACTATTACTGCCCTAACAAGTACTAACAGGCTTGATTAACGTGCAGGAGCAATGATACTGAGGAATATCACTGCCCACCACATGCGCTAACACTGCTTGACTAACGTGCAGGAGCAATGGGACTGAGGAGTATCATTGCCCACCACAAGTCCCAACACTGCTTGACTAACGTGCAGGAGCAATGAGACTGAGGACTATCACTGCCCAGCACATGTCCTAAACTGCTTAACTAACGTGCAGGAGCAATGAGACTGAGGACTATCACTGCCCTAACAAGATCTAACAGTGGTTGACTAACGTGCAGGAGCAATGAGACTGAGGACTATCACTGCCTACCACATGCGCTAACACTGTTTGTCTAACGTGCAGGAGCAATGAGACTGAGGACTAACACTGCCCACCACATGCGCTAACACTGCTTGACTAACGTGCAGGAGCAATGAGACTGAGGACTATCACTGCCCTAACAGGTCCTAACAGTGCTTGACTAACGTGCAGGAGCAATGAGACTGAGGACTATCACTGCCCTAACAAGATCTAACAGTGCTTGACTAACGTGCAGGAGCAATGAGACTGAGGACTATCACTGCCCTAACAAGATCTAACAGTGCTTGACTAACGTGCAGGAGCAATGAGACTGAGGACTATCACTGCCTACCACATGGCCTAACACTGTTTGACTAACGTGCAGGAGCAATGAGACTGAGGACTATCACTGCCCACCACATGCGCTAACACTGCTTGACTAACGTGCAGGAGCAATGACACTGAGGACTATCACTGCCCACCACAAGTCCTAACACTGCCTGACTAACGTGCAGGGGCAATGAGACTGAGGACTACCATTGCCCACCACGTGCTCTAACACTGCTTGACTAACGTGCAGGAGCAATGAGACTGAGGACTATCACTGCCCACCACATGCGCTAACACTGCTTGACTAACGTGCAGGGGCAATGAGACTGAGGACTATCACTGCCCACCACATGCGCTAACACTGCCTGACTAACGTGCAGGGGCAATGAGACTGAGGACTACCACTGCCCACCACGTGCTCTAACACTGCTTGACTAACGTGCAGGAGCAATGAGACTGAGGACTATCACTGCCCACCACATGCGCTAACACTGCTTGACTAACGTGCAGGACCAATGAGACTGAGGACTATCACTGCCCACCACAAGTCCTAACAGTGCTTGACTAACGTGCAGGAGCAATGAGACTGAGGACTATCACTGCCCACCACATGCGCTAACACTGCTTGCCTAACTGGCAGGAGCAATGAGACTGAGGACTATCACTGCCCACCACACGCGCTAACACTGCTTGACTAACTGGCAGGAGCAATGAGACTGAGGACTATCACTGCCAACCACATGTGCTAACACTGCTTGACTGACGTGCAGGAGCAATGAGACTGAGGACTATCACTGCCCTAACAAGTCCTAACACTGCTTGACTAACGTGCAGGAGCAATGAGACTGAAGACTATCACTGCCCACCACATGCACTATCACTGCTTGGCTAACGTAAAGGAGGAATGAGACTGAGGACTATCACTGCCCACCACATGCGCTAACACTGCTTGTCTAACTTAAAGGAGCAATGAGACTGAGGACTATCACTGCCCACCACAAGTCCTAACAGAGCTTGGCTAACGTGCAGGAGCAATGAGACTGAGGACTATCACTGCCCACCACATGCACTAACACTGATTGACTAACGTGCAGGAGCAATGAGACTGAGGACTATCACTGCCCACCACAAGTCCTAACACTGCTTGACTAACGTGCAGGAACAGTGAGACTGAAGACTATCACTGCCCACCACATGCCCTAACACTGCTAGACTAACGTGCAGGAGCAATGAGACTGAGGACTATTACTGCCCACCACAAGTCCTAACACTGCTTGACTAACGTGCAGGAACAATGAGACTGAAGACTATCACTGCCCACCACATGCGCTAACAGTGCTTGACTAACGTGCAGGAGCAATGAGACTGAGGACTATCACTGCCCACCACATGCGCTAACAGTGCTTGATTAACGTGCAGTAGCAATGAGACTGAGGACTATCACTGCCCTAACAAGTCCTAACAGTGCTTGACTAACGTGCAGGAGCAATGAGACTGAGGACTATCACTGCCCACCCCACGCGCTAACACTGCTTGACTAACGTGCAGGAGCAATGAGACTGAGGATTATCACTGCCCACCACAAGCGCTAACACTGCTTGACTAACGTGCAGGAGCAATGAGACTGAAGACTATCACTGTCCTAACAAGTCCTACCGGTGCTGGATTATCGTGCAGAAGCAATGAGACTGAGGACTATCACTGCCCACCACATGTCCTTACACTGCTTGACTAACGTGCAGGAGCAATGAAACTGAGGACTATCACTGCCCACCACATGCGCTAACACTGCTTGACTAACTGGCAGGAGCAATGAGACTGAGGACTATCACTGCCCTAACAAGTCCCAACACTGCTTGACTAACGTACAGGAGCAATGAGACTGACGACTATCACTGCCCTAACAAGTCCTTACACTGCTTGACTAACGTGCAGGAGGAATGAGACTGAGGACTATCACTGCCCTAACAAGTCCTAACACTGCTTGACTAACGTGCAGGAGCAATGAGACTGAGGACTATCACTGCCCTAACAAGTCCTAACACTGCTTGACTAACGTGCAGGAGCAATGAGACGGAGGACTATCACTGCCCACCACACGCGCTAACACTGCTTGACTAACGTGCAGGAGCTATGAGACTGAGGACTATCACTGCCCACCACACGCGCTAACACTCCTTGACTAACGTGCAGGAGCCATGATACTGAGGACTATCACTGCCCACCACAAGCTTTAACACTGCTTGACTGACGTGCAGGAGCAATGAGACTGAGGACTATCACTGCCCACCATATGCCCTAACAGTGCTTGACTAACGTGCAGGAGAATTGGGACTGAGGACTATCACTGCCCACCACAAGCGCTAACACTGCTTGACTAACGTGCAGGAGCAATGAGAGTGAGGACTATCACTGCCCACCACAAGCGCTAACACTGCTTGACTAACGTGCAGGAGCAATGAGACTGAGGACTGTCACTGCCCACCACATGCGCTAACACTGCTTGACTAACGTGCAGGAGCAATGAGACTGAGGACTACCACTGCCCACCACAAGCGCTAACACTGCTTGACTAACGTGCAGGAGCAATGAGACTGAGGACTGTCACTGCCCACCACATGCGCTAACACTGCTTGGCTAACGTGCAGGAGCAATGAGACTGAGGACTATCACTGCCCACCACAAGTCCTAACAGTGCTTGACTAACGTGCAGGAGCAATGAGACTGAGGACTATCACTGCCCACCACAAGTCCTAACAGTGCTTGATGAACGTGCAGGAGCAATGAGACGGAAGACTATCACTGCCCACCTATGCGCTAACACTGCTTGACTAACGGGCAGGAGCAATGAGACTTAGGACTATCACTCCCCACCACAAGTCCTAACAGAGCTTGACTAACGTGCAGGAGCAATGAGACTGAGGACTATCACTGCCCACCACATGCGCTAACACTGCTTGACTAAAGTGCAGGAGCAATGAGACTGAGGACTATCACTGCCCACCACAAGTCCTAACAGTGCTTGATTAACGTGCAGGAGCAATGAGACGGAAGACTATCACTGCCCACCACATGCGCTAACACTGCTTGACTAACGTGCAGGAGCAATGAGACTGAGGATTATCACTGCCCACCACAAGTCCTAACAGTGCTTGACTAACGTGCAGGAGCAATGAGACTGAGGACTACCACTGCCTACCACAAGTCCTAACACTGCTTGACTAACGTGCAGGAGCAATGAGACTGAGGACTATCACTGCCCACCATATGCGCTAACACTGCATGACTAACTGGCAGGAGCAATGGGACTGAGGACTATCACTGCCCACCACATGCGCTAACACTGCTTGACTAACGTGCAGGAGCAATGAGACTGAGGACTATCACTGCCCACCACATGCGCTAAGAGTGTTTGACTAACGTGCAGGAGCAATGAGACTGAGGACTATCACTGCCTACCACACGCGCTAACACTACTTGACTAACGTGCAGGAGCAATGAGACTGAGGACTATCACTGCCCTAACAAGTCCTAACACTGCTTGACTAACGTGCAGGAGCAATGAGACTGAGGACTATCACTGCCCACCACATGCGCTAACACTGCTTGTCTCACGTGCAGGAGCAATGAGACTGAGGACTATCACTGCCCACCACATGCGCTAACACTGCTTGACTAACGTGCAGGAGCAATGAGACTGAGGACTATTACTGCCCTAACAAGTACTAACAGGCTTGATTAACGTGCAGGAGCAATGATACTGAGGAATATCACTGCCCACCACATGCGCTAACACTGCTTGACTAACGTGCAGGAGCAATGGGACTGAGGAGTATCATTGCCCACCACAAGTCCCAACACTGCTTGACTAACGTGCAGGAGCAATGAGACTGAGGACTATCACTGCCCAGCACATGTCCTAAACTGCTTAACTAACGTGCAGGAGCAATGAGACTGAGGACTATCACTGCCCTAACAAGATCTAACAGTGGTTGACTAACGTGCAGGAGCAATGAGACTGAGGACTATCACTGCCTACCACATGCGCTAACACTGTTTGTCTAACGTGCAGGAGCAATGAGACTGAGGACTAACACTGCCCACCACATGCGCTAACACTGCTTGACTAACGTGCAGGAGCAATGAGACTGAGGACTATCACTGCCCTAACAGGTCCTAACAGTGCTTGACTAACGTGCAGGAGCAATGAGACTGAGGACTATCACTGCCCTAACAAGATCTAACAGTGCTTGACTAACGTGCAGGAGCAATGAGACTGAGGACTATCACTGCCCTAACAAGATCTAACAGTGCTTGACTAACGTGCAGGAGCAATGAGACTGAGGACTATCACTGCCTACCACATGGCCTAACACTGTTTGACAAACGTGCAGGAGCAATGAGACTGAGGACTATCACTGCCCACCACATGCGCTAACACTGCTTGACTAACGTGCAGGAGCAATGACACTGAGGACTATCACTGCCCACCACAAGTCCTAACACTGCCTGACTAACGTGCAGGGGCAATGAGACTGAGGACTACCATTGCCCACCACGTGCTCTAACACTGCTTGACTAACGTGCAGGAGCAATGAGACTGAGGACTATCACTGCCCACCACATGCGCTAACACTGCTTGACTAACGTGCAGGGGCAATGAGACTGAGGACTATCACTGCCCACCACATGCGCTAACACTGCCTGACTAACGTGCAGGGGCAATGAGACTGAGGACTACCACTGCCCACCACGTGCTCTAACACTGCTTGACTAACGTGCAGGAGCAATGAGACTGAGGACTATCACTGCCCTAACAAGTCCTAACAGTGCTTGACTAACGTGCAGGAGCAATGAGACAGAGGACTATCACTGCCCACCACATGCGCTAACACTGCCTGACTAACGTGCAGGAGCAATGAGACTGAGGACTATCACTGCCCTAACAAGTCCCAACACTGCTTGACTAACGTGCAGGAACAATGAGACTGACGACTATCACTGCCCTAACAAGTCCCAATACTGCTTGACTAACGTGCAGGAGCAATGAGACTGAGGACTATCACTGCCCTAACAAGTCCCAACACTGCTTGACTAACGTGCAGGAGCAATGAGACTGACGACTATCACTGCCCTAACAAGTCCTAACACTGCTTGACTAACGTGCAGGAGCAATGAGACTGAGGACTATCACTGCCCTAGCAAGTCCTAACACTGCTTGACTAACGTGCAGGAGCAATGAGACTGAGGATTATCACTGCCCTAACAAGTCCTAATACTGCTTGACTAACGTGCAGGAGCAATGAGACTGAGGACTATCACTGTCCACCACATGCGCTAACACTGCTTGACTAACGTGCAGGAGCAATGAGACTGAGGACTATCACTGCCCTAACAAGTCCTAACACTGCTTGACTAACGTGCAGGAGCAATGAGACTGAGGACTATCACTGCCCACCTCACGCGCTAAGACTGCTTGGTTAACGTGCAGGAGCAATGAGACTGAGGATTATCACTGCCCACCACACGCGCTAACACTGCTTGACTAACGTGCAGGAGCAATGAGACTGAGGACTATCACTGCCCACCACAAGCGCTAACACTGCTTGACTTACGTGCAGGAGCAATGAGACTGAGGACTATCACTGCCCTAGCAAGTCCTAACACTGCTTGACTAACGTGCAGGAGCAATGAGACTGAGGATTATCACTGCCCTAACAAGTCCTAACACTGCTTGACTAACGTGCAGGAGCAATGAGACTGAGGACTATCACTGCCCACCATATGCGCTAACACTGCATGACTAACTGGCAGGAGCAATGGGACTGAGGACTATCACAGCCCACCACATGCGCTAACACTGCTTGACTAACGTGCAGGAGCAATGAGACTGAGGACTAGCACTGCCCACCACATGCGCTAAGAGTGTTTGACTAACGTGCAGGAGCAATGAGACTGAGGACTATCACTGCCCACCACACGCGCTAACACTACTTGACTAACGTGCAGGAACAATGAGACTGAGGACTATCACTGCCCTAACAAGTCCTAACACTGCTTGACTAACGTGCAGGAGCAATGAGACTGAGGACTATCACTGCCCACCACATGCGCTAACACTGCTTGGCTCACGTGCAGGAGCAATGAGACTGAGGACTATCACTGCCCACCACATGCGCTAACACTGCTTGACTAACGTGCAGGAGCAATGAGACTGAGGACTATTACTGCCCTAACAAGTACTAACAGGCTTGATTAACGTGCAGGAGCAATGAGACTGAGGAATATCACTGCCCACCACATGCGCTAACACTGCTTGACTAACGTGCAGGAGCAATGGGACTGAGGAGTATCATTGCCCACCACAAGTCCCAACACTGCTTGACTAACGTGCAGGAGCAATGAGACTGAGGACTATCACTGCCCTAACAAGTCCTAACAGTGCTTGACTAACGTGCAGGAGCAAATGAGACTGAGGACTATCACTGCCCAGCACATGTCCTAAACTGCTTAACTAACGTGCAGGAGCAATGAGACTGAGGACTATCACTGCCCTAACAAGATCTAACAGTGCTTGACTAACGTGCAGGAGCAATGAGACTGAGGACTATCACTGCCTACCACATGCGCTAACACTGTTTGTCTAACGTGCAGGAGCAATGAGACTGAGGACTAACACTGCCCACCACATGCGCTAACACTGCTTGACTAACGTGCAGGAGCAATGAGACTGAGGACTATCACTGCCCTAACAGGTCCTAACAGTGCTTGACTAACGTGCAGGAGCAATGAGACTGAGGACTATCACTGCCCAGCACATGTCCTAAACTGCTTGACTAACGTGCAGGAGCAATGAGACTGAGGACTATCACTGCCCTAACAAGATCTAACAGTGCTTGACTAACGTGCAGGAGCAATGAGACTGAGGACTATCACTGCCCTAACAAGATCTAACAGTGCTTGACTAACGTGCAGGAGCAATGAGACTGAGGACTATCACTGCCTACCACATGGGCTAACACTGTTTGACTAACGTGCAGGAGCAATGAGACTGAGGACTATCACTGCCCACCACATGCGCTAACACTGCTTGACTAACGTGCAGGAGCAATGACACTGAGGACTATCACTGCCCACCACAAGTCCTAACACTGCCTGACTAACGTGCAGGGGCAATGAGACTGAGGACTACCATTGCCCACCACGTGCTCTAACACTGCTTGACTAACGTGCAGGAGCAATGAGACTGAGGACTATCACTGCCCACCACATGCGCTAACACTGCTTGACTAACGTGCAGGGGCAATGAGACTGAGGACTATCACTGCCCACCACATGCGCTAACACTGCCTGACTAACGTGCAGGGGCAATGAGACTGAGGACTACCACTGCCCACCACGTGCTCTAACACTGCTTGACTAACGTGCAGGAGCAATGAGACTGAGGACTATCACTGCCCTAACAAGTCCTAACAGTGCTTGACTAACGTGCAGGAGCAATGAGACAGAGGACTATCACTGCCCACCACATGCGCTAACACTGCCTGACTAACGTGCAGGAGCAATGAGACTGAGGACTATCACTGCCCTAACAAGTCCCAACACTGCTTGACTAACGTGCAGGAACAATGAGACTGACGACTATCACTGCCCTAACAAGTCCCAATACTGCTTGTCTAACGTGCAGGAGCAATGAGACTGAGGACTATCACTGCCCTAACAAGTCCCAACACTGCTTGACTAACGTGCAGGAGCAATGAGACTGACGACTATCACTGCCCTAACAAGTCCTAACACTGCTTGACTAACGTGCAGGAGCAATGAGACTGAGGACTATCACTGCCCTAGCAAGTCCTAACACTGCTTGACTAACGTGCAGGAGCAATGAGACTGAGGATTATCACTGCCCTAACAAGTCCTAACACTGCTTGACTAACGTGCAGGAGCAATGAGACTGAGGACTATCACTGTCCACCACATGCGCTAACACTGCTTGACTAACGTGCAGGAGCAATGAGACTGAGGACTATCACTGCCCTAACAAGTCCTAACACTGCTTGACTAACGTGCAGGAGCAATGAGACTGAGGACTATCACTGCCCACCCCACGCGCTAACACTGCTTGACTAACGTGCAGGAGCAATGAGACTGAGGATTATCACTGCCCACCACAAGCGCTAACACTGCTTGACTAACGTGCAGGAGCAATGAGACTGGGGACTATCACTGTCCTAACAAGTCCTACCGGTGCTGGATTATCGTGCAGAAGCAATGAGACTGAGGACTATCACTGCCCACCACATGTCCTTACACTGCTTGACTAACGTGCAGGAGCAATGAAACTGAGGACTATCACTGCCCACCACATGCGCTAACACTGCTTGACTAACTGGCAGGAGCAATGAGACTGAGGACTATCACTGCCCTAACAAGTCCCAACACTGCTTGACTAACGTACAGGAGCAATGAGACTGACGACTATCACTGCCCTAACAAGTCCTAACACTGCTTGACTAACGTGCAGGAGGAATGAGACTGAGGACTCTCACTGCCCTAACAAGTCCTAACACTGCTTGACTAACGTGCAGGAGCAATGAGACTGAGGACTATCACTGCCCTAACAAGTCCTAACACTGCTTGACTAACGTGCAGGAGCAATGAGACTGAGGACTATCACTGACAACCACACGCGCTAACACTGCTTGACTAACGTGCAGGTGCAATGAGACTGAGGACTATCACTGCCCACCACATGCTCTAAGAGTGCTTGACTAACGTGCAGGAGCAATGAGACTGAGGACTATCACTGCCTACCACAAGTCCTAACACTGCTTGATTAACGTGCAGGAGCAATGAGACTGAGGACTATCACTGCCCACCATACAAGCTAACACTGCTTGTCTAACGTGCAGGAGCAATGAGACTGAGGACTATCACTGCCCTAACATGTCCTAACACTGCTTGACTAACGTGCAGGAGCAATGAGACTGAGGACTATCACTGCCCACCACATGCGCTAACACTGCTTGACTAACGTGCAGGAGCAATGATACTGAGGACTATCACTGCCCACCACATGCGCTAACAGTGCTTGACTAACGTGCAGGAGCAATGAGACTGAGGACTATCAGTGCCCACCACATGCGCTAACACTGCTTGACTAACGTGCAGGAGCAATGAGACTGAGGACTATCACTGCCCTGACAAGTCCTAACAGTGCTTGACTAACGTGCAGGAGCAATGTGACTGAGGACTATCACTGCCCACCACAAGTACTAACAGTGCTTGACTAACGTGCAGGAACAATGAGACTGAGGACTATCACTGCCCACCACATGCTCTAAGAGTGCTTGACTAAAGTGCAGGAGCAATGAGACTGAGGACTATCACTGCCCACCACAAGTCCTAACAGTGCTTGATTAACGTGCAGGAGCAATGAGACGGAAGACTATCACTGCCCACCACATGCGCTAACACTGCTTGACTAACGTGCAGGAGCAATGAGACTGAGGATTATCACTGCCCACCACAAGTCCTAACACTGCTTGACTAACGTGCAGGAGCAATGAGACTGAGGACTATCACTGCCCACCACATGCGCTAACACTGCTTGACTAACGTGCAGGAGCAATGAGACTGAGGAATATCACTGCCCACCACATGCGCTAACAGTGCTTGACTAACTTGCAGGAGCAATGAGACTGAGGACTATCAGTGCCCACCACATGCGCTAACACTGCTTGACTAACGTGCAGGAGCAATGAGACTGAGGACTATCACTGCCCTGACAAGTCCTAACAGTGCTAGACTAACGTGCAGGAGCAATGAGACTGAGGACTATCACTGCTTACCACAAGTCCTAACACTGCTTGATTAACGTGCAGGAGCAATGAGACTGAGGACTATCACTGCCCACCACATGCGCTAACACTGCTTGACTAACTTGCAGGAGCAATGGGACTGAGGACTAACACTGCCCACCACATGCGCTAACACTGCTTGACTAACGTGCAGGAGCAATGAGACTGAGGACTATCACTGCCCACCACATGCTCTAAGAGTGCTTGACTAACGTGCAGGAGCAATGAGACTGAGGACTATCACTGCCCACCACACGCGCTAACACTGCTTGACTAACATGCAGGAGCAATGAGACTGAGGACTATCACTGCCCTAACTAGTCGTAACACTGCTTGACTAACGTGCAGGAGCAATGAGACTGAGGACTATCACTGCCCACCACATGCGCTAACACTGCTTGACTCACGTGCAGGAGCAATGAGACTGAGGACTATCACTGCCCACCATATGCCCTAACAGTGCTTGACTAACGTGCAGGAGAATTGAGACTGAGGACTATCACTGCCCTAACAAGATCTAACAGTGCTTGACTAACGTGCAGGAGCAATGAGACTGAGGACTATCACTGCCCTAACAAGTCCTAACAGGGCTTGACTAACGTGCAGGAGCAATGAGACTGAGGACTATCACTGCCCAGCACATGTCCTAAACTGCTTGACTAACGTGCAGGGGCAATGAGGCTGAGGACTATCACTGCCCTAACAAGATCTAACAGTGCTTGACTAACGTGCAGGAGCAATGAGACTGAGGACTATCACTGCCTACCACATGGGCTAACACTGCTTGACTAACGTGCAGGAGCAATGAGACTGAGGACTATCACTGCCCACCACATGCGCTAACACTGCTTGACTAACGTGCAGGAGCAATGAGACTGAGGACTATCACTGCCCTAACAAGTCCTAACAGTGCTTGACTAACGTGCAGGAGCAATGACACTGAGGACTATCACTGCCCACCACAAGTCCTATCACTGCCTGACTAACGTGCAGGGGCAATGAGACTGAGGACTACCACTGCCCACCACGTGCTCTAACACTGCTTGACTAACGTGCAGGAGCAATGAGACTGAGGACTATCACTGCCCATCACATGCGGTAACACTGCTTGACTAACGTGCAGGGGCACTGAGACTGAGGACTATCACTGCCCACCACATGCGCTAACACTGCCTGACTATCGTGCAGGGGCAATGAGACTGAGGACTACCACTGCCCACCACGTGCTCTAACACTGCTTGACTAACGTGCAGGAGCAATGAGACTGAGGAATATCACTGCCCTAACAAGTCCTAACAGTGCTTGAATAACGTGCAGGAGCAATGAGACAGAGGACTATCACTGCCCACCACATGCGCTAACACTGCCTGACTAACGTGCAGGAGCAATGAGACTGAGGACTATCACTGCCCTAACAAGGCCCAACACTGCTTGACTAACGTGCAGGAACAATGAGACTGACGACTATCACTGCCCTAACAAGTCCCAACACTGCTTGACTAACGTGCAGGAGCAATGAGACTGAGGACTATCACTGCCCTAACAAGTCCCAACACTGCTTGACTAACGTGCAGGAGCAATGAGACTGACGACTATCACTGCCTTAACAAGTCCTAACACTGCTTGACTAAAGTGCAGGAGCTATGAGACTGAGGACTATCACTGCCCTAACAAGTCCTAACACTGCTTGACTAACGTGCAGGAGCAATGAGACTGAGGATTATCACTGCCCTAACATGTCCTAACACTGCTTGACTAACGTGCAGGAGCAATGAGACTGAGGACTATCACTGTCCACCACATGCGCTAACACTGCTTGACTAACGTGCAGGAGCAATGAGACTGAGGACTATCACTGCCCTAACAAGTCCTAACACTGCTTGACTAACGTGCAGGAGCAATGAGAATGAGGACTAACACTGCCCACCACACGCGCTAAGACTGCTTGGTTAACGTGCAGGAGCAATGAGACTGAGGATTATCACTGCCCACCACACGCGCTAACACTGCTTGACTAACGTGCAGGAGCAATGAGACTGAGGACTATCACTGCCCACCACAAGCGCTAACACTGCTTGACTAACGTGCAGGAGCAATGAGACTGAGGACTATCACTGCCCACCACATGCGCTAACACTGCTTGACTAACGTGCAGGAGCAATGAGACTGAGGACTATCACTGCCCACCATATGCCCTAACAGTGCTTGACTAACGTGCAGGAGAATTGAGACTGAGGACTATCACTGCCCACCACATCCGCTAACACTGCTTGACTAACGTGCAGGAGCAATGAGACAGAGGACTATCACTGCCCACCATATGCCCTAACAGTGCTTGACTAACGTGCAGGAGAATTGAGACTGAGGACTATCACTGCCCACCACATGCGCTAACACTGATTGACTAACGTGCAGGAGCAATGAGACTGAGGACTATCACTGCCCACCACAAGCGCTAACACTGCTTGACTAATGTGCAGGAGCAATGAGACTGAGGACTATCACTGCCCACCACATGCGCTAACACTGCTTGACTAACGTGCAGGAGCAATGAGACTGAGGACTATTACTGCCCTAACAAGTACTAACAGGCTTGATTAACGTGCAGGAGCAATGAGACTGAGGAATATCACTGCCCACCACATGCGCTAACACTGCTTGACTAACGTGCAGGAGCAATGAGACTGAGGACTATCACTGCCCTAACAAGTACTAACAGTGCTTGACTAACGTGCAGGAGCAATGAGACTGAGGACTTTCACTGCCCACCCCATGCGCTAACATTGCTTGACTAACGTGCAGGAGCAATGAGACTGTGGACTATCACTGCCCACCACAAGTCCTAACACTGCTTGACTAAGGTGCAGGAACAATGAGACTGAGGACTATCACTGCCCGCCATATGCACTAACACAGCTTGACTATCGTGCAGGACCAATGAGATTGAGGATTATCACTGCCCACCACAAGTCCTAACACTGCTTGACTAACGTGCAGGAACAATGAGCCTGAGGACTATCACTGCCCACCACATGCGCTAACAGTGCTTGACTAACGTGCAGGAGCAATGAGACTGAGGACTATCACTGCCCACCACAAGTCCTAACACTGCTTGACTAAGGTGCAGGAACAATGAGACTGAGGACTATCACTGCCCACCACACGCGCTAACACTGCTTGACTAACGTGCAGGAGCAATGAGACTGAGGACTATCACTGCCCACGACAAGTCCTAACACTGCTTGACTAACGTGCAGGAGCAATGAGACTGAGGACTATCACAGCCCTAACAAGTCCTAACAGTGCTTGACTAACGTGCAGGAGCAATGAGACTGAGAACTATCACTGCCCACCACATGCGCTAACACTGCTTGACTAACGTGCAGGAGCAATGAGACTGAGGACTATCACTGCCCACCACCTGCGCTAACACTGCTTGACTAACGTGCAGGAGCAATGAGACTGAGGACTATCACTGCCCTAACAAGTCCTAACAGTGCTTTACTAACGTGCAGGAGCAATGAGACTGAGGACTATCACTGCCCACCACAACTCCTAACACTGCTTGACTAACGTGCAGGAGAATGAGAATGAAGACTTTCACTGCCCACCACATGCGCTAACACTGCTTGACTAACGTGCAGGTGCAATGAGACTGAGGACTATCACTGCCCTAACAAGTCCTAACAGTGCTTGACTAACGTGCAGGAGCAATGAGACTGAGGACTATCACTGCCCACCACAACTCCTAACACAGCTTGACTAACGTGCAGGAGCAATGAGACTGAGGACTATCACTGCCCAACACAAGTACTAACAGTGCTTGACTAACGTGCAGGAGCAATGAGACTGAGGACTATAATTGCCCAAACAAGTCCTAACAGTGCTTTACTAACGTGCAGGAGCAATGAGACTGAGGACTATCACTGCCCACCACAACTCCTAACACAGCTTGACTAACGTGCAGGAGCAATGAGACTGAGGACTATCACTGCCCAACACATGCGCTAACACTGCTTGACTAACTGGCAGGAGCAATGAGACTGAGGACTATCACTGCCCACCACTTGCGCTAACAGTGCTTGCCTAACTGGCAGGAGCAATGAGACTGAGAACTATCACTGCCCACCACATGCGCTAACACTGCTTGCCTAACTGGCAGGAGCAATGAGAATTAGGACTATCACTGCCCACCACACGCGCTAACACTGCTTGAATAACGTGCTGGAGCAATGAGACTGAGGATTATCACTGCCCTAAGAAATCCTATCACTGCTTGACTAACGTGCAGGAGCAATGAGACTGAGGGCTATCACTGCCCTAACAAGTCCTAACAGTGCTTGACTAACGTGCAAGAGCAATGAGACTGAGGACTATCACTGCCCACCACAAGTCCTAACAGTGCTTGACTAACGTGCAGGAGCAATGAGAATGAAGACTATCACTGCCCACCACATGCGCTAACACTGCTTGACTAACGTGCAGGTGCAATGATGCTGAGGACTATCACTGTCCTAACAAGTCCTAACAGTGCACGACTAACGTGCAGGAACAATGAGACTGAGGACTATAACTGCCCTAACAAGTCCTAACAGTGCTTGACTAACGTGCAGGAGCAATGAGACTGAGGACTATCACTGCCCACCACATGTCCTAACAGTGCTTGACTAACGTGCAGGAGCAATGAGACTGAGGACTATCACTGCCCACCATACAAGCTAACACTGCTTGTCTAACGTGCAGGAGCAATGAGACAGAGGACTATCACTGCCCTAACATGTCCTAACACTGCTTGACTAACGTGCAGGAGCAATGAGACTGAGGACTATCACTGCCCACCACATGCGCTAACACTGCTTGACTAACGTGCAGGAGCAATGAGACTGAGGACTATCACTGCCCGAACAAGTCCTAACACTGCTTGACTAACGTGCAGGAGCAATGAGACTGAGGACTATAACTGCCCACCACACAACCTAACACTGCTTGTCTAACGTGCAGGAGCAATGAGACTGAGGACTATCACTGCCCACCACACGCGCTAACACTGCTTGACTAACGTGCAGGAGCAATGAGACTGAGGACAATCACTGCCCACCACATGCGCTAACACTGCTTGACTAACGTGCAGGAGCAATGAGACTGAGGAACATCACTGCCCACCACAAGTCCTAACAGTGCTGGACTAACGTGCAGGAGCAATGAGACTGAGGACTATCACTGCCCACCACAAGTCCTAACACTGCTTGACTAACGTGCAGGAACAATGAGACTGAAGACTATCACTGCCCACCACATGCGCTAACACTGCTTGACTAACGTGCAGGAGCAATGAGACTGAGGACTATCACTGCCCAGCACAAGTCCTAACACTGCTTGACTAACGTGCAGGAACAATGAGACTGAAGACTATCACTGCCCACCACTTGCGCTAACACTGCTTGACTAACGTGCAGGAGCAATGAGACTGAGGACTATCACTGCCCTAACAAGTCCTAACAGTGCTTGACAAACGTGCAGGAGCAATGAGACTGAGGACTATCACTGCCCACCACATGCACTAACACTGATTGACTAACGAGCAGGAACAATGAGACTGAAGACTATCACTGCCCACCACTTGCGCTAACACTGCTTGACTAACGTGCAGGAGCAATGAGACTCAGGACTATCACTGCCCACCATATGACCTAACAGTGCTTGACTAACGTGCAGGAGAATTGAGACTGAGGACTATCACTGCCCACCACACGCGCTAACACTGCTTGACTTACGTCCAGGAGCAATGAGACTGAGGACTATCACTGCCCACCATATGCCCTAACAGTGCTTGACTAACGTGCAGGAGCAATGAGTTTGAGGACAATCACTGCCTACCACATGCGCTAACACTGCTTGACTAACGTGCAGGAGCAATGAGACTGAGGACTATAACTGCCCACCATATGCGGTAACACTGCTTGTCTAACGTGCAGGAGCAAAGAGACTGAGGACTATCACTGCCCTAACAAGTCCTAACAGTGCTTGACTAACGTGCAGGAGCAATGAGACTGAGGACTATCCCTGCCCACCACAAGTCCTAACAGTGCTTGACTAACGTGCAGGTGCAATGAGACTGAGGACTATCACTGCCCACCACATGCGCTAACAGTGCTTGACTAACGTGCAGGAGCAATCGGACTGAGGACTATCACTGCCCACAACATGCGCTAACACTGCTTGACTAACGTGCAGGAGCAATGAGACTGAGGATTATCACTGCCCACCACATGCGCTAAGAGTGCTTGACTAACGTGCAGGAGCAATGAGACTGAGGATTATCACTGCCACCCACACGCGCTAACACTGCTTGACTAACGTGCAGGAGCAAGAAGACTGAGGACTATCACTGCCCACCACATGCGCTAACACTGCTTGACTAACGTGCACGAGCATTGAGACTGAGGACTATCACTGCCCACCACATGCGCTAACACTGCTTGACTAACGTGCAGGAGCAATGAGACTGAGGACTATCACTGCCCACCACATGCGCTAACACTGCTTGCCTAACGTGCAGGAGCAATGAGACTGAGGACTATCACTGCCCACCACATGTCCTAACACTGCTTTACTAACGTGCAGGAGCAATGAGACTGAGGACTATCACTGCCCTAACAAGTCCTAACAGTGCTTGACTAACGTGCAGGAGCAATGAGACTGAGGACTATCACGGCCCGCCACAAGTCCTAACACTGCTTGACTAACGTGCAGGAGCAATGAGAATGAAGACTATCACTGCCCACCACATGCGCTAACACTGCTTGACTAACGTGCAGGAGCAATGAGACTGAGGACTATCACTGCCCTAACAAGTCCTAACAGTGCTTGACTAACGTGCAGGAACAATGAGACTGAGGACTATCACTGCCCTAACAAGTCCTAACAGTGCTTGACTAACCTGCAGGAGCAATGAGACTGAGGACTATCACTGCCCACCACAATCGCTAACACAGCTTGACTAACGTGCAGGAGCAATGAGACTGAGGACTATCACTGCCCACCACAAGTCCTAACACTGCTTGACTAACGTGCAGGGGCAAAGAGACTGAGGACTACCACTGCCCACCACATGCTCTAACACTGCTTGACTAACTGGAAGGAGCAATGAGACTGAGGACTATCACTGCCAACCACATGCCCTAACAGTGCTTGATTACGTGCAGGAGAATTGAGACTGAGGACTATCACTGCCCACCACACGCGCTAACAATGCTTGACTAACATGCAGGAGCAATGAGACTGAGGACTATCACTGCCCACCACGAGCGCTAACACTGCTTGACTAACATGCAGGAGCAATGAGACTGAGTACTATCACTGCCCACCACATGCGCTAACACTGCTTGACTTACGTCCAGGAGCAATGAGACTGAGGACTATCACTGCCTACCACATGCGCTAACACTGCTTGACTAACGTGCAGGAGCAATGAGACTGAGGACTATAACTGCCCACCACATGCGGTAACACTGCTTGTCTAACGTGCAGGAGCAATGAGACTGAGGACTATCACTGCCATAACAAGTCCTAACAGTGCTTGACTAACGTGCAGGAGCAATGAGACTGAGGACTATCCCTGCCCACCACAAGTCCTAACAGTGCTTGACTAACGTGCAGGTGCAATGAGACTGAGGACTATCACTGCCCACCACATGCGCTAACAGTGCTTGACTAACGTGCAGGAGCAATGAGACTGAGGACTATCACTGCCCACCACATGCGCTAACACTGCTTGACTAACGTGCAGGAGCAATGAGACTGAGGACTATCACTGCCCGAACAAGTCCTAACACTGCTTGACTAACGTGCAGGAGCAATGAGACTGAGGACTATAACTGCCCACCACACAAGCTAACACTGCTTGTCTAACGTGCAGGAGCAATGAGACTGAGGACTATCACTGCCCACCACACGCGCTAACACTGTTTGACTAACGTGCAGGAGCAATTAGACTGAGGACTATCACTGCCCACCACATGCGCTAACACTGCTTGACTAACGTGCAGGAGCAATGAGACTGAGGAACATCACTGCCCACCACAAGTCCTAACAGTGCTGGACTAACGTGCAGGAGCAATGAGACTGAGGACTATCACTGCCCACCACAAGTCCTAACACTGCTTGACTAACGTGCAGGAACAATGAGACTGAAGACTATCACTGCCCACCACATGCGCTAACACTGCTTGACTAACGTGCAGGAGCAATGAGACTGAGGACTATCACTGCCCAGCACAAGTCCTAACAGTGCTTGACTAACGTGCAGGAGCAATGAGAATGAAGACTATCACTGACCACCACATGCGCTAACACTGCTTGACTAACGTGCAGGTGCAATGAGGCTGAGGACTATCACTGTCCTAACAAGTCCTAACAGTGCATGACTAACGTGCAGGAACAATGAGACTGAGGACTGTCACTGCCCTAACAAGTCCTAAGAGTGCTTGTCTAACGTGCAGGAGCAATGAGACTGAGGACTATCACTGCCCACCACAAGTCCTAACAGTGCTTGACTAACGTGCAGGAGCAATGACACTGAGGCCTATCACTGCCCTAAGAAATCCTATCACTGCTTGACTAACGTGCAGGAGCAATGAGACTGAGGGCTATCACTGCCCTAACAAGTCCTAACAGTGCTTGACTCACGTGCAGGAGCAATGAGACTGAGGACTATCACTGCCCACCACAAGTCCTAACAGTGCTTGACTAACGTGCAGGAGCAATGAGAATGAAGACTATCACTGCCCACCACATGCGCTAACACTGCTTGACTAACGTGCAGGTGCAATGAGGCTGAGGACTATCACTGTCCTAACAAGTCCTAACAGTGCATGACTAACGTGCAGGAACAATGAGACTGAGGACTATCACTGCCCTAACAAGTCCTAAGAGTGCTTGTCTAACGTGCAGGAGCAATGAGACTGAGGACTATCACTGCCCACCACAAGTCCTAACAGTGCTTGACTAACGTGCAGGAGCAATGAGACTGAGGACTATCACTGCCCTAACTAGTCCCAACACTGCTTGACTAACGTGCAGGAGCAATGAGACTGACGACTATCACTGCCCGAACAAGTCCTAACACTGCTTGACTAACGTGCAGGAGCAATGAGACTGAGGACTATCACTGCCCTAACATGTCCTAACACTGCTTGACTAACGTGCAGGAGCAATGAGACTGAGGACTATCACTGCCCACCACATGCGCTAACACTGCTTGACTAACGTGCAGGAGCAATGAGACTGAGGACTATCACTGCCCGAACAAGTCCTAACACTGCTTGACTAACGTGCAGGAGCAATGAGACTGAGGACTATAACTGCCCACCACACAAGCTAACACTGCTTGTCTAACGTGCAGGAGCAATGAGACTGAGGACTATCACTGCCCACCACACAAGCTAACACTGCTTGACTGACGTGCAGGAGCAATGAGACTGAGGAATATCACTGCCCACCACATGTCCTAACAGTGCTTGACTAACGTGCAGGAGCAATGAGACTGAGGACTATCACTGCCCACCACAAGTCCTAACACTGCTTGACTAACGTGCAGGAACAATGAGACTGAAGACTATCACTGCCCACCACATGCGCTAACATTGCTTGACTAACGTGCAGGAGCAATGAGACTGAGGACTATCACTGCCCAGCACAAGTCCTAACACTGCTTGACTTACGTGCAGGAACAATGAGACTGAAGACTATCACTGCCCACCACTTGCGCTAACACTGCTTGACTAACGTGCAGGAACAATGAGACTGAAGACTATCACTTCCCACCACTTGCGCTAACACTGCTTGACTAGCGTGCAGGAGCAATGAGACTGAGGACTATCACTGCCCACCACACGCGCTAACACTGCTTGACTAACGTGCAGAAGCAATGAGACTGAGGATTATCACTGCCCACCACAAGCGCTAACACTGCTTGACTAACGTGCAGGAGCAATGAGACTGAGGACTATCACTGTCCTAACAAGTCCTACCGGTGCTGGATTATCGTGCAGAAGCAAAGAGACTGAGGACTATCACTGCCCACCACATGTCCTTACACTGCTTGACTAACAAGCATGAGCAATGAAACTGAGGACTATCACTGCCCACCACATGCGCTAACACTGCTTGACTAACTGGCAGGAGCAATGAGACTGAGGACTATCACTGCCCTAACATGTCCCAACACTGCTTGACTAACGTGCAGGAGCAATGAGACTGACGACTATCACTGCCCTAACATGTCCTAACACTGCTTGACTAACGTGCAGGAGGAATGAGACTGAGGACTATCACTGCCCTAACAAGTCCTAACACTGCTTGACTAACGTGCAGGAGCAATGAGACTGAGGACTATCACTGCCCTAACAAGTCCTAACACTGCTTGACTAACGTGCAGGAGCAATGAGACTGAGGACTATCACTGCCCACCACACGTGCTAACACTGCTTGACTAACGTGCAGGAGCAATGAGACTGAGGACTATCACTGCCCACCACACGCGCTAACACTGAGGACTATCACTGCCCACCACAAGCTTTAACACTGCTTGACTGACGTGCAGGAGCAATGAGACTGAGGACTATCACTGCCCTCCATATGCCCTAACAGTGCTTGACTAACGTGCAGGAGAATTGGGACTGAGAACTATCACTGCCCACCACAAGCGCTAACACTGCTTGACTAACGTGCAGGAGCAATGAGAGTAAGGACTATCACTGCCCACCACAAGCGCTAACACTGCTTGACTAACGTGCAGGAGCAATGAGACTGAGGACGGTCACTGCCCACCACATGCGCTAACACTGCTTGACTAACGTGCAGGAGCAATGAGACTGAGGACTACCACTGCCCACCACAAGCGCTAACACTGCTTGACTAACGTGCAGGAGCAATGAGACTGAGGACTGTCACTGCCCACCACATGCGCTAACACTGCTTGAATAACGTGCAGGAGCAATGACACTGAGGACTATCACTGCCCAAACAAGTCCTAACACTGCTTGACTAACGTGCAAGAGCAATGAGACTGAGGACTATCACTGCCCACCACAAGTCCTAACAGTGCTTGATGAACGTGCAGGAGCAATGAGACTGAGGACTATCACTGCCCACCACAAGTCCTAACAGTGCTTGACTAACGTGCAGGAGCAATGAGACTGAGGACTATCACTGCCCACCACATGCGCTAACACTGCTTGACTAAAGTGCAGGAGCAATGAGACTGAGGACTATCACTGCCCAACACAGGCCCTAACAGTGCTTGATTAACGTGCAGGAGCAATGAGACGGAAGAGTATCACTGCCCACCTATACGCTAACACTGCTTGACTAACGTGCAAGAGCAATGAGACTTAGGACTATCACTCCCCACCACAAGTCCTAACAGAGCTTGACTAACGTGCAGGAGCAATGAGACTGAGGACTATCACTGCCCACCACATGCGCTAACACTGCTTGACTAAAGTGCAGGAGCAATGAGACTGAGGACTATCACTGCCCACCACAAGTCCTAACAGTGCTTGATTAACGTGCAGGAGCAATGAGACGGAAGACTATCACTGCCCACCACATGCGCTAACACTGCTTGACTAACGCGCAGGAGCAATGAGACTGAGGATTATCACTGCCCACCACAAGTCCTAACACTGCTTGACTAACGTGCAGGAGCAATGAGACTGAGGACTATCACTGCCCACCACATGCGCTAACACTGCTTGACTAACGTGCAGGAGCAATGATACTGAGGACTATCACTGCCCACCACATGCGCTAACAGTGCTTGACTAACGTGCAGGAGCAATGAGACTGAGGACTATCAGTGCCCACCACATGCGCTAACACTGCTTGACTAACGTGCAGGAGCAATGAGACTGAGGACTATCACTGCCCTGACAAGTCCTAACAGTGCTTGACTAACGTGCAGGAGCAATGAGACTGAGGACTATCACTGCCTACCACAAGTCCTAACACTGCTTGACTAACGTGCAGGAGCAATGAGACTGAGGACTAACACTGCCCACCACATGCGCTAACACTGCTTGACTAACTTGCAGGAGCAATGGGACTGAGGACTATCACTGCCCACCACATGCGCTAACACTGTTTGACTAACGTGCAGGAGCAATGAGACTGAGGACTATCACTGCCCACCACATGCTCTAAGAGTGCTTGACTAACGTGCAGGAGCAATGAGACTGAGGACTATCACTGCCCACCACACGCGATAACACTGCTTGACTAACATGCAGGAGCAATGAGACTGAGGACTATCACTGCCCTAACAAGTCGTAACACTGCTTGACTAACGTGCAGGAGCAATGAGACTGAGGACTATCACTGCCCACCACATGCGCTAACACTGCTTGACTCACGTGCAGGAGCAATGAGACTGAGGACTATCACTGCCCACCATATGCCCTAACAGTGCTTGACTAACGTGCAGGAGAATTGAGACTGAGGACTATCACTGCCCACCACATGCCCTAACACTGCTTGACTAACGTGCAGGAGCAATGAGACTGAGGACTATCACTGCCCAGCACATGCGCTAACACTGCTTGACTAACGTGCAGGAGCAATGGGACTGAGGAGTATCACTGCCCACCACAAGTCCTAACACTGCTTGACTAACGTGCAGGAGCAATGAGACTGAGGACTATCACTGCCCTAACAAGTCCTAACAGTGCTTGACTAACGTGCAGGAGCAATGAGACTGAGGACTATCACTGCCCTAACAAGATCTAACAGTGCTTGACTAACGTGCAGGAGCAATGAGACTGAGGACTATCACTGCCTACCACATGCGCTAACACTGCTTGACTAACGTGCAGGAGCAATGAGACTGAGGACTAACACTGCCCACCACATGCGCTAACACTGCTTGACTAACGTGCAGGAGCAATGAGACTGAGGACTATCACTGCCCTAACAATTCCTAACAGTGCTTGACTAACGTGCAGGAGCAATGAGACTGAGGACTATCACTGCCCAGCACATGTCCTAAACTGCTTGACTAACGTGCAGGAGCAATGAGGCTGAGGACTATCACTGCCCTAACAAGATCTAACAGTGCTTGACTAACGTGCAGGAGCAATGAGACTGAGGACTATCACTGCCTACCACATGGGCTAACACTGTTTGACTAACGTGCAGGAGCAATGAGACTGAGGACTATCACTGCCCACCACATGCGCTAACACTGCTTGACTAACGTGCAGGAGCAATGAGACTGAGGACTATCACTGCCCTAACAAGTCCTAACAGTGCTTGACTAACGTGCAGGAGCAATGACACTGAGGACTATCACTGCCGACCACAAGTCCTATCACTGCCTGACTAACGTGCAGGGGCAATGAGACTGAGGACTACCACTGCCCACCACGTGCTCTAACACTGCTTGAATAACGTGCAGGAGCAATGAGACTGAGGACTATCACTGCCCACCACATGCGCTAACACTGCTTGACTAACGTGCAGGGGCAATGAGACTGAGGACTATCACTGCCCACCACATGCGCAAACACTGCCTGACTAACGTGCAGGGGCAATGAGACTGAGGACTACCACTGCCCACCACGTGCTCTAACACTGCTTGACTAACGTGCAGGAGCAATGAGACTGAGGACTATCACTGCACTAACAAGTCCTAACAGTGCTTGAATAACGTGCAGGAGCAATGAGACAGAGGACTATCACTGCCCACCACATGCGCTAACACTGCCTGACTAACGTGCAGGAGCAATGAGACTGAGGACTATCACTGCCCTAACAAGGCCCAACACTGCTTGACTAACGTGCAGGAACAATGAGACTGAGGACTATCACTGCCCTAACAAGTCCCAACACTGCTTGACTAACGTGCAGGAGCAATGAGACTGAGGACTATCACTGCCCTAACAAGTCCCAACAGTGCTTGACTAACGTGCAGGAACAATGAGACTGACGACTATCACGGCCCTAACAAGTCCCAACACTGCTTGACTAACGTGCAGGAGCAATGAGACTGAGGACTATCACTGCCCTAACAAGTCCCAACACTGCTTGACTAACGTGCAGGAGCAATGAGACTGACGACTATCACTGCCCTAACAAGTCCTAACACTGCTTGACTAAAGTGCAGGAGCAATGAGACTGAGGACTATCACTGCCCTAACAAGTCCTAACACTGCTTGACTAACGTGCAGGAGCAATGAGACTGAGGATTATCACTGCCCTAACATGTACTAACACTGCTTGACTAACGTGCAGGAGCAATGAGACTGAGGACTATCACTGTCCACCACATGCGCTAACACTGCTTGACTAACGTGCAGGAGCAATGAGACTGAGGACTATCACTGCCCTAACAAGTCCTAACACTGCTTGACTAACGTGCAGGAGCAATGAGACTGAGGACTAACACTGCCCACCACACGCGCTAAGACTGCTTGGTTAACGTGCAGGAGCAATGAGACTGTGGATTATCACTGCCCTAACATGTACTAACACTGCTTGACTAACGTGCAAGAGCAATGAGACTGAGGACTAACACTGCCCACCACACGCGCTAAGACTGCTTGGTTAACGTGCAGGAGCAATGAGACTGTGGATTATCACTGCCCACCACACGCGCTAACACTGCTTGACTAACGTGCAGGAGCAATGAGACTGAGGACTATCACTGCCCACCACAAGCGCTAACACTGCTTGACTAACGTGCAGGAGCAATGAGACTGAGGACTATCACTGCCCACCACATGCGCTAACACTGCTTGACTAACGTGCAGGAGCAATGAGACTGAGGACTATCACTGCCCTAACAAGTCCTAACAGTGCTTGACTAACGTGAAGGAACAATGAGACTGAGGACTATCACTGCCCACCACAAGCGCTAACACTGCTTGACTAACGTGCAGGAGCAATGAGACTGAGGACTATCACTGCCCACCACATGCGCTAACACTGCTTGACTAACGTGCAGGAGCAATGAGACTGAGGACTATCACTGCCCTAACAAGTCCTAACAGTGCTTGACTAACGTGCAGGAGCAATGAGACTGAGGACTATCACTGCCCACCACAAGTACTAACAGTGCTTGACTAACGTGCAGGAGCAATGAAACTGAGGACTATCGTTGCCCTAACAAGTCCTAACAGTGCTTTACTAACGTGCAGGAGCAATGAGACTGAGGACTATCACTGCCCACCACAACTCCTAACACTGCTTGACTAACGTGCAGGAGCAATGAGACTGAGGACTATCACTGCCCAACACATGCGCTAACACTGCTTGACTAACTGGCAGGAGCAATGAGACTGAGGACTATCACTGCCCACCACTTGCGCTAACAGTGCTTGCCTAACTGGCAGGAGCAGTGAGACTGAGAACTATCACTGCCCAACACATGCGCTAACACTGCTTGCCTAACTGGCAGGAGCAATGAGAATTAGGACTATCACTGCCCACCACACGCGCTAATACTGCTTGACTAACGTGCTGGAGCAATAAGACTGAGGACTATCACTGCCCTAAGAAATCCTATCACTGCTTGACTAACGTGCAGGAGCAATGAGACTGAGGGCTATCACTGCCCTAACAAGTCCTAACAGTGCTTGACTAACGTGCAGGAGCAATGAGACTGAGGACTATCACTGCCCACCACAAGTCCTAACAGTGCTTGACTAACGTGCAGGAGCAATGAGAATGAAGACTAACTGGCAGGAGCAATGAGACTGAGGACTATCACTGCCCACCACTTGCGCTAACAGTGCTTGCCTAACTGGCAGGAGCAGTGAGACTGAGGACTATCACTGCCCACCACATGCGCTAACACTGCTTGACTAACGTGCAGGTGCAATGAGGCTGAGGACTATCACTGTCCTAACAAGTCCTAACAGTGCATGACTAACGTGCAGGAACAATGAGACTGAGGACTATCACTGCCCTAACCATTCCTAAGAGTGCTTGTCTAACGTTCAGGAGCAATGAGACTGAGGACTATCACTGCCCACCACAAGTCCTAACAGTGCTTGACTAACGTGCAGGAGCAATGAGACTGAGGACTATCACTGCCCTAACAAGTCCCAACACTGCTTGACTAACGTGCAGGAGCAATGAGACTGACGACTATCACTGCCCTAACAAGTCCTAACACTGCTTGACTAACGTGCAGGAGCAATGAGACTGAGGACTATCACTGCCCTAACAAGTCCTAACACTGCTTGACTAACGTGCAGGAGCAATGAGACTGAGGACTATCACTGCCCTAACAAGTCCTAACACTGCTTGACTAACGTTCAGGAGCAATGAGACTGAGGACTATCACTGCCCACCATACATGCTAACACTGCTTGTCTAACGTGCAGGAGCAATGAGACTGAGGACTATCACTGCCCTAACATGTCCTAACACTGCTTGACTAACGTGCAGGACCAATGAGACTGAGGACTATCACTGCCCACCACATGCGCTAACACTGCTTGACTAACGTGCAGGAGCAATGAGACTGAGGACTATCACTGCCCGAACAAGTCCTAACACTGCTTGACTAACGTGCAGGAGCAATGAGACTGAGGACTATAACTGCCCACCACACAAGCTAACACTGCTTGTCTAACGTGCAGGAGCAATGAGACTGAGGACTATCACTGCCCACCACACGCGCTAACACTGCTTGACTGACGTGCAGGAGCAATGAGACTGAGGAATATCACAGCCCACCACATGTCCTAACAGTGCTTGACTAACGTGCAGGAGCAATGAGACTGAGGACTATCACTGCCCACCACAAGTCCTAACACTGCTTGACTAACGTGCAGGAACAATGAGACTGAAGACTATCACTGCCCACCACATGCGCTAACACTGCTTGACTAACGTGCAGGAGCAATGAGACTGAGGACTATCACTGCCCAGCACAAGTCCTAACACTGCTTGACTTACGTGCTGGAACAATGAGACTGAAGACTATCACTGCCCACCACTTGCACTAACACTGCTTGACTAACGTGCAGGAACAGTGAGACTGAAGACTATCACTGCCCACCACTTGCGCTAACACTGCTTGACTAGCGTGCAGGAGCAATGAGACTGAGGACTATCACTGACCACCACACGCGCTAACACTGCTTGACTAACGTGCAGGAGCAATGAGACTGAGGATTATCACTGCCCACCACGAGCGCTAACACTGCTTGACTAACGTGCAGGAGCAATGAGACTGAGGACTATCACTGTCCTAACAAGTCCTACCGGTGCTGGATTATCGTGCAGAAGCAATGAGACTGAGGACTATCACTGCCCACCACATGTCCTTACACTGCTTGACTAACAAGCATGAGCAATGAAACTGAGGACTATCACTGCCCACCACATGCGCTAACACTGCTTGACTAAATGGCAGGAGCAATGAGACTGAGGACTATCACTGCCCTAACATGTCCCAACACTGCTTGACTAACGTGCAGGAGCAATGAGACTGACGACTATCACTGCCCTAACAAGTCCTAACACTGCTTGACTAACGTGCAGGAGGAATGAGACTGAGGACTATCACTGCCCTAACAAGTCCTAACACTGCTTGACTAACGTGCAGGAGCAATGAGACTGAGGACTATCACTGCCCTAACAAGTCCTAACACTGCTTGACTAACGTGCAGGAGCAATGAGACTGAGGACTATCACTGCCCACCAAACGCGCTATCACTGCTTGACTAACGTGCAGGAGCAATGAGCCTGAGGACTATCACTGCCCACCACACGCGCTAACACTCCTGGACTAACGTGCAGGAGCAATGATACTGAGGACTATCACTGCCCACCACAAGCTTTAACACTGCTTGACTGACGTGCAGGAGCAATGAGACTGAGGACTATCACTGCCCACCATATGCCCTAACAGTGCTTGACTAACGTGCAGGAGAATTGGGACTGAGAACTATCACTGCCCACCACAAGCGCTAACCCTGCTTGACTAACGTGCAGGAGCAATGAGAGTGAGGACTATCACTGCCCACCACAAGCGCTAACACTGCTTGACTAACGTGCAGGAGCAATGAGACGGAAGACTATCACTGCCCACCACATGCGCTAACACTGCTTGACTAACGCGCAGGAGCAATGAGACTGAGGATTATCACTGCCCACCACAAGTCCTAACACTGCTTGACTAACGTGCAGGAGCAATGAGACTGAGGACTATCACTGCCCACCACATGCGCTAACACTGCTTGACTAACGTGCAGGAGCAATGATACTGAGGACTATCACTGCCCACCACATGCGCTAACAGTGCTTGACTAACGTGCAGGAGCAATGAGACTGAGGACTATCAGTGCCCACCTCATGCGCTAACACTGCTTGACTAACGTGCAGGAGCAATGAGACTGAGGACTATCACTGCCCTGACAAGTCCTAACAGTGCTTGACTAACGTGCAGGAGCAATGAGACTGAGGACTATCACTGCCTACCACAAGTCCTAACACTGCTTGACTAACGTGCAGGAGCAATGAGACTGAGGACTAACACTGCCCACCACATGCGCTAACACTGCTTGACTAACTTGCAGGAGCAATGGGACTGAGGACTATCACTGCCCACCACATGCGCTAACACTGTTTGACTAACGTGCAGGAGCAATGAGACTGAGGACTATCACTGCCCACCACATGCTCTAAGAGTGCTTGACTAACGTGCAGGAGCAATGAGACTGAGGACTATCACTGCCCACCACACGCGCTAACACTGCTTGACTAACATGCAGGAGCAATGAGACTGAGGACTATCACTGCCCTAACAAGTCGTAACACTGCTTGACTAACGTGCAGGAGCAATGAGACTGAGGACTATCACTGCCCACCACATGCGCTAACACTGCTTGACTCACGTGCAGGAGCAATGAGACTGAGGACTATCACTGCCCACCATATGCCCTAACAGTGCTTGACTAACGTGCAGGAGAATTGAGACTGAGGACTATCACTGCCCACCACATGCCCTAACACTGCTTGACTAACGTGCAGGAGCAATGAGACTGAGGACTATCACTGCCCAGCACATGCGCTAACACTGCTTGACTAACGTGCAGGAGCAATGGGACTGAGGAGTATCACTGCCCACCACAAGTCCTAACACTGCTTGACTAACGTGCAGGAGCAATGAGACTGAGGACTATCACTGCCCTAACAAGTCCTAACAGTGCTTGACTAACGTGCAGGAGCAATGAGACTGAGGACTATCACTGCCCTAACAAGATCTAACAGTGCTTGACTAACGTGCAGGAGCAATGAGACTGAGGACTATCACTGCCTACCACATGCGCTAACACTGCTTGACTAACGTGCAGGAGCAATGAGACTGAGGACTAACACTGCCCACCACATGCGCTAACACTGCTTGACTAACGTGCAGGAGCAATGAGACTGAGGACTATCACTGCCCTAACAATTCCTAACAGTGCTTGACTAACGTGCAGGAGCAATGAGACTGAGGACTATCACTGCCCAGCACATGTCCTAAACTGCTTGACTAACGTGCAGGAGCAATGAGGCTGAGGACTATCACTGCCCTAACAAGATCTAACAGTGCTTGACTAACGTGCAGGAGCAATGAGACTGAGGACTATCACTGCCTACCACATGGGCTAACACTGTTTGACTAACGTGCAGGAGCAATGAGACTGAGGACTATCACTGCCCACCACATGCGCTAACACTGCTTGACTAACGTGCAGGAGCAATGAGACTGAGGACTATCACTGCCCTAACAAGTCCTAACAGTGCTTGACTAACGTGCAGGAGCAATGACACTGAGGACTATCACTGCCGACCACAAGTCCTATCACTGCCTGACTAACGTGCAGGGGCAATGAGACTGAGGACTACCACTGCCCACCACGTGCTCTAACACTGCTTGAATAACGTGCAGGAGCAATGAGACTGAGGACTATCACTGCCCACCACATGCGCTAACACTGCTTGACTAACGTGCAGGGGCAATGAGACTGAGGACTATCACTGCCCACCACATGCGCTAACACTGCCTGACTAACGTGCAGGGGCAATGAGACTGAGGACTACCACTGCCCACCACGTGCTCTAACACTGCTTGACTAACGTGCAGGAGCAATGAGACTGAGGACTATCACTGCCCTAACAAGTCCTAACAGTGCTTGAATAACGTGCAGGAGCAATGAGACAGAGGACTATCACTGCCCACCACATGCGCTAACACTGCCTGACTAACGTGCAGGAGCAATGAGACTGAGGACTATCACTGCCCTAACAAGGCCCAACACTGCTTGACTAACGTGCAGGAACAATGAGACTGACGACTATCACTGCCCTAACAAGTCCCAACACTGCTTGACTAACGTGCAGGAGCAATGAGACTGAGGACTATCACTGCCCTAACAAGTCCCAACACTGCTTGACTAACGTGCAGGAGCAATGAGACTGACGACTATCACTGCCCTAACAAGTCCTAACACTGCTTGACTAAAGTGCAGGAGCAATGAGACTGAGGACTATCACTGCCCTAACAAGTCCTAACACTGCTTGACTAACGTGCAGGAGCAATGAGACTGAGGATTATCACTGCCCTAACATGTACTAACACTGCTTGACTAACGTGCAGGAGCAATGAGACTGAGGACTATCACTGTCCACCACATGCGCTAACACTGCTTGACTAACGTGCAGGAGCAATGAGACTGAGGACTATCACTGCCCTAACAAGTCCTAACACTGCTTGACTAACGTGCAGGAGCAATGAGACTGAGGACTAACACTGCCCACCACACGCGCTAAGACTGCTTGGTTAACGTGCAGGACCAATGAGACTGTGGATTATCACTGCCCACCACACGCGCTAACACTGCTTGACTAACGTGCAGGAGCAATGAGACTGAGGACTATCACTGCCCACCACAAGCGCTAACACTGCTTGACTAACGTGCAGGAGCAATGAGACTGAGGACTATCACTGCCCACCACATGCGCTAACACTGCTTGACTAACGTGCAGGAGCAATGAGACTGAGGACTATCACTGCCCTAACAAGTCCTAACAGTGCTTGACTAACGTGAAGGAACAATGAGACTGAGGACTACCACTGCCCTAACAAGTCCTAACAGTGCTTGACTAACGTGCAGGAGCAATGAGACTGAGGACTATCACTGCCCACCACAAGTACTAACAGTGCTTGACTAACGTGCAGGAGCAATGAAACTGAGGACTATCGTTGCCCTAACAAGTCCTAACAGTGCTTTACTAACGTGCAGGAGCAATGAGACTGAGGACTATCACTGCCCACCACAACTCCTAACCCTGCTTGACTAACGTGCAGGAGCAATGAGACTGAGGACTATCACTGCCCAACACATGCGCTAACACTGCTTGACTAACTGGCAGGAGCAATGAGACTGAGGACTATCACTGCCCACCACTTGCGCTAACAGTGCTTGCCTAACTGGCAGGAGCAGTGAGACTGAGAACTATCACTGCCCAACACATGCGCTAACACTGCTTGCCTAACTGGCAGGAGCAATGAGAATTAGGACTATCACTGCCCACCACACGCGCTAATACTGCTTGACTAACGTGCTGGAGCAATAAGACTGAGGACTATCACTGCCCTAAGAAATCCTATCACTGCTTGACTAACGTGCAGGAGCAATGAGACTGAGGGCTATCACTGCCCTAACAAGTCCTAACAGTGCTTGACTAACGTGCAGGAGCAATGAGACTGAGGACTATCACTGCCCACCACAAGTCCTAACAGTGCTTGACTAACGTGCAGGAGCAATGAGAATGAAGACTAACTGGCAGGAGCAATGAGACTGAGGACTATCACTGCCCACCACTTGCGCTAACAGTGCTTGCCTAACTGGCAGGAGCAGTGAGACTGAGGACTATCACTGCCCACCACATGCGCTAACACTGCTTGACTAACGTGCAGGTGCAATGAGGCTGAGGACTATCACTGTCCTAACAAGTCCTAACAGTGCATGACTAACGTGCAGGAACAATGAGACTGAGGACTATCACTGCCCTAACCATTCCTAAGAGTGCTTGTCTAACGTTCAGGAGCAATGAGACTGAGGACTATCACTGCCCACCACAAGTCCTAACAGTGCTTAACTAACGTGCAGGAGCAATGAGACTGAGGACTATCACTGCCCTAACAAGTCCCAACACTGCTTGACTAACGTGCAGGAGCAATGAGACTGACGACTATCACTGCCCTAACAAGTCCTAACACTGCTTGACTAACGTGCAGGAGCAATGAGACTGAGGACTATCACTGCCCTAACAAGTCCTAACACTGCTTGACTAACGTGCAGGAGCAATGAGACTGAGGACTATCACTGCCTTAACAAGTCCTAACACTGCTTGACTAACGTTCAGGAGCAATGAGACTGAGGACTATCACTGCCCACCATACAAGCTAACACTGCTTGTCTAACGTGCAGGAGCAATGAGACTGAGGACTATCACTGCCCTAACATGTCCTAACACAGCTTGACTAACGTGCAGGACCAATGAGACTGAGGACTATCACTGCCCACCACATGCGCTAACACTGCTTGACTAACGTGCAGGAGCAATGAGACTGAGGACTATCACTGCCCGAACAAGTCCTAACACTGCTTGACTAACGTGCAGGAGCAATGAGACTGAGGACTATAACTGCCCACCACACAAGCTAACACTGCTTGTCTAACGTGCAGGAGCAATGAGACTGAGGACTATCACTGCCCACCACACGCGCTAACACTGCTTGACTGACGTGCAGGAGCAATGAGACTGAGGAATATCACAGCCCACCACATGTCCTAACAGTGCTTGACTAACGTGCAGGAGCAATGAGACTGAGGACTATCACTGCCCACCACAAGTCCTAACACTGCTTGACTAACGTGCAGGAACAATGAGACTGAAGACTATCACTGCCCACCACATGCGCTAACACTGCTTGACTAACGTGCAGGAGCAATGAGACTGAGGACTATCACTGCCCAGCACAAGTCCTAACACTGCTTGACTTACGTGCAGGAACAATGAGACTGAAGACTCTCACTGCCCACCACTTGCGCTAACACTGCTTGACTAACGTGCAGGAACAGTGAGACTGAAGACTATCACTGCCCACCACTTGCGCTAACACTGCTTGACTAGCGTGCAGGAGCAATGAGACTGAGGACTATCACTGACCACCACACGCGCTAACACTGCTTGACTAACGTGCAGGAGCAATGAGACTGAGGATTATCACTGCCCACCACGAGCGCTAACACTGCTTGACTAACGTGCAGGAGCAATGAGACTGAGGACTATCACTGTCCTAACAAGTCCTACCGGTGCTGGATTATCGTGCAGAAGCAATGAGACTGAGGACTATCACTGCCCACCGTATGTCCTTACACTGCTTGACTAACAAGCATGAGCAATGAAACTGAGGACTATCACTGCCCACCACATGCGCTAACACTGCTTGACTAAATGGCAGGAGCAATGAGACTGAGGACTATCACTGCCCTAACATGTCCCAACACTGCTTGACTAACGTGCAGGAGCAATGAGACTGACGACTATCACTGCCCTAACAAGTCCTAACACTGCTTGACTAACGTGCAGGAGGAATGAGACTGAGGACTATCACTGCCCTAACAAGTCCTAACACTGCTTGACTAACGTGCAGGAGCAATGAGACTGAGGACTATCACTGCCCTAACAAGTCCTAACACTGCTTGACTAACGTGCAGGAGCAATGAGACTGAGGACTATCACTGCCCACCAAACGCGCTATCACTGCTTGACTAACGAGCAGGAGCAATGAGCCTGAGGACTATCACTGCCCACCACACGCGCTAACACTCCTGGACTAACGTGCAGGAGCAATGATACTGAGGACTATCACTGCCCACCACAAGCTTTAACACTGCTTGACTGACGTGCAGGAGCAATGAGACTGAGGACTATCACTGCCCACCATATGCCCTAACAGTGCTTGACTAACGTGCAGGAGAATTGGGACTGAGAACTATCACTGCCCACCACAAGCGCTAACACTGCTTGACTAACGTGCAGGAGCAATGAGAGTGAGGACTATCACTGCCCACCACAAGCGCTAACACTGCTTGACTAACGTGCAGGAGCAATGAGACTGAGGACTCTCACTGCCCACCACATGCGCTAACACTGCTTGACTAACGTGCAGGAGCAATGAGACTGAGAACTACCACTGCCCACCACAAGCGCTAACACTGCTTGACTAACGTGCAGGAGCAATGAGACTGAGGACTGTCACTGCCCAACACATGCGCTAACACTGCTTGAATAACGTGCAGGAGCAATGACACTCAGGACTATCACTGCCCAAACAAGTCCTAACACTGCTTGACTAACGTGCAGGAGCAATGACACTGAGGACTATCACTGCCCACCACAAGTCCTAACAGTGCTTGATGAACGTGCAGGAGCAATGAGACTGAGGACTATCTCTGCCCACCACAAGTCCTAACATTGCTTGACTAACGTGCAGGAGCAATGAGACTGAGGACTATCACTGCCCACCACATGCGCTAACACTGCTTGACTAAAGTGCAGGAGCAATGAGACTGAGGACTATCACTGCCCAACACAAGTCCTAACAGTGCTTGATTTACGTGCAGGAGCAATGAGACGGAAGACTATCACTGCCCACCTATGCGCTAACACTGCTTGACTAACGTGCAGGAGCAATGAGACTTAGGACTATCACTCCCCACCACAAGTCCTAACAGAGCTTGACTAACGTGCAGGAGCAATGAGACTGAGGACTATCACTGCCCACCACATGCGCTAACACTGCTTGACTAAAGTGCAGGAGCAATGAGACTGAGGACTATCACTGCCCACCACAAGTCCTAACACTGCTTGACTAACGTGCAGGAGCAATGAGACTGAGGACTATCACTGCCCACCACATGCGCTAACACTGCTTGACTAACGTGCAGGAGCAATGAGACTGAGGACTATCACTGCCCACCACATGCGCTAACAGTGCTTGACTAACGTGCAGGAGCAATGAGACTGAGGACTATCAGTGCCCACCACATGCGCTAACACTGCTTGACTAACGTGCAGGAGCAATGAGACTGAGGACTATCACTGCCCTGACAAGTCCTAACAGTGCTTGACTAACGTGCAGGAGCAATGAGACTGAGGACTATCACTGCCTACCACAAGTCCTAACACTGCTTGATTAACGTGCAGGAGCAATGAGACTGAGGACTATCACTGCCCACCACATGCGCTAACACTGCTTGACTAACTTGCAGGAGCAATGGGACTGAGGACTAACACTGCCCACCACATGCGCTAACACTGCTTGACTAACGTGCAGGAGCAATGAGACTGAGGACTATCACTGCCCACCACATGCTCTAAGAGTGCTTGACTAACGTGCAGGAGCAATGAGACTGAGGACTATCACTGCCCACCACACGCGCTAACACTGCTTGACTAACATGCAGGAGCAATGAGACTGAGGACTATCACTGCCCTAACTAGTCGTAACACTGCTTGACTAACGTGCAGGAGCAATGGGACTGAGGACTATCACTGCCCACCACATGCGCTAACACTGCTTGACTAACGTGCAGGAACAGTGAGACTGAAGACTATCACTGCCCACCACTTGCGCTAACACTGCTTGACTAGCGTGCAGGAGCAATGAGACTGAGGACTATCACTGCCCACCATACAAGCTAACACTGCTTGTCTAACGTGCAGGAGCAATGAGACTGAGGACTATCACTGCCCTAACATGTCCTAACACTGCTTGACTAACGTGCAGGACCAATGAGACTGAGGACTATCACTGCCCACCACATGCGCTAACACTGCTTGACTAACGTGCAGGAGCAATGAGACTGAGGACTATCACTGCCCACCACACGCGCTAACACTGCTTGACTGACGTGCAGGAGCAATGAGACTGAGGAATATCACTGCCCACCACATGTCCTAACAGTGCTTGACTAACGTGCAGGAGCAATGAGACTGAGGACTATCACTGCCCACCACAAGTCCTAACACTGCTTGACTAACGTGCAGGAACAATGAGACTGAAGACTATCACTGCCCACCACATGCGCTAACACTGCTTGACTAACGTGCAGGAGCAATGAGACTGAGGACTATCACTGCCCAGCACAAGTCCTAACACTGCTTGACTTACGTGCAGGAACAATGAGACTGAAGACTATCACTGCCCACCACTTGCGCTAACACTGCTTGACTAACGTGCAGGAACAGTGAGACTGAAGACTATCACTGCCCACCACTTGCGCTAACACTGCTTGACTAGCGTGCAGGAGCAATGAGACTGAGGACTATCACTGACCACCACACGCGCTAACACTGCTTGACTAACGTGCAGGAGCAATGAGACTGAGGATTATCACTGCCCACCACGAGCGCTAACACTGCTTGACTAACGTGCAGGAGCAATGAGACTGAGGACTATCACTGTCCTAACAAGTCCTACCGGTGCTGGATTATCGTGCAGAAGCAATGAGACTGAGGACTATCACTGCCCACCACATGTCCTTACACTGCTTGACTAACAAGCATGAGCAATGAAACTGAGGACTATCACTGCCCACCACATGCGCTAACACTGCTTGACTAAATGGCAGGAGCAATGAGACTGAGGACTATCACTGCCCTAACATGTCCCAACACTGCTTGACTAACGTGCAGGAGCAATGAGACTGACGACTATCACTGCCCTAACAAGTCCTAACACTGCTTGACTAACGTGCAGGAGGAATGAGACTGAGGACTATCACTGCCCTAACAAGTCCTAACACTGCTTGACTAACGTGCAGGAGCAATGAGACTGAGGACTATCACTGCCCTAACAAGTCCTAACACTGCTTGACTAACGTGCAGGAGCAATGAGACTGAGGACTATCACTGCCCACCAAACGCGCTATCACTGCTTGACTAACGTGCAGGAGCAATGAGCCTGAGGACTATCACTGCCCACCACACGCGCTAACACTCCTGGACTAACGTGCAGGAGCAATGATACTGAGGACTATCACTGCCCACCACAAGCTTTAACACTGCTTGACTGACGTGCAGGAGCAATGAGACTGAGGACTATCACTGCCCACCATATGCCCTAACAGTGCATGACTAACGTGCAGGAGAATTGGGACTGAGAACTATCACTGCCCACCACAAGCGCTAACACTGCTTGACTAACGTGCAGGAGCAATGAGAGTGAGGACTATCACTGCCCACCACAAGCGCTAACACTGCTTGACTAACGTGCAGGAGCAATGAGACTGAGGACTGTCACTGCCCACCACATGCGCTAACACTGCTTGACTAACGTGCAGGAGCAATGAGACTGAGAACTACCATCGCCCACCACAAGCGCTAACACTGCTTGACTAACGTGCAGGAGCAATGAGACTGAGGACTGTCACTGCCCAACACATGCGCTAACACTGCTTGAATAACGTGCAGGAGCAATGACACTCAGGACTATCACTGCCCAAACAAGTGCTAACACTGCTTGACTAACGTGCAGGAGCAATGACACTGAGGACTATCACTGCCCACCACTAGTCCTAACAGTGCTTGATGAACGTGCAGGAGCAATGAGACTGAGGACTATCTCTGCCCACCACAAGTCCTAACATTGCTTGACTAACGTGCAGGAGCAATGAGACTGAGGACTATCACTGCCCACCACATGCGCTAACACTGCTTGACTAAAGTGCAGGAGCAATGAGACTGAAGACTATCACTGCCCAACACAAGTCCTAACAGTGCTTGATTAACGTGCAGGAGCAATGAGACGGAAGACTATCACTGCCCACCTATGCGCTAACACTGCTTGACTAACGTGCAGGAGCAATGAGACTTAGGACTATCACTCCCCACCACAAGTCCTAACAGAGCTTGACTAACGTGCAGGAGCAATGAGACTGAGGACTATCACTGCCCACCACATGCGCTAACACTGCTTGACTAAAGTGCAGGAGCAATGAGACTGAGGACTATCACTGCCCACCACAAGTCCTAACAGTGCTTGATTCGACCTAGCAACTTGTGGTTCATAGCCCTGGTGATAGCTGCATTGCTAGTTATTGGTGGAGTGGAAGTGAATCCAGGGCCTGTTACTCCAAATGTGAATCAGGCAAATGATCCAGTGACAGTTTTAAAGTGTTCGACGTGCAGTAAAACATTGAAAAATGGTGTTGAGTGTGGACTATGTGAGAAATGGTTTCACTTCGGCTGTATTAAGGTCAAGAAGGAGGATTGTGATGTCGGAAATTGGTTTTGTAAAGTATGTGATACGCCGGACTGTTTGAGGGTGCAAATCAAAGCAAGGGATCAAATAATACAGGAACTTAGAGCTAAGCTTCGTGAATCAGAAGACACGGTGAAGGATGTGACTGAACGGCTTTCTACTGGGATCAGTGTGGAAGAGGGCGTGCAGGAGCAAACTGAGGATGACGTTATCATAATGGGTGATTCGATGATACGATGGAGTGCGAATATCTCGAGGAAATCAGGTGCGAAAGTGCGGTGTTATCCGGGGATTAAAATTGACCAGCTTGCCCAACAAGTGGAAGAAACAAATATAGAGGACTGTGAAAAAGTTAAAGTGTTGTTGCTCCATGTTGGGACGAACGATTTGAAGAAGAGGGCTACAGCTGATTACATCATGGGGGAGCTCTACGAACTAGGCAGAAAAGCTAAAAGCAAGTTTAGAAATGCAAAAATTATAATGAGTGGCATTGTTCGGCGGGGAGATGTTCCGTTAAGGCGAGTTAAGACTGTAAATGACCGCATGGACTGGGTATGTGCACAACTGGGATTAGTGTACGTAGAAGCTGACTGCTGGATTGGTGGCCGTGACTTCGCCCGAGACGGGCTGCATCTAAATCGACGGGGCGCTTACAACCTAGGGAGCCTACATGACAGGGTCATCGGTTCGTGCCGGCTTTTGTGAGGAGGAGCAGGTCCAGAGGTTGCCAGCCGATGGGAACAGAAGGAGCTACTTCAAGATATTTGCTGCGGAGGTAAGACTCTAAGATTACTGCAGGTTAATTGTCAGAGTTTAGGAAATAAATTAATTGAATTTTGGAATCTTGTAGAGACGTATTCTCCGGACATTGTCATTGCAACTGAATCTTGGTTATATGAGGACATAAATAGTAGCGAAATAATTCAAGGGACCTACGAAATGTACAGAAGGGATCGGGGGAAGCGAGGTGGTGGGCTATTTATTTGTGTGCGCAAAAATATAGCTAGTTTCTTAAAGTGGGCCGATATGGATCATGAAATGTTATGTGTACAAATTTCGGATAAAGGAAATAAATTCCCTCTTCAGGTGATAGGGGCGTATAGAGCACCGAAAGATAACTTTTCTCTCCTCGAAACACTGTATGATAAAACTTGTACGGGTAATGCTATGAAAAAGAGCATAATAATTGCTGGAGATTTAAACCTCCCCAAAGTAGACTGGTCTGGTGAGTCAACTAGCTGTGGTCAAGCTCAGAGCGCTGCAAATAAATTCTTAAGGGAGGGGGGATTTTCCCAAGTAGTTGACTTCCCAACTAGAGACAATAATACCTTAGATGTTTATCTCGTAAGGCCTGTAGAGCTGTATATTAACTGTCTGAAAGTACCAGGAATTAGTGACCATTCTGGGGTTGAATTAAATATTAGATATGGTGACGTTACAAAATTAGACTCTGATGTAGCGAAAAAGATCATATTCCAGTATCGCAGGGCGGATCAGGGCAAGTTTCAGGGGTATTTGAATGAGCTATTTGTAGGATGGGCATCGGAAGGAAATCACATTAATATCCTGTGGACTAACTTTTTGAAAATTTTAAATAGCGCTGTTGATAAATTTGTCCCATTTAAATTGCTGAAACAAAACCCAGACCCTGAGTATTACACACGAGAAATTAGGAGACTAAAACGGAAAATTAGGAAATTATACAATAAAAGACATGATAGTGACAAGTATATGTTGAAATTTAAGTCCTTATCAAGAGAGCTCGTCTTAAAAAAGAGGGCTGCTCATGACAGTTATATGCAAGGTTTACTTGGTTCGGGAGGGGGTGGGTGGAAAAAATTTTACAGTTATGTTAGGAGAAGAAAGGGAAATTCAAATAATTTGTCGATGATAATGTCCGGTGACGGTAAATTAATTACTGAGAAACAGGCCATTGCTAATGAATTAAATGTCTTTTACGGTAGTGTGTTCAATAAATCCAATAGCTGTGTGTTGGACCTTAACGACGAATCAGGGGCTCCCCTGTTCCAAATAAACCAGTCAGCAATTGTAAAGCTAATACAAAAACTGCGTTTCAATGTATCAATGGGTCCTGATAATATTGTTAGTGAAGTACTTAAATTAGGAGGTAGGGCCGTGGCACGATACTTGGAGGTGATATTTAATGTGTCCATAAACAATGCGCAAATCCCAGATGACTGGAAAAGAGCTACGGTAGTCCCAATATTTAAGGGAGGGAGCAGACTTGAATTGGGCAACTACAGGCCGGTTAGCCTTACGTCCATCGTTTGTAAGCAGATGGAGCATCTCATTTGCGACTACTTGAGGGAACAGTGGGAAACATTATCATGGTTTAATGATAGGCAGCATGGATTTCGGAAAGGTTACTCATGCGAGAGTCAGATGCTATCACTTTTTCAAGACATTAGCGAATCGTCAGACCATGGAGTTTCAGTCGACGCCGTGGTGATAGATTTTGCGAAGGCATTTGATGTCGTGCCGCATGACATGCTACTCCATAAATTAGCTTCGACGAAGATTGATAGAAGAGTAATTTTATGGATCCAAGAATTTTTGACGGGTCGTTCCCAGAAAGTGAAAGTTGAAGGCGTATTCTCGGATGAAATTACCGTAACGTCGGGTATCCCTCAGGGCAGCGTAATCGGAACTTTGTTGTTTTTGGCGTTTATAAATGACTTACCAAATGGAATTCGCAGTGACTGTCGATTGTTTGCGGATGATTGTGTAATATATCGAAAGATACACGACTCACAAGACAATGCAGTGCTGCAAGAGGACCTGAACCTGGTCTATAAGTGGGCGATTGTAAATAAAATGAAAATAAACACAAGAAAATGTAGTCTCTTAAAAATAGGGAAGGTGCGAAGGCAGGATTTTCAATATAACATTGGCTCGGAAATACTTGTAGAAGAAGATTCTTGCAAATATTTGGGCGTTCACGTAAGGAATGATATGAAATGGAGTAGTCATGT